>LR738710.1:35480661-35499365 GCA_902687465.1 Secale cereale
GGGGCGCCCACAGGGCGCCTGGAGCCCCTGTGGCCCCCCCAGGCTGCCCTTCGGACGCAATGTTGTTTCCGTGTCGCTGATTTTTTATATAGTTTTTCTGGATTTTTCTGGGCAGTTCTCGAAACGTGAAAACCTGAAATATAAAAACAGCCGGAAACAGAAACTGGCACTGGGGTGCACTGGATTAGTAAGTTAGTCCAAATATGATCAAAAGTGTATGGAAGTGTATGAATATCATAGCAATATCACCCAAAAGTGGCATGGAGCAAGCAGAAATTATAGATATGTTTTGGACGTATCAATATATAGCTATGCAAAGTTTGGGGCCATCTTTTGATGGCTTCGCTTACGTGCCGGCGGTGGAGACCCGAGGGGGTATTCTCTTGGGGTGGGACTCGACGGTGTTGAGCATTGATAACATTGTCGTGGACTCCCACGTGCTCATGGGGAGGGTTCACTCCAAGGATGGTTTCAATTGGTGGGTGACGGTGGTCTGATACGTCTCCAACGTATCTATAATTTTTGATTTTTCCATGCTATTATTTATGAAGTCTTGGATGTTTAATGGGCTGTATCATACACTTTTATATCATTTTTGGGACTAACCTACTAACCCAAAGGCCCAGTCCAGATTGCTGTTTTTTGCCTGTTTCAGGGTTTTGCAGAAAAAGAATATCAAACGGAGTCCAAACGAATGAAACCTTCGCGAGAGATATTTTTGGAGAAAATCACGCGCGAGGGACTTGATAACCACGTCACGGGATCAAGGGGCTGACCACGAGGGTGGGGGGCTCGCCCCCCTTCCCAGGGTGCGCCCCCTGCTCCCCCCGGTGTCCTCATTCTTCCTATATAAGTCTGAGTACCCCGAAACCTTCGACAACAGAGAGAAAACCCTAATTCCACCGCCATAACCTTCTGTTCCCGTGAGTTCCCACCTTGGAGCCTGTTTCGGAGCTCCATCGGAGGGGGGTCCATCACGGAGTTCTTCTTCATCAGCATCATCGCCCTCACCATGAGTTGTGAGTAGTTTACCCTAGACCTTCGGGTCCATAGCTAGTATCTAGATGGCTTCTTCTCTCTCTCTGGATCTCAATACAAAGTTCTCCTCGGTCTTCGAGGAGATCTATTCGATGTAATCTCTTTTTGTGGTGTGTTTGTCGAGATCCGATGAATTGTGAGTTTATGATCAAGATTATGTATGAGAAATATTTGGTTCTTCTCTGAACTCTTTATGTGTGCTCATAATATCCTTGCAAGTCTCTTCGAATTATTGGTTTGGTTTGGCCTACTAGATCTATAGTTCTTGCAATGGAAGAAGTGCTTGGCTTTGGGTTCAATCTTGCGGTGTCCTTTCCCAGTGACAGTAGGGCAGCAAGGCACGTATTGTATTGTTGCCATCGAGGATAAAAAGATGGGGTTTATATCATATTGCTTGAGTTTATCCCTCTACATCATGTCATCTTGGTTAAGGCATTACTCTGTTCTTATGATTCAATACACTAGATGCATGCTGGATAGCGGTCAATATGTGGAGTAATATTAGTAGACGCAGGCAGGAGTCGGTCTACTTGTCTCGGACGTGATGCCTATATACAATGATCATGCCTAGATAGTCTCATAATTATTCGCTTTTCTGTCAATTGCTCGACAGTAATTTGTTTACCCGCCGTAGAATATCGCTATCATGAGAGAAGCCACTAGAGAACACTATGGCCCCCGGGTCTATTCTCAACATATCAATCTACATCTACTTTGCTTTTATCGCTTTTATTTGCTGTTCTTATAAACCAAAAATACCAAAAATATAAACTATCATCTCTATCAGATCTCACTTTCGTAAGTGACCGTAAAGGGATTGACAGCCCCTTATCACGTTGGCTGCGAAATTCTTATTTGTTTTTGCAGGTGCGAGGGACTCGCGCGTGGTCTCCTACTGGATTGATACCTTGGTTCTCAAAAACTGAGGGAAATACTTACGCTACTGTGCTGCATCTCCCTTTCCTCGTCGAGGGTATACAACGCAAGCTCGATAAGTAGCAAGAAGAATTTCTGGCGCCGTTGCTGGGGAGGCTTACGCAAAAGTCATATACCAAGTACCTATCACAAACCCTTATCCTTCGCATTACATTTTTTTTTGCCTCTCGTTTTCCTCTCCCCCACTTCACCCTTGCCCTTTTATTTGCCCTTCTTCCGCCATGTGTTTATTGTTCACTTGCTTCTTGTTTGCTTGTGTGTGTTGGATTGCTTGCTTGTCACTATGGCTCAGAACAATACCAAATTGTGTGACTTCTCAAATACCAACAACAATGACTTTATTAGCACTCCGATTTCTCCTATTACCGATGCTGAATCTTGTGAGATCAATGCTGCTTTGTTGAATCCTGTCATGAAAGATCAATTCTCCGGCCTTCCCAGTGAAGATGCCGCTACCCATCTAAACAACTTTGTTGATTTGTGTGATATGCAAAAGAAAAGGGATACGGATAACGATATTGCTAAATTGAAGTTATTTCTATTTTCACTTAGAGATCGTGCTAAAACGTGGTTTTCCTCTTTGCCTAGAAACAGTATTGATTCGTGGAATAAGTGCAAAGATGCTTTTATCTCTAAGTATTTCCCTCCTGCTAAGATCATCTCTCTTATAAACGATATTATGAATTTTAAGCAACTAGATTATGAGCATGTTGCACAAGCTTGGGAGAGAATGAAACTAATGATACGTAATTGCCCTACACATGGTTTGAATCTATGGATGATTATTCAGAATTTTTATGCTGGCTTGAATTTTGCTTCTAGAAATCTTTTAGACTCGTCCGCGGGAGGTACTTTCATGGAAACTACCTTAGGAGAAGCTACCAAACTCCTAGATAATATTATGGTTAATTATTCTCAATGGCACACCGAAAGACCTACTAGTTAAAAAGTGCATGCTATTGAAGAAATTAGTGTTTTGAGTGGAAAGATGGATGAACTTATGAATTTTTTTGCTGCGAAGAGTGCTTCTTTTCATCCTAATGATATGCCTTTGTCCACTTTGATTGAGAATAAGAATGAATCTTTGGATGTGAATTTTGTTGGTAGGAATAATTTTGGTAACAATGCTTATAGAGGTAATTTTAATCCTAGGCCTTTTCCTAGTAATTCCTCTAATAATTATGGTAATTCCTACAACAACTCTTATGGAAAGATGTCTTCTGAATTTGAAACTAGTGTTAAGGAGTTTATCATCTCGCAAAAGAATTTCAATGCTATGCTTGAAGAGAAATTGCTTAAGGTTGATGAATTGGCTAGAAGTGTGGATGGAATTACTCTTGATGTGGATTCTTCAAAACTTAGATCTATCCCACCTAAGCATGATATCAATGAGTCTCTAAAAGCTATGAGAATTTCCATTGATGAATGCAAAGAAAGAACCGCTAGGATGCGTGCTAAAAGAGAGGATTATATTAAAGCGTGTTCTTCTAGTTATCATGAAAATAATGATGAAGATCTGAAAGTTATTGATGTGTCTCCTATTAGATCCTTGTTTTCTATTATAAATCTTGATGAAGATAGGATTGGAGATGATTCTTCTTTAAAGTGTCCCAATGATTCGGAGTTTTTAGATCTTGATGCTAAAATTGTTAAAACTGGGAGTGAAGAGATTAAAACTTTGCATAGTGATGAACCTACCACCTTGGATTTCAAGGGATCCAATTATGATAATTGCTCTTTGATTGATTGTATTTCCTTGTTGCAATCTGTGCTAAATTCTCCGCATGCTTATAGTCAAAATAAAGCTTTCACCAAACACATAGTTGATGCTTTGATGCAATATTATGAAGAAAAACTTGAGTTGGAAGTTCCTATCCCTAGAAAGCTTTATGTTGAGTGGGAACCTACTATTAAAATAAAAATAAAAGATAATGAATTCTATGCTTTGTGTGATTTGGGTGCAATTGTCTCCACTATCCCAAAAACTTTGTGTGATTTGCTAGGGTTCCATGAGCTTGATGATTGTTCTTTAAATTTGCATCTCGCGGATTCCACTATTAAGAAACCTATGGGGAGAATTAATGATGTTCTTATTGTTGCCAATAGGAATTATGTGCCCGTAGATTTCATTGTTCTTCATATAGATTGAAATCCTTCATGTCCTATTATTCTTGGTAGACCTTTCCTTAGAACGATTGGT
The DNA here is from genome assembly GCA_902687465.1 of Secale cereale. Lineage (NCBI taxonomy): Eukaryota > Viridiplantae > Streptophyta > Magnoliopsida > Poales > Poaceae > Secale > Secale cereale. The sequence goes on from LR738710.1 coordinate 35,484,836, forward strand.
GCAATTATTGATATGAAGGAAGGAAATATTAGATTCCAGTTTCCGTTGAGGAAAGGCATGGAACACTTTCCTAGAAAGAAAATCAAATTACCATATGAATCTATCATGAGAACCACTTATGGATTGCGTTCCAAAGATGGCAATACCTAGATTTATCTTGTATCGTGCCTAGCTAGGGGCGTAAAACGATAGCGCTTGTTGGGAGGCAACCCAATTTTATATTTTTGTTTTTGTTGCTGTTAGGTAGTCTCTAGTCCTAATGGAGCAGTTGGTAGTCTTTGTTCCAGGTTTTTTTTCGTCCCACCTCGTCTTGTTTTTTTCAACCGGTTTTTGTCGTCACACCATCCCCACCCCCACCCCACCCCACTCACCGCACGCAGTCAGGTTCCGTTTCCCCCCTTACGTCCCCGATTCATGCATGACAATCAATTCTTTCCAAACGCAATCTTGCATGACAATCAATTCTTTCCAAACGCAATAATGCATGACAATCAATTCTTTCCAAACGCAAACAATTAACTTAAGGTAACCAGACACAATCAATTCAATAAAACAGAGCGATATCTCGGGCGATTTTCTTGCTCCCGATATATAATGGTGCTAGCCAATCTGTTAACAAATCAGAAGGAAACAATCACGTGTATGTAGGGAAGATAATCGTGGAGATTGCAGGGCATTTAAGGCCGTGCGTCACATGCAGGAAGGATTTCCTGAGTTCAGTGGAAGAGAAGGAAATCTCTACTCGTAATGTCTGAGTTGGTGAATAGTCTCCACGGTTTATTTTCGTCTGGTTTTTTTTCGAATATGGTAAGGTAAGGTCATAACTCAGGAAATTTCGAGTATGGTAATTATATGTTAATAAATCAATCCAGGTATGGTAAGGCTAAAATATAAAGAAAAACTCTTCCTGTGAGACGTCTGATACATGGCTTTCGTCAGACCAGCATCTCACCAATCGTTTTAGAGCCATGCATCCAACAACGCCTGGCTGTACTATATAACCCCCTCCGAATCATCCTCACATCCACCATCAAACCCTAATCAACTACCTCGCCACCCTCTCTGCCACACCTGCCATCTGGATCCTCCTCTCTTCAACCTCGCTCTTATCGCACCACCGCATCTACGTTCGACCAGCAAGTCCTCCGGCAAGGATGCACACACCATGTCGCCTTGATGGCTAAGCATGTGCATGTGTGCTTCATGCCCCCACAACGCTCCTTGTGTTCCGTTCGTCGCGCTGCATCCCCAATCTGGCCGGTGTGGCACTGTAATTTCGCCAGTGTGCAGACCTTCGTTTCCTCTGCTACTCCTCGTCAGACATTTTGTAGTTGCTACTTGAAGTGGTATGGTCGTGCACTGCTCGTTGAAGCCTGTAATTGGGGCTCCATGCTATAGACTCATGAGCTCCCATTTCAATGTGGCTGCGTGGTAGCGATGCTCTCATGCGTGCTACGTCGGCTGTGCTCCAGCGGTCTGGCATTTGGTCGGGTTGAAGGATACCATATGTGCAGTAGCCACACGTGATTCAGATTTTGTTCACATTGGAAGTACAAGTGATTGTTGTTGGAAACAAATTTCCACTCTTTTGGAAGCATAACTTTCTTCGGTCAAAATGTATATGTAAAATTATTGGTATACTTTCTACCTGCAATTCAGTTACCTATCAATGGTGTATCCAATATTGCTCTATTTTTCTTCCTACACATAAGAAAAATGCTTCTGTAATGTATGATGCAACTTCCACCAAATCGAGATGCTTCTACACCATTGAACAGAGTTTCGGTTACCTTTTTTGTTCCGAAGCATCAAATGGTGAGCCATGAAGCTTTATTAAACATGTAAGGAAGCATGTGTCATGGTGTGCCATTGGGAATAGTTGGTCATCATCTCATCGAGAAGCTTCGTGGCAGCACCAAGTGTAGTTGACATAAAGGTTCCTCCCGCGGCTGAATCTAACAAGTTCCGCGAGGTAAAGTTCAAGCCTGCATAAAAAGTTTGGATAACCATCCAAGTAGTCAAACCATGAGTAGGGCAGTTCTTGATAAGAGATTTCATACGTTCCCAAGCTTGGGCAACGTGTTCAATATCCAATTGTTTAAAATTCATTATGTTACTTCTAAGTTGGATAATTTTAGCAGGTGGATAGTATTTTCCAATAAAAGCATCTTTGCACTTGTCCCATGAATCTATGCTATTTCTAGGCAAAGACTGGAACCAAATTTTAGCTCCTCCTCTCAAGGAGAAAGGAAAAAAGCTTAAGCTTAACAATATTACCATCAATTTCTTGGTACTTTTGCATATCACAAAGTTCAACAAAGTTGTTTAAGTGTAAAACAGCATCATCTCCAGCACCGGAGAATTGATCTCTCATGACTAGGTTCAGTAAAGCAGGTTTAATTTCATACGAAGGTGCTAAAGTGGCAGGTGTAGTGATAGGTGTGCTGATAAGTCATCTTTGTTGTGACTAGTGAAGTCACACAACTTGGTGTTCTCGGTGGAACCCATAGTAGCAAGCAAGCAAGATAACTATTTTTGTGATTTTCGATAAAGGATACTAAAGCAAAAACTGAAAGGTAAACTAACAAGACTAAAAAGCAAAGGTAAAAGATAGCATGCAACTCCCCTATCCTGAAGAGTGGAGTCCCCGGCAACGGCACCAGAAAAACTCCTTGATGGGCCTCTAACCCCTCGTTGGTTACCCCAAGTGGAAGGTGTGAGATGCAGTGTTGTGGAAGTTTTTCCCTTAGCAAAGATGCCAAGGATCGAATCCCCAGAGACTCCTAGGTTCAACAAGTAGGTGTCAACTGCTAACGGCGCCAGATATTAGCAATCAACGTGGACCTGCACACAGATACAAATAACTTTGCTCCCAACGAGTACAGAGAGGTTGTCAATCCCTCCGGCCTTGTAGTTCACAAAGGATTAAACGCAAATGATAGTAGTGATAGATAATGTTTGCAATAGTAAGTAATAACGAAAAGTAAATAGCGGATGTGATCAATGATGGTAATATGGACCGGAGTCTCATGATGTTCACTAGTGATGTCTCTCTCCCAAAAGACGATAAAACAGCTATGTGAGGTAAACGAATCACAGCTTTGCAATTGACAGGACCACGAACGCAAACCAATGCTGACTACATTGCAAGAAAGGTTGAGGTTCAAAGCATGGGCGGTACGCCAAAGTAAGTAGACCGAAATCCATCAATATCTACTACTAATCATCCACCTTGAGATATCTATCCAGAACATCTCGCTGGTATTAAGTTGCGAGCCCCACCCATAGTGTAAACTCAATGCAACAGACAACTGCATTAAAAGAACTTTGCGTAAAGTAAACAATCCTTGCACCCGCGGGCACAAGCACCGTTGTTTTCCCCCTTGTGGCAACAGCACATCCCCTAGACTCATGTTTCTGTCACTCAAGCTAGTCATCGAGGGGCATGAACCCACAATCAAGCATAACGTTCCCTCTTGGAGTCACTACCTACTACTTGGCCAAAGCAATAAATAACAACGGAGAACATGCAAGAATTACTTACGAACATAAATATAAAAGAGGTAGATCAAATATATTACTCAATCACAATCTGAACATAATCTCATAATCCACCGGATCCCAGCAAACTCAACATAGCAACAGCATAAGGATTACATATGTGCCTCGATCATGTAGGGCAGCTCACGAGGACTAATTAGTGAAGCACAAGAACGGGAGGAGAACATCACATAGCTACTGGTCATGGACTCATGGTCCAAGGGAGACTACTCACAACTCATCCGGGAGGCGTCCATGGTGGTGGAGAGGCTCCCGATGATGATCCTCCTCTCCGGCAGGGTGCAGGGAAGAGTTCTCCTGGTGTTCCCGATCTTGGAAGCGGTGGCGGCGGCGGAACAGAGATGAGATCGCGAAAAAGAGTTCCCGTCCCATGGGTTTCGAAGGACGCTCTAAATATATGCCAAAGGGGGGCACCAGACGGGGCTCGGGGGGCCCAGGCGCCCCCCGGCGCGGGCCAGGGGGGCGCGCCGCCAGGGCGCCTGGGGCCTTGGTGCCCCCCCGGCTGTCCTTTGGGCGCAAGGTAGGTTCTGGAACGCTGATTTTTTATATAATTTTTCTGGATTTTTCCTGGCAGTTCTCGTAATGTGAAAACCTGAAATACAAAAACAGCCGAAAACAGAAACTGGCACTGGGGTGCACTGAGTTAGTAGGTTAGTCCAAATATGATCAAAAGTGTATGGAAGTGTATAAATATCATAGCAATATCACCCAAAAGTGGCATGGAGCAAGCAGAAATTATAGATACATTTTGGACGTATCAACATCCCCAAGCTTAATTCCTGCTCGTCCTCGAGTAGGTAAATGATAACAAGAATAATTTTTGTGGTGACATGCTATTAACCATGTAGGACTTTTTCATAGTCATATGACAAAAGCTTACTGAGACAATGAATCTATAGTAATTAAGTTGCCTCATGAGAAAATCACAAAGGACTGAAAGTTTTACAACATGACATTGAAGCATCAAATAGATTTGTAATGAACATGGTGTGCAAATATGATAAAGTGATATCTAGCTTGCCCCCTTGAGTGAAGCAAAACATAAATGCAGGGGCACCTTCAAGGTTTAAGTGATGACTAGATACAATGATTTCAGAATAAACGATATCACAATCATGCAAAAGACAATGCTACTTTGGGACAATGCACATTACACTCAAAATGACAATCATGCTCTCAGTAGTTGGTGCTTGAAGAAAGAAGGTGGAGACTCAACATAAAAGTAAAAGAATGGTCATGTGCTAGAGCTTTTTTATTTTGAAAACATAGAAGCAATTTTGACAACGGTAGTAGTACTTCATATGTGCTATGCATAAAACATCCTATAAGTTGCAGGCCTCATGCATCGAATACCAATAGTGCTCGCACCTTGTCCTAATTAGCTCGGATTTCCATGGGTTATCATTGCATTACATATGTTTCAACCAAGTGTCACAAAGGGGTACCTCTATGCCACCTGTACAAAGGTCCAAGGAGATAGATCGCATTTGATTTCTCGTTTTTGATAGATCTCAACTTGAGGACATCCATACCGGGACAACATAGAAAATAGATAATGGACTCCTCTTCAATGCATAAGCATATTCTCATAAGAGATTGAGGATTAATGTGCAAGCTAAAACTTCCACCATGATACATGGCTTTGGTTGGCGGCCCAATGTTCTTCTCTAACAATATGCATACTCATTCAACCCATGGCAAATCACCCTTACTTCAGACAAGACGAACATGCATAGCAACTCACATGATATTCAACAAAAGTGTAACAGTTGATGGCGTCCCCAGAAACATGGTTACCGCTCAGCAAGCAACTTATAAGAAATAAGATACATAAGTGACATATTCTTTACCACAATAGTTTTTAAGCTATTTTCCCATGAGCTATATATTGCAAAGTTAGTCCGCTTAGTACAGGTGGAGGTTAGCAAAAGACTGGGAGCGACCAACTAAGAGAGCAATGACGGTCATAATCATGCAGAGCGACAAAGCAACATTGAATCAGGCATGGAAGTTATATCGCTACTCAGAAATAAAAGATCATCAAGGCTTGACAGACTTTCTTTACAGTCTTAAATATGCGTGAGCATACGCCAAGTCAATCAAAATAAATTCTTGAAGGAAGATATTACTAAACCATACCACATCATAGGCAAACAAATCATGTTGGTACTCCAATAACACATTGGGAACCCCCCAGCTATTTGAGACTAACCATAAGAAAACCTGAACTACTAAGCGCCATCATGCACGTAGCATCTTTATCATAGACATATCAACCAATGAAACGGAAGCAAACTCTCTTAATAAGGTGAGCGTGGTAATTAAAGAGAGTTCAAGCAACCAACTAAACAAGCTCTTTTGAAAAGATAAGCATGAATACTAAGAGCTGAACATGATAGTAGCTATTAAAAGACAAAGAACACACACAGCATAGATAGACATGAAAAATTCTATGTTATGTTCTAGGTAGAAGTGGAGCGTGTTTCTCTCCCACATAAAGAACGCTGAGTTCCGACTCGTTATGGAAAACTAAAAAGAAAACTAAAAACAAGACGCTCCAAGCATAACACATAACACATGAAGTGATTAAAATATAGTGGAACGAAAGACGAACTGATAATGTTGATGGAGAAGGGGATGCACGGGGGCATCCCCAAGCTTAGACGCTTGAGTCTCCTTGAATATTTCTTGGGGGTGCACGGGGGCATCCCCAAGCTTGAGCGCTTGACACTCCTGAATCTTTTTATCATCTTCCCTCGCACACTTGAAAACTCCCTTCATACATAACTCATCATAATCTGATTAGCGAGGTTAGTACCCATAATAAAATAATTGTACCTGATGGAAATAAATATATTCTTGAAGGTCTACTGTTTCTCAAGATTGCCAAAAGGTTTTTGCAAAGAAAAAGCAAGCTCTTGGTTTGCAAAATGAAGGAAAGGCAAAACAGGACAGAATCTGTGAAAAACAGAACAGCAGGTAGTAAATGATTTGTTAGGGGTACTTATGCAACTCAAATAAAAAAACTCAGAACAGACGCACGAAAGACAATTATATAGAGAACGCTGTCGAAAAATTTCAGACCAAAAAGATGATCTGGTGATTTTTTACGAATTTTTCTATCCAAGGACAGAATCTGTTTCCTGGACAGCACCTCACAACTTTTGAACTTTGTAGCAATCAGAGGCTATACTTGGCACAAATATGAAAAGCAAAGATACAATGATGATGCTACTGTAGTAAACAACATCAAGACACAAAAAAAGCAAAAATAAAAATTTTATTCATGTGGGCTGCCTCCCAAAAGCGCTTTCTTTTATGCCTTTAAGCTAGGCATAATGCATAGAGATCAAGTTTTATCAAGAGTAAAAGAATAGCTAACCCGTACAACGGACTCAAAAGGTAACTTGATCTTCTTTCGAGGGAAGTGTTCCATCCCTTTCTTGAGAGGAAACTGAAATTTTATATTACCCTCTTTCATGTCAATGATAGCACCAACGGTGCGTAAAAAGGGACGTCCCAAAATAATTGGACAAGAAGGATCACATTCAATATCCATAATAGTGAAATCAACAGGAACATAATTATCATTGACAACAATAAGAACATCATCGATCCTCCCCAAAGGTTTCTTTATGGAAGAATCAACGAGACGAACACCAAAAGAACAAGAATCATAAGGTTTCAATTTAGGCATATCATATATTCTTTTGGGCATAACAGAGGTACTAGCTCCAACATCACATAATGCATAGCAAGAGAAGTCATTCAAATTAATTTTTATCATAGGATCCCAACCATCTTCTAGCTTTCTAGGTATGGAGGCTTCTACTCTAAGTTTCTCCTCCCTAGCTTTGATGAGAGCATTAGTGATATGCTCTGTGAAGGCAAGGTTAAGCGTGCTAGTGCGGGGATCTCTAGACATCTTGTGAAGGAAATCAATAACTTCGGTAAGAGTGCAATTATCAAAATCAAGATCACTAGCATCAAGTAAAGTGGTAGTGGTGTCAGGGATACGATTAGTAGGTATAAACCGGATATTGTAAACCGGTTTAGTTATATTGTACTTGGTTCATTATTTTAGTAGAGATTACGGCCTATGAGATTTCAAGGCCCATGTATAGAAATACGGTTGTAAACCGCCAAGGAGATGTAACTTGAGAGATAAGAAAGAAAGGACAGAGACCGAGGCGGACACGATTATGAGCCGGCCTCGGGACTCTGTAAACCGGACCAGGCGTCACCTCTATATAAAGGGACGACCCGGCACCGGTTCAAGGACAGGCAACAATCGATACGTCGAGACGCAGGCAAGCGATTCCGCTCCCTGTAAACCGACGCCCAAGCAATACCAAACCAACTAGACGTAGGCTTTTACCTTCTCAAAGGGGCCGAACTAGTATAAAACCCTTTGTGTCCTTTGTGCGCCATGAACCCTTTCAAGCTAACCCGTGCGATGGTTCCATCATCAAGTCCGTTAAACCGGACATCTGCCGTGTTAATTCCACGACAGTTGGCGCCCACCTTGGGGCTCGCGCATGATGGTTTCGAGTTCTTGAAAGGCGGCTTCGAAGGGTTAAAGGGTTACGCGGTCGGCCGGATGACCAAGAGTCGTCGCGGCCGGATCTACATCGACGACGCGGGTTGGGGACCGGAGGCCGATTCAATCGAATACGGGTACCGGGTCCCCTTCGGCAGCATCCAAGTCTTCATCGGCAAAATTGGCGAACCGGGACCTGAGCCGGACACCCTCCCTAGCATCGTCGAGCCGGCTCAGCGGGCGAGATCGCCCCGGATCCAGCCTGCCATGAGGCATGTGTTTGTGGGGGCGATTCACGGAGGTCGAACCGAGGACGGTTCGGAATCTGATGGGGCAACAGTCGTTTACTCAGATGGCGAATCTTCATCCGGAGAAACTGAATCTCTGTATCAGTTGCGGGATGGCCGGTCTGAGGGCGAGTCCGATGGGAACAGTATTCCGGACCCCTTTGACCCGCCAAACCGGGTGGCGGTCTTCATGGCCGGTTCACAACCCCCGGTGAACGGAACAACAGCGGAAGCCGGCGCAGGGGGAAGCGGTTCAAATCCCCCCCTCACGGAAGTTCTATCCACCTTGATCGAAGAGCTCGCAGCTAAAGCAGTAGAGGTCGTGGCTCCAGCAGACAAGGTGCAGCATGATGCGGTGCTTCTTCAGTTAACGGCCCGGATCAATCAATTGAAGGAGGATTTAAAGGCAGAAGGAGAGATGTTAGCTATCAGACAGGCAGAGTTGGATGATCAAGCTTTTCACTTGAGGATGGAGCAAGCTTCGGTGGAGGCAGTCAGGGGGAGAAAGTATCGATCCCGCCTACCGCTGGGTTACGAATCTGCGAATTTGTTTAGAACCCCGGGAACGGGGGCTAGCAACAATCCGGCCTTAAACCGGAGGAGTCCGCCGGTTCAGGAGGAGCCGGTTCTACAGCCCACTGCCGAACGAGAGCGGCGGATTACATCAGTGCCTTATGTGCCCGTCCCTCCGGGACATTACTCAAACCCTGTGGATAATATTGCTGCTGCGGCCGCACGGTTGGCCGCTTTACCTGCGGAAGGAACATCTCCGGTGGCAATAGAAGCGCGCAGGGCCCAGAAGCTGCTTAATACGGCATTAATACAGCATCAAGCATATTCTCATAGCAGGGAGAGGTTGCATTCAACACCGCGTCCCAATCGAAGTTACTCCAGACATTGGGAGGAGCCTGAAGTTTCTAGCAGTGAACGGAGGAGGCATCAGCGTAGGCAGAATAATCCGGCAGGGGCGGAGATACCGGCCCCAGATCAAAACCGGCCTAGATCGGAGGCCCGAGAGGAGATCCGCCAGTCGACGCCGGTTTACGCCGGCGCTACGGGGGCAGGAGCCACAGCGAGCAGCTTTGGGATACAATGTCTTGTCCCTGCACTGCGGAGCGTCAAGCTGCCCAAGGATTTCAAAGGACCTCGCAAGGTGCCTAATTACACCGCCGATTTACCACCCGAAGCTTGGGTGGAGAGTTACGAGATGGCCATGGAGATGCTGGATGTGGATGAGTCGGCTTGTGCTAAATATTTCACTATGATGCTGGAAGGCACGGCCCGGACTTGGCTAAAGGCATTACCACCGAATTCCATCGGATCATGGGGAGAGCTGCGCAGCCAGTTCATCAAAAATTTCAAAGATACGTGCAAGCAACCTATGTCGATAATAGATTTAGCAGCATGTGTGCAAGGAGAACAGGAGTCTACAGCAGCGTGGGTACGCAGAGTGGCAGAGATCTTGCACTCCTCAAACGGCATTAACCCGAGCACAGCGATTGTAACTTTGGAGAACAATTGCCGGTTTGAATCCTTGAAATTAAAACTCGGACGGCTCAAACGGGAGTGCAATGATATGGGGACTTTGATGAGCGCCCTGGTGAAGTACGGGGACTCAGATAATACTAAGTACCCGGAGCCGGAAGGAGATAAAACAGGGAAGGCCAGTAAGCCTGGTAAGCCGGCGCCGGTTAATCCGGTTACTTCAAGCTTCTTGGGCAAACGAAAGGCAGAGAATAGCTCCGATTTTGTGGCTAATACACAGGTTCAAGGTGGTTTCCGGGTCAACCAGCAAGGTCCCACTCGCCAAGCTGGGGGAGTAAACCCGGGTTGGGAGCAGGATCCGGATCAACCCTGTCTAAGGCATAGCGGAGCAAGGGGGCCTGCAAAGCACACTGGAAGAGAGTGCATGGGCCCAGGGAACAGCCGTTTTAATCCCTTTGGCCGGCCCCCAAGTGGCGGTTCGGGGCCCGGGTTTTATGGTCCGGGTTACCAAGGGAACAGCTCCGGTTCAGGATATAGGGGCAACAGCGGTTATCAAGGGAACAGCGGTGGTTATCAACCCCGGCCGGGTGGCCAGAGTACTCAAGGAAGCTACAATGGTCAAGGAAATCAGTATCAAGGTGGTTATCAGGGTCAGGGGAATCAATCGTATCATCAAGGTGGTTACAACAATCAGAATAATCAGCAGCAGGGCCAAGGGGGTCATAGTAACCAAGGAAATCAGCAGCAGCAGCGTCCGCAACAGCAACAGCAATCCGGATACCAGAGTAATCCAAAGGAGTTGAGCAGCGGTCAGTATCATGTCTTCACCACGAGTTTATGCAAGAGAGACCAGAAGGTTTTGAAGCGGGCCGTCAATGCGGTAGAACCGGCAACGCCACAGTTTCTACGATGGTCGGAGCAGCCCATCGTTTGGAGCAGAGAAGACCACCCATTACGGGTAGATAATCCGGGACATTTAGCCTTGGTAGTGGCACCTCAGGTGGGAGGATACCGGTTTACTAAAGTACTCATGGATGGAGGCAGCAGTATCAATATATTATATTACGAGACCTTTCGCCGTATGGGTCTGACAGATAAACAACTGAGGACATCAAACACAGTGTTTCACGGGGTGGTCCCAGGTAAGTCAGCCTATCCAGTTGGTAAGATTGACTAAGAGGTTACCTTTGGGGATGAGCACGATTCCAGGTCAGAGATGATCACTTTCGAAGTTGTTAAAATCAGAAGCCCGTATCATGCTTTGTTTGGGAGGACGGTTTATGCTAAGTTTATGGCTAGGCCATGTTATGTTTATCTGCAGCTCAAGATGCCGGGTCATAAAGGCACAATTACAGTGCATGGCAGTCGTAAGATAGCAGTGGAGTGTGAAGAAGGTGATGCAGCCTATGCAGAAGCGGTATGTGCCACGGAAGAATTAAAGTTCTATAAGGATAATGTTGATCCGGCAGATATGACTCCACTGAAGAAGCCCACTACCGAGCATGATCCGGCTTTGAAATTTAAATCGGCAGAGGAAACCAAGCAAATTGATTTTGTGCCAGGGGATTCGTCCAAGCAGTTCACTATCAGCGCTAACCTTGACCCCAAATAGGAAAGCGCGCTCATCGAGTTCATCCGTGAGAACCGGGATATCTTTGCATGGAAACCTTCTGACATGCCAGGTATACCAAGGGAACTCGCTGAGCACAAGTTGAATATCGATCCGAAGTTTAAACCGGTAAAACAATATCTGCGCCGCTTTAACGAAGAGAGGCGCAAGGCTATAGGAGAAGAAGTGGCCAGGCTTTTGGCAGCAGGATTCATAGTGGAAGTTTTTCATCCGGAATGGTTGGCCAATCCGGTGCTTGTTCTAAAGAAGAATGGGAAGTGGAGGATGTGTGTGGACTACACAGACCTCAATAAAGCTTGCCCAACTGATCCTTTTGCTCTTCCTCGCATTGATCAGATTATTGATGCTACAGCAGGGTGTGAGCGGCTGAGTTTTCTGGATGCGTACTCAGGTTATCACCAGATCAAAATGGCAGTTGAAGACCAGGAGAAGACGGCATTCATAACCCCTTTTGGTGCTTTTTGCTATGTGTCTATGCCTTTTGGGCTCAAGTGTGCGCAAGCAACCTATCAGCGTTGTGTTCAGAATTGTTTGAAAGGGCAGATAGGAAGGAACGTACATGCATATGTGGATGACATTGTGGTCAAGTCAAAGGAGGAAAGAACAATGATAGAGGACCTCAGGGAAACCTTTGATAATCTTCGGGCTTACAGGATGATGCTTAACCCGGAGAAATGTGCTTTTGGTGTCCCGGCCGGTAAGCTTTTGGGGTTCCTGGTCTCGAACAGGGGAATAGAAGCCAGCCCGGAGAAGATCAAGGCCATCACATCTTTATCAAAACCGGCTTGCATAAATGATGTTCAGCGCATAGCCGGCCGGATCACGGCGTTAAGCCGGTTTATCAGTCGCTTAGGAGAAAAGGCGATCCCGCTTTATCAAATGTTGAAGAAAACGGACCGGTTTATTTGGAGCGATGAAGCGAATACAGCGTTTGAGAAACTGAAGCAGCAACTAGCGAAGCCGCCGGTTTTAGCTGCCCCGATAGACAAGGAGCCTTTGCTATTATATGTTGCTGCAAACACACGGGCAGTTAGCGTTGCAATTGTGGTTGAGCGCAAGGAAGCAGGGAAAGAACATCCGGTTCAGCGTCCGGTTTACTATGTGAGTGAAGTACTCATCGAGTCCAAGCAAAGATACCCTCATTGGCAGAAATTGGTGTATGGGGTGTTTATGGCAAACCGAAAATTGAAGCATTATTTCCAAGGGCATCCAATAACTGTGGTTAGTTCAGCTCCATTGGGAGATATAATCCAGAATAGAGAAGCAACAGGCAGGATAGCTAAATGGGCCATTGAGCTCAGTCCACATGAGTTGAAGTATGTACCGCGGACTGCTATAAAATCTCAGGCACTGGTTGACTTCATCAACGACTGGACAGAATTGCAAACGCCTGAGGAGAAGCCGGATCTTACTTATTGGACGATCCACTTCGACGGTTCAAAGCAGTTGGAGGGATCGGGGGCCGGAGTTGTCTTAACTTCCCCCCGAGGTGATAAATTTTGTTATGTACTCCGGTTGTTATTTCCTTGTACTAACAACGCAGCAGAATATGAGGCCCTACTTCACGGTTTGAGATTGGCAAAGGAGATGAATCTGAGCCGGGTTAAGTGCCTGGGTGATTCAGACCTAGTGGCACAGCAGGTTTCGGGCAAGTGGGATTCAAGGGATCCACTCATGGCGGCTTATCGACGAGAGGTTGAAGCGGTCGCAGGTTATTTTAAAGGATATCAGGTGGAGCATATAGACCGGCGGAAGAACGAAGCAGCTGACGCTTTAAGCCGGCTAGCCTCGCAACGTAAACCGGTACCACCAAACACCTTTTTAGATGAGTTGCACAATCCCTCGGTTCAAGTACCTTCAGAGGATAATCTAGCTATTCCAGATCCAGAGGCACAGTTGGTTGCAGCAACCCATGTTATTCCGGATTGGACGTTACCCTATTTGGTATATCTAAGCCGGGGGGAATTGCCAGAGGACGAAGATGAAGCACGGCAGATAATCCGGCGTTCCAAGTCTATGACAATTGCCAACGGAGAGCTACATCATCGTAGCACCTCTGGAGTATTTCAACGGTGTGTTTCAGCTGAGGAAGGTTGTGAGATTTTAAGGGAGATTCATGAAGGGGATTGTGGTCATCATGCCGGGTCAAAATCGTTGGTGGCTAAAGCTTTCCGGCATGGCTTTTATTGGTTAACGGCACATGCAGATGCGGCAGACTTGGTCCGAAAGTGTGATGCTTGTCAGAAGTTCTCAAGACGTGCCCTTGTTCCAGCACAAGAACTCCGGATGATACCAATAACTTGGCCTTTTGCAACTTGGGGGCTTGATATGGTTGGTCCTTTTAAGAGATCCCAAGATCAGAAAACTCATCTACTAGTGGCAGTGGACAAGTTTACGAAGTGGGTTGAAGCGGAGCCTATAAGCAAGTGTGATGCGGCCACAGCGGTTAAGTTCATCAAAAAAGTAATATTCCGGTTTGGTTTTCCACACAGCATCATCACAGATAATGGCACCAATTTATCTCAGGGTGAGATGGAAGAGTTCTGTCAACGAGAGCATATCCGTTTGGACGTATCTTCTGTGGCTCACCCCCAGTCCAATGGACAGGCAGAAAGGGCAAATCAGGAGATTTTGCGAGGAATCAAACCCCGGCTTATGACACCTTTGCAGAGAACCCCAGGATGTTGGGTTGAAGAGTTACCATCTGTCCTTTGGAGTATTAACACTACGCCAAACCGGTCTACAGGTTACACACCTTTCTTCATGGTTTACGGTGCAGAAGCAGTTCTTCCAAGCGACATACGCCATGATTCCCCAAGGGTGGCGGCCTATGTAGAAGCCATCAACGAAGAATCAAGGCAGGATAGTTTGGATCGGTTGGATGAAGAGCGTGACATAGCTGCAGCACGGTCGGCGATTTATCAGCAAGACCTGCGCAGATATCACAGCCGCCGGATCAGAACAAGGACATTCCAGGAGGGTGACTTGGTGCTCCGGCTTATCCAAGATCAAACGGACATGCACAAG
>LR738710.1:35502953-35563027 GCA_902687465.1 Secale cereale
AAATACAAGTCTCAAGCACACAACCAAGTTGTCTACTTGACACTTGGGGGCTAATGGCAGTTGAAGTAATCCGGCAAAGATGAAATGCAAGTCTCAAGCACACAACCAAGTTGTATACTTGACACTTGGGGGCTAATGGCAGTTGAAGCAATGCGTCGGAGGCAAGATTTTTTACAAGTATCAACTACATAATCAAGTTATCTACTTGATACTTGGGGGCTAATGTATTAGACAGCAGTTCAAGCCTACAAAAGTTCCGGATCACCTGCTATAAAGCAGATAAACCGGAACTTGGGGGCTGTCATAAGGTAAAGATACGTTGAAAAAAGCAAGGTCAGAACAGGAAAATTTACCTCGTATTTCTCTCTCATGAGGTTCACAAGGCTAGCTTCATAGTCACGGCTGCTGTGAAGCCGGTTCAGATATCCGGAATAAATATCCTGGGGACTCAGGCTGGAAAGGCTGGAGATATCCGCATTTAAATTCCCTTTTTCCTGAGTTACCTTCTCCGTTTTGGCAGTGTGTTTTGCCAAAACGGTGGGTTCGGCTGGCGCAACATAGGCAGCGCCAGTAACCACAACGTCAGGGGAAGAAGGTGCATTGGGAGGAATAATTTTATCTTGAGCCGGATCAGGAGAGCCCGGATTAACTTGAGGAGAGCTAACCCGGGCTGGGCTTGGTGGATCTTGGGCAGCATCAGTAGCAGGAATATCAAGAACAGGTTCTTGAACCGGTGTAACAGGAGTACCTTCAGGAGGAACAGCTGTCGACGATTCGATTGCTGGTTCATCGGCAGAAGGATCAACAGCGGGCTTCTTACCCTTAGCCTTTTTGCTGGGTTTCGGTTTACTGGAGAAACGAACAAAGATAGGTCAGCATTATAAAGGAAAAGGAAGGATTTAAACCGGAAAAGGTGAAGAGAATTACCCTGGGGCTGTCTTCAAGGGTGGGAGCTGTGTCGCAGTTGACTCGCCCGATGAAGATAGTGGAGTTTCCTGATAATCAGGATCAGTCGGTTTAAGTGGTTTTCTAATAAGACCGGCCTTGGGATGAAGAAGTGTTGGAGAAAGTATCACCTCAGCACGGCGTTTCCGAGCCGGGGTTAAGGAGATTCCAGAGGATTCCACTGCTAAACCGGAATGGCGAGTGGTCCGGCGCAAGGCTTCGTGTTGTTGCTTCTTCAAATCAAAATTGGGATCCAACTTAGCAAAAGGGTGAGAAAATTGATACTTTCTAACAGTCCGACGGATCTTTTGAGGAGGGGGTTCTGAATCGGAAGAAATAAGGGTTACCTCAATCTCCACCGGGTTATCG
The DNA here is from genome assembly GCA_902687465.1 of Secale cereale. Taxonomy (NCBI): domain Eukaryota; kingdom Viridiplantae; phylum Streptophyta; class Magnoliopsida; order Poales; family Poaceae; genus Secale; species Secale cereale. The sequence goes on from LR738710.1 coordinate 35,504,268, forward strand.
CCTTCGAGTGGATCCTGTGAAAAGGACATCATTAGAGATAAGGACAAGTATAGAAAAGCAAATGTAAACCGGAGTAAGGCATACCTCGGAGTCCGGGTCATCATCTTCAGAAGGAGAACCGGCGTCAACGACTGCCTTCCTTTTCTTGTTGGCAGGAGTTTTCCGGCGAGTCTGTTTTACAGGTTTGTCCTGAAGTTTCCTTCTCCAGAAGGGGTTATCAGCCTGAATAAAAAGCAAAATCAAGTAAAGGACGGTTCAAAGAAGGACGGGTTATGAAGCACGGGTTAAGAAAAACTTACATCAGGCTGTGTATTCCTCTTAAAGTATGGGGCCAAGCCAACCTTGGAGCAGTCTGTTAAGGCGGGGTTGACGATCTTTTTGGCTGATTCTATCACCTCCGATTCAGAAAGTTCCTCTTTAGTAAACCTCTGAGGATCTTCCGGTTTACCGGAATAATTGCACATTAAATCAGAGCGCCGGCTTAATGGGAGAATGCTCCATGACAACCAGCAGCGAAGGAAATCGGTTCCAAGAAGTCCATTAGCCATGAAGGCTCTCAGTTTGGAAAGTTGAGGTGAAAATTGTATCCGTTCAGTAGCACTTAACCGTTGCGGCAGAGGATGATTCGCCGGGATGCGAGTCTCACGATAACCCGGCAACGGATTTTCACCTTCAGGAGATGTGTCTATGCAATAAAACCAAGACTTGTTCCAGTCCTTGGGGTGAGTGTGTAAAGAGGCGTGCGGGAAAACTGCATCCCTCCTTTTCTGAATACTGATACCGCCAAGTTCTTGGTGAGGCCCGCTAGTGAATTCAGTGCGCCGGTTCGCATGGAAGAAATCCCGGAATAGATCGACTGAAGGTTCTTCTTGCAGATACACTTCAGAAAAAACTTGAAAGTCACAAATATTGGAAACGGAATTTGGTCCGATGTCTTGTGGATGCAGTTGGAAGGTAGCAAGGACGTCCCGGAAAAATTTTGAACCGGGGGGAGAGAAACCCCTGGAGATATGATCCATAAAGACTATGACCTCTCCGGACCTGGGAGCAGGAAGGCGTTCATTACCCGGAGCGCGCCATTTTAACTCGGCCCGAGGACCTAATGTACCAATGCTCGACAGCTTGACTAAGTCTTCTTCAGTCACAGCTGAACGAACCCAGTCGCACGAAACGTATTGCTTGGCAGCCATTTGAACAAAGTGCTGAAGAAAAGAAGGTACAGAACAAATTATGAACATACAGAAGATCTGGGACCTATATATGTGTATTGCGCAAGGGAGGTAAGAACTATCTAGCAAAGTTAAACCGGCAATCATAAATACAAGATGTATCATTTCCGGTTTAAAAATGGCAGTTGAAGCGGAATAACTACGTCATGGCATCAGTCTACATCATTTCCGGTTTATGATATGGTGATCTAAACCGAAGTATACTTAGCAGATTTATTAAAGGGAAAAACAAGTTTTCACTGCGTTGCTAAGGAAGAATAGATCTGAGCATAATGAGATAAAGAAACAAAAATTACACGGGAAATACACAGAGGACCAATTCAGAGCAGATAAGGTTACAGGATGTGCATAAAAGGAGACTTAAAGCAGGTAGCAACAGAAATACAAGCAGCAAGATCTAAAATACCAGACGCATTTACGGCAAAGATCAGGAAGGTAAAAATATTCCGAAGTTGCAGGTCTCAGAGAATGAACAGCGTAAAGCTTGTGAAGAACCCTAATGGCGGAACGGATAAAGGCAGTAGAGGCATTACAGCAAGATCCAATCTGGTGTTAAGTGAGATCTACAGGTTAAGGCTTAAGGGGTTACGAGATTCCTATGATATAAGTATCTACAAAGAACGGAGCTTCATCGGGAGTTCTAATGGCGGAAGAACACGGGCGAGGCAATGGCGAATATGATAAGATCTACAGTGAGGAGGAAGAACATACCAGGGACGGTGAGGATCGGCGGCGCAGAAAATCTGGTCAAGTTCAGGTTGATGCAGCGGCCGGTCGAGGACGGAAGATCCGGTGGTCGTCGGCGGTGTTCTCGGGCTCAGGCGGCAATGGAGTTCTAGAGGGTCAGGAGGAGAAAGGAGGAAGACGACGCGAGAGGGGATAATGAATGGAGCAGAGCGGTATTTATAGACGAAGAGGCGGATGTGAAACGACAGGTGCGGTAATCAAGGAAGAAAATCGGATAAAGATCCGTTGAACGCCTCGATTCTCGGGATAACCATTAAAAATAAGCCACAGTACAGCTCGCGGCGATAAATGCGGAGCTGATGTCATTGTCAGACTTTAATGATTTCGGAAGATGACGTCAGAGCCGGTTTACAGGAAAAAATGAAGACAGAAGAAAAGTCGCGGAAGACAACGAAGACTGATATGAACAAGTTCAAATCATTCTGGGGCCTAATGTCAGGGATACGATTAGTAGGTATAAACCGGATATTGTAAACCGGTTTAGTTATATTGTACTTGGTTCATTATTTTAGTAGAGATTACGGCCTATGAGATTTCAAGGCCCATGTATAGAAATACGGTTGTAAACCGCCAAGGAGATGTAACTTGAGAGATAAGAAAGAAAGGACAGAGACCGAGGCGGACACGATTATGAGCCGGCCTCGGGACTCTGTAAACCGGACCAGGCGTCACCTCTATATAAAGGGACGACCCGGCACCGGTTCAAGGACAGGCAACAATCGATACGTCGAGACGCAGGCAAGCGATTCCGCTCCCTGTAAACCGACGCCCAAGCAATACCAAACCAACTAGACGTAGGCTTTTACCTTCTCAAAGGGGCCGAACTAGTATAAAACCCTTTGTGTCCTTTGTGCGCCATGAACCCTTTCAAGCTAACCCGTGCGATGGTTCCATCATCAAGTCCGTTAAACCGGACATCTGCCGTGTTAATTCCACGACAAGTGGTGTCCTTAAGGTTCACTTGTTTGGTAGTTTCTATAGTCATAGCATCACCATTAATAGGTCCAATGGGACCAGGAGTACATTGGGTGCTAAGAGTTTGGATATCCTCAACAACTTGGATAGTAGCAACAGTGTGGTGGGTAGGAAGGCTCTTAATTCTATCTTCTTCCTCCCTTTCTCTAGCCCATCTTTCTTTAAGTTTAGCCATCATCCTAATATTTTCATTAATTTGCACTTGAGTAGCATTAATAGGAGTGACCTTCCTCTCCTTAAGAGGAGAAGTTTTAACTTTAAGTAATTCTATCTCATTGGCTAAGTGGTCTACCTTCAAAGAGAGATCATCTAGTTTATGTAGTTTTTCTTCTACACTCTTATTGAAGGCTTTTTGGGTAGTGATGAAATCTTTAAGCATAATCTCTAGTTCAGTATTGGAGTTCTTGGTGCTAGGATAAGCATTGTTGTTCCCATAAGAATTAGAGGGGAACGGTCTAGGATTGCTACCAAAATTACTCCTATAAGCATTGTTGTTAAAATTGTTTCTAGAGATAAAGTTCACATCTACTTGTTCTTGAGCAATCAAAGAATTTAAAGGAACATCACGAGGATCAACAGAAGATTACTTCGAAAGTAGAGACATGATCAAGTCAACTTTTTCATTAAGGGAGAAAATCTCCTCGACAGAGTTTACCTTCCTACCTGTTGGAGCGCGTTCGGTGTGCCATTGGGAATAGTTGGTCATCATCTCATCGAGAAGCTTCGTGGCAGCACCAAGTGTAGTTGACATAAAGGTTCCTCCCGCGGCCGAATCTAACAAGTTCTGCGAGGTAAAGTTCAAGCCTGCATAAAAAGTTTGGATAACCATCCAAGTAGTCAAACCATGAGTAGGGCAGTTCTTGATAAGAGATTTCATACGTTCCCAAGCTTGGGCAACGTGTTCATTATCCAATTTTTTTGAAATTCAATATGTTACTTCTAAGTTGGATAATTTTAGCAGGTGGATAGTATTTTCCAATAAAAGCATCTTTGCACTTGTCCCATGAATCTATGTTATTTCCAGGCAAAGACTGAAACCAAATTTTAGCTCCTCCTCTCAAGGAGAAAGGAAAAAGCTTAAGCTTAACAATATTACCATCTATTTCTTGGTACTTTTGCATATCACAAAGTTCAACAAAGTTGTTTAAGTGTAAAACAGCATCATCTCCAGCACCGGAGAATTGATCTCTCATGACTAGGTTCAGTAAAGCAGGTTTAATTTCATACGAAGGTGCTGAAGTGGCAGGTGTAGTGATAGGTGTGCTGATAAGTCATCGTTGTTGTGACTAGTGAAGTCACACAACTTGGTGTTCTCGGTGGAACCCATAGTAGCAAGCAAGCAAGATAACTATTTTTGTGATTTTCGATAAAGGATACTAAAGCAAAAACTGAAAGGTAAACTAACAAGACTAAAAAGCAAAGGTAAAATATAGCATGCAACTCCCCTATCCTGAAGAATGGAGTCCCCGGCAACGGCGCCAGAAAAACTCCTTGATGGGCCTCTAACCCCTCGTTGGTTACCCCAAGTGGAAGGTGTGAGATGCAGTGTTGTGGAAGTTTTTCCCTTAGCAAAGATGCCAAGGATCGAATCCCGAGAGACTCCTAGGTTCAACAAGTAGGTGTCAACTGCTAACGGCGCCAGATATTAGCAATCAACATGGACCTGCACACAGATACAAATAACTTTGCTCCCAACGAGTACAGAGAGGTTGTCAATCCCTCCGGCCTTGTAGTTCACAAAGGATTAAACGCAAATGATAGTAGTGATAGATAATGTTTGCAATAGTAAGTAATAACGAATAGTAAATAGCGGATGTGATGAATGATGGTAATATGGACCGGAGTCTCATGATGTTCACTAGTGATGTCTCTCTCCCAAAAGACGATCAAACAGCTATGTGAGGTAAACGAATTACAGCTGGGCAATTGACAGGACCACGAACGCAAACCAATGCTGACTACATTGCAAGAAAGGTTGAGGTTCAAAGCATGGGCGGTACGCCAAAGTAAGTAGACCGAAATCCATCAATATCTACTACTAATCATCCACCTTGAGATATCTATCCAGAACATCTCGCTGGTACTAAGTTGCGAGCCCCACCCATAGTGTAAACTCAAAGCAACAGACAACTGCATTAAAAGAACTTTGTGTAAAGTAAACAATCCTTGCACCCGCGGGCACTAGCACCGTTGTTTTCCCCCTTGTGGCAACAGCACATCCCCTAGACTCATGTTTCTGTCACTCAAGCTAGTCATCGAGGGGCATGAACCCACAATCAAGCATAACGTTCCCTCTTGGAGTCACTACCTACTACTTGGCCAAAGCAATAAATAACAACGGAGAACATGCAAGAATTACTTACGAACATAAATATAAAAGAGGTAGATCAAATATATTACTCAATCACAATCTGAACATAATCTCATAATCCATCGGATCCCAGCAAACTCAACATAGCAACAGCATAAGGATTACATATGTGCCTCGATCATGTAGGGCAGCTCACGAGGACTAATTAGTGAAGCAAAAGAACGGGAGGAGAACATCACATAGCTACTGGTCATGGACTCATGGTCCAAGGGAGACTACTCACAACTCATCCAGGAGGCGTCCATGGTGGTGGAGAGGCTCCCGATGATGATCCTCCTCTCCGACAGGGTGCCGGGAAGAGTTCTCCTGGTGCTCCCGATCTTGGAAGCGGCGGCGGCGGCGGAACAGAGATGAGATCGCGAAAAAGAGTTCCCGTCCTGAGGGTTTCGAAGGACGCTCTAAATATATGCCAAAGGGGGGCACCAGACGGGGCTCGGGGGGCCCAGGCGCCCCCCCGGTGCGGCCCAGGGGGGGGCGCCGCCAGGGCGCCTGGGGCCCTGGTGCCCCCCCAGCTATCCTTCGGGCGCAAGGTAGGTTCTGGAACGCTGATTTTTTATATAATTTTTCTGGATTTTTCCTGGCAGTTCTCGTAATGTGAAAACCTGAAATACAAAAACAGCCGAAAACATAAACTGGCACTGGGGTGCACTGAGTTAGTAGGTTAGTCCAAATATGATCAAAAGTGTATGGAAGTGTATAAATATCATAGCAATATCACCCAAAAGTGGCATGGAGCAAGCAGAAATTATAGATACGTTTTGGACGTATCAGTCGCTCGCCGGGAAACAAGCTACTTGGTGAATCCCTGATGCAAATAACTTTATTGAGTGCTAACTAGGAGCTATTGTCTGCATGTGCATCAGGTAATACAAGTAGTTGTACGGGGTTCATAAAGGAATCGAGCTTCTCGTCTTTGACGATTAACGGATGAGGCACAGGGTACACATGACGGATCTACGAACTACAGCTGACAACACATGGACGGCCAAAGGCTGTTGCATCCGCCGACCAACCACTACCCTTAATCAAGCACAAGGTACCTAGAACAACTCCCAAACACTCAATTCTTTGTAAGATTTTCAGTAGAAGCTTGTTGCAAAGTCAAGAATTTAGTTTATTTAATTATTAGTGTTTGTAAATTGCACATACATGGATAGCATATATGTTGCATTTTTCGCATATTCAGGTGAGAGTTGTGCTGGTTCAGTTGCACGGGACTATAGAGGCTGGGTGTTTGTTTCAGTGAGCCAACATGTGCAGCTGTGTACGTCAGTAGAGGAGGCCGAGGGACAGGCATTCTGATCGTCCTAAAGGCATTATCCACTGTTTACAAAGTCCCTATAATCATTTAAACTAATTGTGTACTAATTGCCAAGGAACTACTGTTGGGGAGATCTGGCCAGTGTGACTGTTTTTCAGTCCGACTCCTTTTAGTCATCTGTGAAATAAAAGATGCACTGACGACCTTGGATTATTTCTGCATCAATGCTATCCCCAGGGAAAGAAAAAAAATAGCTCATGAGCTAGCAGCTAGAGCCAGAAGATAAGAAGACTTGATGCTCGCGGACATGCCGGCGAAGTTGCGCTCTCTCATGCTAGCTGAATGTAACACTGATGTGTGAAGTTTGGGTAGTCATTCTTACTTGTCAAAAGAGAAGCACACCATCAGAAAACAAGGTTCAACCAATATTAATTAATTTGATAATGAGATGTCACAACGGTTATTATATAGGTTATGCTAAGGGATTCGAGATCTCATGTTATATCTTGCTTTTAGCAACAATCTCCTATAAGCATAAGCAGCATCGCATTAGCTTATTCATTTCAGTAAGAACATACCATCTCTATTTGGTATGTTGCATTATAGCGTTGTTTCTATATGCTAAGATTTCTCAAACACACGATTATATCGTTGAACTCTAAAGTGTAATTTTTATTTTCAGAACTTATGGATACACCACACATGATTCAAGGTTTTCCTCATCTCATTATCCTTTTTTTGGCAATTCAATCATTATTCAAGGTTTGAATAAGTATATTGATTAGCCATAGTTTGGTTATCTTCACATCAACCTTCCAGGGAGCCATACACATTCAAAATAACAAGAAATGAAATACCATCCAACAGTATTTAGTGTTTCTATCTACCCGTACACATTTGTAATATATTAGTGGAGTTCACCAACTGGGAGAACATGTTGCATCACTCCCGGTAATCTTCGTCCCACCTCCCACCACCCCTCGCACCGGTTTTTCTGTTTTCTCGTCTGACCTGCAATACACAACCTATTTATGGTAATCAATCACAATTAATCCACCTATGGTAAGTCTATAAAGTCAGAAATCTCAAATATAATAATTATAGTAATAAATCAATCCATGTATAGTAAGGTCATAACATAGGAACTTTCGAATATGGTAATTATGGTAATAAATCAATCTAGGTATGGTAAGGTTGTAAACTTAAATTACCCCAAGGCCAGCCATATTAGCGTACACACAAAAATCAACACCCTCCATCCAATTTTGCTTCCGCGGTCTGCCGTCCAATTCAAGGCCTCAGATGCAATGTTCTACACCAACCCACGCGCACATCCGACCTAGCGATCGACCGAGATCAAAATCTCCCTAGCCAAACACCGGCCGCCACCTCACTTACATACTCCGCCCACGACACCGGCCCATCGGCGGCGGTGATGCTAGTGATTATATTAGCACTTCGCATTTTATTGGGAAGCTCTAAAAAAAGTTCAGTGCACATGATCAGTGTGAAAGGAATACCACTAAGCAGAACTTCTGATGCATTAATTTCTTTGCAATACATTGTGTGAGGATGCTCTAGGACTAGCGGGAAAAACTCTTTCCTATTGCAATGCAAAGTGCATCTTATATCTGAAGATAATATACCTTTCGCTTTTTAACATGTCGTTGCCCCCAACCCATCAACGCCGTCATCATCGTTCTCCGTAACCATACAACAACCTAAGTGGCCACCTACTCCGCCAAGTATATGTCCTCCTCCCCTCTATCACTTTATCTTTCAGAAAGACATGACAAACAGTAAAGTAGCATCATCGTTCACCTAGCTTTTCGATAATGCATATTAAATATGTATTGAGAGAGAGAGAGAGAGAGAGAAAAGGAGAGGGAGGCAGGAGAGGGAGAGACAGGGGGAGAGAGGGGGAGGGGAGAGAGAGAGGAGGGCGAAGGAGAGAGGGGGAGGGAGACTAGCTGCCATGACGCAACAAAAAACTGTCTGCACGCCTGGCTAAGACAAGAACATTCTAAAATATACCTAAACTGCAGAGAGAGGGAGGGAGGGAGAGAGATAGATGCCCCAAGTACACGGCTTCGTATTTGAATGGGTGCTTGAATTGAAGAAGTGGAGATAGTGGATGGAAGAAGAAGAAGAAGAAGAAGAAGAAGAAGAAGAAGAGGCAGAGTGATTTAGTGGTAAAAGAAAGACAAGAACATTGCTTGATGTACAAGATGATCTTAAAAAATAGGGACAATTACACTTGAGCCCTTAGTTGTGCCACGCATGTTTGATTTGTCCTTAAATTAAAAAAAACCTCGTTTCTGTCCAAACTGGTTAGCTCCTCTTATGCTTTTGCCCTTTGACCATTTGACAAACACTTTGAAAACTTCATAATGAATTCATACTAACTCCAAAAAATACAAATAAGATATCAAAATGTTCAGAACAACATCACCTATATGTGCATGCCATTTGCATTCATGAAAACCGTGTGCAAAAGCCGCCATCTTAGTTTGACCTCATATGACCTCGGCATGAATATTAAATTTTTTAAAAATGATAAAAAAAATACTGAAGAAAATCTGGCAAACATTGACAAATGTTTTCAGCGCATGGAAAGTTTCATAAGGGAATGACATAGATGGAAGTTGTGGCAAAGAAATCAGCACCCAAGAATGATTTTATTTTGGAGCATCAATTTAGTTCTTTTGCCACGACTTCCACGAATGTCATTTCATGATGAAACTTTATAATCACTCAAAACATTTGTCAATGTTTGCCACAAAAAAATTCAGATTTTTTTTTATTTTTTTTATCATTTTATAAATTTACTATTCATGCTGAGATCATATGAGGTCAAACTAAGATGGGGGCTTTTGAACACTTTTTTCATGAATGCAAATGACATGCACATATAGGTGATGTTGTTCTGAACATTTTGATATCTTATTTGTATTTTTTGGAGTTAGTATGAATTCGTTATGAAATTTTCAAAGTGTCGGTCAAACGGTGAAAGGGCAAAAATATAAGAGGATGGAACGAGCTGGACAGAAACGAGGGGTTTTTGAATTTTGGGGCAAATCAAACAGGTGTGACACAACTAAGGGCTCAAATGTAGTTGTCTCTAAAAAATATATATTAGACAAAATTAATGTTGAATACTAGAATATATATGCCCCTTTAGCAATGCACGGGCAACGCACAACAAAGGCGAGGTGGGCGTCACCCTTTCTAAAAGAAAGGGCTCCACCTAGCGAGAAATATCCCGCTGCAGCCGGAAGCCGTGCGGGAAAGATAGGGTCCGACAGAAAAAGGAGAAGGGTGTGTCATGGGATAGGTTTTTGTGTTCGGTCTGCGTATTGGAGATATATAGCATGGCCCATAGTCCGGACAATCACATTTCTCCCCACATATCATCTGGATTGGGGGATCTCCGACTGTCTAAATGGTTGAATTTTGAGGAGCCTCAAACACGCCATAATGTATGAGGGAGAAATAAGCTTCGACCTTAGAGGCGACCTTAATCATTTGTTTGATTCATTTATGTATGCATTATAGCTCGTAGAAACGCACGGGCGTTCTACTAGTAAATATTGCATCTAGCCTCTGATTAGATGTGGTTTCATGTTTTGCTTAGTGTTTGTGTCAAGTAGAACCTTTGGGAAGACTTGTGTGAAGTTTATGTGATCTTGCTGTGAAAAACAGAATCGTTAGCGCTCGCTAAATTGGTCGTCAGAATTTACTAGAGCATGCTATTTAGTTGATTATTTTTGCAGATGATTAATAGACAAATTCCACAAATTTACCAATTTATTTTGAATTTTTTGGAGTTCCAGAAGTAGGCGAAATCTGCAGATTACTACAGACTGTTCTGTTTTTGACAGATTCTGTTTTTCATGTGTTGTTTGCTTATTTCGATGCATCTATGAGTAGTATTGGAAGATATGAACCATAGAGAAGTTGGAATACAGTATGTTTAACACCATTATAAACAAATAATGAATTCATTGCTGCACCTTTGAGTAGTGGTTTGCTTTCTTATACTAAACGGAGCTCACGAGAATTTTTGTCTCAGTTTTGTGTTGTGAAGTTTTCAAGTTTTGTGTATTGCTTTGATGGACTATGGAACAAAGAGTAGAAAAGTCCTAAGCTTGGGGATGCCCATGGCACCCCAAGTAAAATTCAAGGATAATCAAAAGCCTAAGCTTGGGGATGCCCCGGGAAGGCATCCCCTCTTTCGTCTTCATCCATCGGTAACTATACTTGGAGCTATATTTTTATTCGCAACATGATATGTGTTTTGCTTGGAGCGTCTTTTATAATTTGAGTCTTTGCTTGTTAGTTTGTCACAATTATCCTTGTTGGACACACCTATTTGAGAGAGTTAAATATGGCCTAGAAATTGTTAGAACACTCTATGTGCTTCAATTATATCTTTTGAGTTGAATAGTTTTTGCTCTAGCGCTTCACTTATATCTTTTAGAGCACGATGGTGGTTATATTTTGTAGAAATTGTTGAACTCTCATGCTTCACTTATATCTATTTGAGAGTCTATTAAAACAGCATGGTAAAGTGTTTAGGCTAAAGAAACTAGTCTTCACATGATAAACATCCAATGTCAATGTATTAAAAAAAATCACATCAAGTGCATTGAATGGAAAGAGATGTTGGTTGCTTGATAATTGTTTTGAGACATGAGGATAGTGATATTAGAGTCATGCTAGTGGAGTTATTATGAAATTGAGAAATACTTGTGTTAAGGTTAGTGATTCCCGTAGCATGCACGTATGGTGAACCGTTGTGTGACTAAGTTAAAGCATGAGGTATTTGTAGAGTGTCAACCTTTGTGTGGAGGTCGGGGGCGCGCGATGGTTAACTCCTACCAACCTCCCCCTAGGGGCATGCGTTGATTGCTTTGTTTTGATGACTCGTAGATTTTTGCAATAAGTATATGAGTTCTTATGACTAATGTTGAGTCCATGTATTATACGCACTCTCACCCTTCCACCATTGCTAGCCTCTCTTGTACCGCGCAACTTTCGCCGGTGCCATAAACCCACTATATATCCTTCCTCAAAACAGCCACCATATTGTTCCTCAAAACAGCCACCATACCTAACTATCATGGTGTCGGTGTACTAAGGTAGGGGTACCTCAGTACCCCAACTTGTGCACGGGCAGTCGCAGCTTCCCGCGACAGGGTTTACCGCGTACTCGCCGGAGACCTTTCTGCTCCTTATTAAGCCATTCAAAAACAAAGTATACAAGAAAGAAGACCGAGACCCCGGCAAGAGGAGCTTGCCGGGAAGGCCGTGCCAGGCTCAAGATTACATCGTTCACGCAAGGCCCTGGCAAGAGGAGCTTGCCAGGAAGACTAGAGGATTATGTCATAGAAGATGCGCCCCGGCGAGGGCCCGGGGAGCGGCAAGCTCCCGGGCCCGGCAAGATCAAGGCCCCGGCAAGGTGCTTGCCGGGAAGGTTGCACTGTGTGCCCGCGCTCCAGCTCATCGGTCCACGCGTCGCCCTGGGGCCTATCCAGGGACGCGTGGCGGATGGCTGTGCAGCCTGGGGGACACGGTGGCACTCCACGGTGGTGGATCCATCGCCGTGGCAGACGGAGACGCAAGGGCGGGAGCTTTTGGGGTCGACGGCGACGGGCATTAAATGCCCTTGTCCCCCACTGTCAAAGTAGGTACAGACCACTGTTCATGCACTGTAGCTCCACTGTTCCCGCACTGTTACAACTACCACCTCTTTTACGTTTTTACCCCTTTCTCCTACGTTGACACCTGTCGGTGACCCCTTGCACTATAAAAGGAGGCCCATGCACAACGTGGAGGGGGTTCGGAACCTAGATCACTCATACGCACGGTGTAGCTGCTTCTTCAAGCTCCCGAGCTCTCCAACTTAATACACAGCTAAGCAGGAGTAGGGTTTTACGCGTCTACCGCGGCCCGAACCTGGGTAAAACTGCCCGCGTGCTCGCTACGATCTGCTCTTCGTGCTCCCTCCGCCCTCGTACCGCACAGACAAGGGGCTCCGGTCCCATAGGTGTTCGTGGCGGACAGTTTCCCCCGACATCTTTGGCGCGCCAGGTAGGGGGCGTCGAGGTTGTGCGAACCTGGTCCGGCGTTCGCGCGGGCGCATTCTTCATCAACCTCTCCGAATTCATCAACTTCACCAGCAACAACTCCATGGCCCCGAAGAAGAAGCCTTCGGAGGTCGGGGGCCCGTCTGCGTCTCACCCGCCGCCACCAGAGCCAACGGTGGGCGGGGGAGACGCCGTCGGAAGGGTGGTCGCCGGCGAGGACACTCACGGCGCCACCAGATCCAAGAACAGGACGGACGACCGAACCTCGGTCTCCGTGGACGCACCACGTCCCTCTCAGCACACAACAACCCAGCAGCGCCATGTCACAGGAGGTGGCATCCGCTTGCTGGGCCAAGGCCAAACCGGAGGCTCACGGGACGCCCCGGACCCCCGTCCGGGCACAAGCAAAGCGAAAGCGCCGGCACGGGACCCCGCTCCTTCTAACGCCGTTAGAAGTCCGAGCGTATCCCGCTCCTCGCACCGCTCGCCCGCGTTCCCCTCCACTCCGGCAGAAGCGCTCGCAAGAGCGCAACTGCTCCTCGACTTCCCTCCAGCGGCAGACAAGGCCGAAGACTGGAGGGCCACCATCCAGAGCCTGATAGCCTTCGCCAACAACGATTCTCCACAGCAGCCGTCGGCCTCGCGGCCGCGGCAAGCTGAGAAGACGAAGGCCGACGGCGACAAGACCGTCGGGGGTGCGACAAGCGCGCACTCCCCGCAGCGAAAGCAGAAGACGCCGCCCCGCCGGAACAACGCCGACGACGGCTCCACAGCCTCGTCGGACCCGCGGGCCCGTCGGGACCAGCGCCAGGTCCTCGACGACCGGCAACAGGAAGACGCTCGGACAAGAATCGAGCGCCGTCGAGAAGCTCGGCGACAATCAGACCAGAGAGCTGGGAACGCTGTCGACGCGCACGCGCCCGGTGAACCAGGCGACTTGCCGTACGCGGCAGGCTGCCCTGCGTTCACCCGCGAGCTGCGGCGCGTCCAGTGGCCCAGCATGAAGAATTTTAAGCCCGACGTACCGGAGAAGTACGACGGCAAGACGCACCCCTCGGAATTCCTCAGCGTCTACACCATCGCAGTGCAAGCTGCCGGGGGGCGCGACGAGAAGATCTTGGCGAATTACTTCCCGCTCGTGCTTAAGCCGAACGTCCGTTCGTGGCTTATGCACTTGCCGGAAGGTTCCATCTCTTCTTGGGCCGACCTTTGCCACCAGTTTGTTGGCGCCTTCACCGGCGGCCACAAACCCCACGGCCAGGAGAGCGATCTCCACATTCTGGCCCAGAAGGAAGGCGAAACCCTGCGCAAGTACATCCAACGCTTCAGCCGTGTGCAGCACAACATCCCTGATGTCCACCCTGCCGCGGTTATCAGCGCGTTCCACCAGAACATGCGTAACCGCCGCATGCGTGAAGAAATGGCGATGACCAAGATTCGGGACGTCAGCGAGCTCTATGCTCTGGCTGACAAATGCGCACGCGCAGAAGAGGGGAGGAGACTCCCCGGGGAGGATGCTGGCGCAGGAGGAAGCGACAGCGACGACGCCGCCCCGGCAAAGAAGAGCCGGCGGCGGAACAACAGAAGGAAGGGCAAGAAAGAGGTGCTTGCCGTCGAGAAGTCCGGCAAGGAGGCTCCCGCCAAGCAAACGCAGGCTGGCGGCTCCGGCAAGGAGCCTGCCCCTGTAGCGGCAGCCGACAAGCCGGGAAGCTCCGACAAGCAATACTGTAAGATCCACCGCACCAAGGGTCACGATCTCTCCAACTGCAAGCGCGTCGAATACCTCGTCGAGCAGCAGAAAGCTGAGTACGAGAGGCGCGACAAGGAGAAGGCCCAAGGTGGCGGGGAAGAGACGAGCAAGAAGCGGCCGTTCAACGGCCGGGGAGGACGCCGCGGCAAGGCCAAGCAGCGGCAAGGAGATCGACCTCCCCGGGGCCGCGACAAGGACGAAGAGGACGACGATGAAGACATGGAGGACGAAGATAACAGCGAGCAGGAGTTCCAGAAGGCCACGGAGGTCCTGTGCGTCGACGGTGGCGCCTCCCTGCACACCTCCCACCGCCAACTAAAGCAGTGGGTGCGTGAGGTAAACGCAGCGGAGCCGCCCGTGGAGTCGCGCAGGCTCCTCAAATGGTCCATCACGCCCATCATTTTTGATCTTGAGGATCACCCTGACCGCACCACTGCGGTCGGGTGCTTGCCGATGCTGGTTTCTCCCACCATCCGCAACCTCAAGGTCACCAAAATGTTGGTTGACGGCGGGGCCGGGCTGAACTTGATCTCCTCTGCTGTGATCAAGAAACTCCAGATTCCAGATGGCGAGCTCGAAGAAACCGGTTCTTTTCAAGGAATCAACCCGGGAAGGAGCAAGCCCAAGGGAAAGATCACTCTGCCGGTGACCTTTGGCGGGGAGCTCAACTTCAGAACTGAGCGCATCACTTTCGACGTAGCCGATATTCCGTTGCCCTACAATGGAATACTCGGCCGTCCTGCCCTCGCCAAGTTCATGGAAGCTTCCCATTATGCCTACAATGTACTCAAGATGCCGGGGCCGATAAGCGTCATCACGGTCCACGGCGACAAGAAGGATGCGCTTGTCTGCGCCGACAAGATCTACCGGGATGCGGCAGCTGCGGCCGAGAAGGATACTCTTGCCGCTGAAGCTCCCGGGGGGAAGAAGACAAAGACCAAGTCCGGCAAGTGCTCTGGGACCCACTCCGGCAACCGCACCTCTTCGGAATGCTGCGCTGCCGTCGAGGACGTTCCATCGAGCTCCACCGGCAAGAGTAAGAAAGGAATGGCTGCTCCTCCGGCAACCAAGAAGGTGTCCGCCAAGGAGGACGGCACTGGTGGTACCTTCACCATCAGTGCCACGCTTGACAGCAAATAGGAAAGCGCGCTTGTTGCCTTCCTGCGGGCGAATGTCGATGTGTTTGCCTGGCAACCATCTGACATCCCCGGCGTTCCCAGGAAGGTAATTGAGCACAAGCTTGCTGTTTGTCCTCATGCGTGGCCCATCAAGCAGAAAGTGAGGAAGCAAGCCGTGGAGCGCCAAGAATTCATCAACGAGGAAATCAAGAAGCTAGAGGCAGCAGGCCTAGTTAGAGGTGTGATCCATCCGACGTGGTTGGCAAATCCAGTCGTCGTGCGCAAGGCCAATGGGAAATGGAGACTGTGTATAGACTTCACCGATGTGAATAAAGCATGTCCCAAGGATCCATTCCCTTTGCCGCGCATTGACCAGATCGTTGACTCCACTGCCGGATGTGAGCTACTCTGTTTTCTTGATGCATACTCAGGCTATCATCAGATTTTCATGGCCAAGGACGATGAAGAGAAGACTGCATTTATCACCCCATGTGGCACTTATTGCTTCATACGCATGCCATTTGGATTGAAGAATGCAGGCTCAACCTTTGCAAGGGTAGTATACACTGCTTTCGAGCCACAGATCCACAGAAATGTAGAGGCTTACATGGATGACATCGTGGTGAAGAGCAAGAGCAAGGAAACCCTGATCCAAGATTTGGAGGAGACGTTTCAGAACCTGCGCAGAATACAGCTCAAGTTGAACCCCGAGAAGTGCGTCTTTGGAGTCCCTTCCGGCAAGCTTCTCGGGTTCTTTGTGTCACAGAGGGGGATTGAAGCCAACCCCGACAAGATTAAAGCCATTAAGCAGATAGAGGCCCCAAAGCGCGTCAAGGATGTCAGGAGGCTTGCAGGTTGTGTGGCTGCCCTCAGTAGGTTCATTTCAAAGTCTGCAGAACGCGCCCTACCTTTCTTCAAAATCTTGAAGAAGGCAGGTCCAATGAAGTGGACTCCGGAAGCGGAGGCAGCGCTGCAGGATTTGAAACGGTACCTGTCCTGCACTCCAATACTTGTCGCACCTAGACCACAGGAAAAGTTGTTGCTATACCTAGCTGCAACCAACCAAGTGGTTAGTGCTGCGTTAGTAGCGGAGAGGGAGTCCGACGAGGAGTCAGCACCACCGGCAAGCGAATCCAGCGACAAGCAGGGGGCTGCTCCGGCAAGCTCTGGCCCCGACAAGGATAACTCTGCGCAGGAACAGGATGAGGTGCGGAGGAAGATGGTGCAGTGCCCAGTGTATTTTGTAAGTTCCCTTCTCCAGGGGGCTAGATCAAGATACTCTGGTGTGCAAAAGTTGCTTTTCGGCCTCCTTATGGCCTCGAGAAAGCTGCGCCATTACTTCCAAGCCCATGAGATAACAGTAGTCACTCGCTTTCCGCTGAAGAGGATATTGCACAACCCAGAGGCAACAGGCAGGATCGTTGAGTGGGCACTGGAGCTGTCAAGCTTTGGACTCAAGTTTGAAAGTACTTCAACTATACAGAGCCGAGCTTTGGCAGAATTCATAGCTGAGTGGACCCCAACGCCCGACGAAGAAGTTCAAGAAACAAGTACACCCGTACAAGAAGCGACAAGTGAACGGGTAATGTATTTTGACGGTGCCTTCTCGCTGCAAGGCGCCGGTGCTGGCGTGGTACTCATCGCGCCCACCGGAGAGCACCTCAAATATGTTATCCAGATGCACTTTCCTAGGGAGCAAGCGACAAACAACACTGCTGAATATGAAGGCTTGCTTGCCGGCCTCAGGATTGCGGCCGAACTTGGGATCAGAAAGCTAATTGTGCGGGGAGATTCTCAGTTGGTGGTCCGACAAGTTAACAAGAGCTATCAGAGCCCTTTGATGGAAGCTTATGTCGATGAAGTGAGGAAGCTTGAAGAGCACTTTGAAGGTCTGCAGATGGAGCACGTCCCGAGAGCTCAAAATGAAATTGCAGATGGCCTTTCAAAGTGTGCTTCGATGAAGTTACCTGTGGAACCAGGGACCTTCTTGCTCAAACTGACTCAACCATCCGTTACACCATCAATTGGGCAGTCCAAGAAAAGAAAGCTGATCTCCGGCGACTACTTGCCGGCGGATCTTCCTGAAACCGCCGCCAAGGTCCCCAAGATCAACAACCACAACGCTGAGGAACAGTTTGCTCCTGCAGATCCTCGGGTCTGTACAGTTGAAGCAAGTGTTCCCGACAAGCCTCGCCCCGGCGAGCTTGCCGGGGGACCTTCAGCTCCGGCAGAACCAGAGGTCCTCGCCGTAGAAGCTGAGGTTCCCGCAGCGGCCCTCGAGCCTTTAGTCCTTGCCGCCGAGCCCCGGGCTCCGGCATGGGCACAGCAAATCGTCCGTTTCCTTCAAGCTGGAGAACTTCCCGACGGCCCAGAAGAAATAGAGAAGATAACCAGGCAGTCAAGTATGTACCAGTTCGTGGATAACGAGCTGTACAGAAGAAGGCTCAATGGTGTCAGGTTGAAGTGCATCTCTAGGGAAGATGGACAGAAGCTGTTGGCAGAAATACACGGAGGCATATGCGGCCACCACATTGGCGCAAGGGCGCTTGCCGGAAAAGCTTTCCGGCAAGGGTTCTTTTGGCAAGAAGCCCTCCAAGATGCGACTGCACTAGTAACCAAGTGTGAAGCGTGCCAGTTCCATGCAAAGCAGATCCATCAACCAGCTCAAGCTCTCCAAACAATCCCTTTGTCCTGGCCCTTCTCGGTCTGGGGGCTCGATATCCTCGGCCCCTTCCCCCGAGCCGTCGGGGGCTTTGAGTACTTGTACGTTGCAATCGACAAGTTCACAAAGTGGCCAGAAGTGGAGCCGGTGAGAAAGGTGACAGCACAGTCAGCAGTCAGGTTCTTCAGGTCGATTGTTTGCCGTTTCGGGATCCCTAACAGGATCATCAACGACAACGGTACGCAATTCACTAGTCGCACCTTCATGCAGTACGTCCAAGACCTTGGCGCCAAGGTCTGTTTCGCTTCTGTTGCTCACCCGAGGAGCAACGGTCAAGCGGAGAGGGCCAATGCTGAAGTGCTGCGCGGACTCAAGACAAGAACCTTTGACAGGCTGCGCAAGTGCGGAAGAAATTGGATAGAGGAGCTACCGGCGGCTCTTTGGTCAATCAGAACGACACCAAGTCGAGCCACCGGACAGACACCCTTTGCTCTAGTCTATGGAGCAGAGGCAGTTATCCCCACGGAACTCGTATACGGATCTCCTCAAGTGCTCGCTTATGATGAGCTCGAGCAAGAGCAACTGCGCCAAGACGACGCGTTGCTCCTCGAGGAGGGACGTCTCCAGGCTGCTGTACGAGCTGCTCGATACCAGCAAGCCTTGCGTCGCTATCATAGCCGCAAGGTCAAGGCCAGGAGTCTCGAGGAAGGCGACCTTGTTCTTCGGCGTGTTCAGTCCGCCAAGAATTCCAACAAGTTGACGCCAAAGTGGGAAGGCCCTTATCGGGTGAGACAAGTCACGAGGCCCGGCGCTGTCCGCCTCGAGACCGAAGAGGGCTTACCGGTGAGTAACTCCTGGAACATAGAGCATCTTTGCAAGTTTCACCCCTAAGGCGCGGTTGCCGTGATCCGCTCCGGCAACCACCTTTTGTACAAGCTTTGCCGCTGTTGCACGTAACCCTTTGTACAAAGCCGGGCGCAGACCCCGTGCATCAGTAAAGTTTCTTTTGTGTTTCTCTCGCCGATTGCCTTTTGCATGCTTTTCTTTGCTATTTGCATGTATTGTTTGGCATTTGGTGCAACACTCAAGTATCCGGTAAGCATTAGCCCGCCGAAAGGCCGTATACTTGTCTTCCTCTCCCTTTTCTTTCCTCTTAAGCAGAAGGAACATTCCTCGCGCACAAGTTTGCCGGGGGGGAAGGAGGTGGAGGAGGAACCAAGTGCTGTTCAAGAAAGAGAAGCCTTACCGGAAAGCAAGCAATATATGAAAGCTAAGTTGTTAGAATTTGACCAGTTCAAATTTTAAATTTTAGTTGTCTTCCTTGAACAATCACACTTTGTATGGAAAACCTGTGCGCGGAGGAACCTACCCGTAGCTTGCCGCACCCTTATCTTGTTTCCGAGTTCGCTCAACGATTTAAGTGAGCTGCGACAAGTGTCGCGCCCTTGTTTCGTTTCCGAGTACGCTCAGCAAGCTAAGTGCGTTGCGGCTAGCCGCGACAAGGTTGCTTGCCGGTGAGACCTTGGCCAGCAGGCTGCTCAGAGTCCAGCACTCAGCGCTCGCGGCAAAGGCCCCTTGCCGGCAAGCTCCCCGGGAGCGTAGGGCGAAAAACATACAAAGTCAAGGATTAAGACAAGGAAGATAACATTACACTGATTGATCAAAATAAGATAAATATCTTACAAAGGATAACTTGTCGCAATGGACTAATGAGTTCATGACATCATGTGCAGCAACAAAAAGAAAAAGATAAAGATAATGGAGGCCTAATCTACGCGGTCGCCCTCCTTCCTGGAGATCTTGGCCACCTTGGCAATGATGTGGGCGACCTGCTCCTTCAGGGCCTCCGTGTTCGCATCGGCCGGCAAGCTGCGAAGAACGTTGGTGAGGTTGATGCCTGGATTGCGGTACACGATCTTCGTCAGCACGCACTCCAGAGTTCCCGCGCAGAGCAGGCGCGTCTCCTCGGCCAGTTGCGCGGGGATCTTATTCCGCAGATCAGCAAGGGCCGGCGCGATTCCCCTGAAGAAGAGGCTGAGTTTGGCGCTGTGTGGGAGGTTCGGATCCGGGGAGTAGATGAGGTGCTCCAGCTTCAACGCCAGCAGCTCCTGGTCGATGTTGGACGCGCAAGACACTAAGTCCTCGGTCCACACCTCAACAGTTTTGCGGAAGAGCTCGGCCGCTTTGTTGGCGCTGTCCACTAGGGTCCGCTCCTTCCGGAGCTCCTCCTTCAGCTTGGTCTCCCGGGCCCGGGCAGCGTCGAGTGAATCCTTCAGTGTGGCGACCTTCAACTCCAAGTCCTCGATGGAGTCCTTGGCGGTCTTCAACTCGTCGCCCCTCTCAGAAAGACGCACCTGGAGTTCCGAGTTGGTGTGGGCGTCCTTCTCGCGCTCCGTGATGAGCGCGGCAACCTTCTCCGCGCTCACCTTCAGCGCCTTCTCCAGCTGCACGACCTTGGCGGCGAGCTCCTTCTTGGCGGTCTCCGCGGCAACCGCGGCGGCTTTCGCCTCCTTCAGTTACCCGCCAAGGGCCGCCTCCCGAGCGGCAAGGTCCTCCTCATGGGAGTCGAGTTGGACCTTCCGCTGGGCGAGTTCTCCTTCTCGCCGGGACAGCTCCACCCCGGCGAGCCGCTGCTGTTCCTCAGCCTCAGCCTTCTCCAACACCCATTCCTGGTATTCGCCGGCAAGACGCTCGCGCTCCTCCGCCACCTCGCGGAGGGCCGCCTGGTTGGCGGCGCTGAGCTCCGCCGCGCGCTTCTCCATCTCCGCGGCGGCCTTGGCGGCAAGGGCTTCCCGGGAAGCGAGTTTCGCCTGCCTGGCCCGGTAAAGGGCCAGGAGCTGGTGAAGTAGCTTCTCCTCCTCGGGCCCTTCGCTCCCGCCGGGCGCCTCGACGATCTTCAGACCTGCGGAGGCGAGGACTTCCCCGTCAAACGCCTCGCCCTCCGCGGGAGCTCGCGACGACGAACCCCACGGCATCTGGATGAAGACGCCGTTGGGGGCCTCGAGGTAGTAGCCCTGCTCCTTGCTGGCGGAGGGGTCGGCGGCCGGCGCAGCACTTGATGCTCCCGCCGCCTCCGGGTCGGCGGTGCGACCGCCGTCCCCCTCCCCGGCCGCTGCGTCCGCAGCCGGAGCGGTCTCCTGCGCGGCCGGCTCGGCAGCCCTCGCCGTGTCCTCAGCGACAGGGGCATCGCCGCCGCCGCCCTGCGCGCCCTCCTCATCCTCAATGTTGATGACCTCCGTCTCCATCGGCTCGGGAGGAGGAGGAGGATCTAAGAAGAAGAAGAAAAACAAGTTCAAGCAAAAATCCAAAAAGAAACGAAGCCAAGGAGACAGACTACAAGACATACCTTGGCGGACGTCCTCGGTGGCGGGCTCCCTTGCCGGGGAGCTCTGCCTTGGCGGGGTGGCCGCCCTCGCCGGGCTGCTCGCCCTTGGCGGGGTACTCTGCCTTGGCGGAGTACCCGCCCTTGGCGGAGCGCTCTCCCTTGCCGGAGAGTTCGGCCTTGGCGGGGACGGCGGGGCCTGCGGCTCCTCGATGACGGTCTCCGGGCGCTCTTCCCGCTGTGGCTCCACCTCTGCACAAGAAAAGACAAGAAACATCAAGATGATGAAAGAAGACAAAATCCATAAGCGCATCCCGACAAGCGGAAGGATGGACCCCAGACTTACGCTGGGGGCTGCGCTGGGGGCTGCTCCTCGGAGCAGCGCTTGGGTCCGGCAGGGTTGGCTCCGGCGCGTCCTCTGTTACCGCGGTGGCCGAGCCTTCCGCGACCTCGACCACAGGCGCCTTGGCTTTCTTCGCCACGCGCTGAACCAAGGTCCTGAAATCAAAGCAACAAACAAAGTCAGCATCAACAACAATCAAGACAAAACTCGAGAAGGTGTAAGATCCTGGATCCTTACTCCTGATCCTCCTCGTCGTCCTCGCTCAGGGCGGAGAAGTCGCACTCCACCGTGGGCGCGTCGGCGCGAGGAGCGGAAGATGAAGATTCCCTCGGGCGCTTGGCGATCCCGTGGGCTGGGGGCTGCGAAGACCCAGCCCCTGTGGTAGCCGGAGCCCGGGGAGCGGGCGGAGCCGCTGCTCCGCTCCGAGAAGACCCCTGTCGACTCGATGCCTGCTTGCGGGACGCCTCCGTCGTGGCCCGCGCGCGGGCCGCCTCCGCCGTGACTGGTGCGCCGGTCGCCCCCGGCGCAGCTTGGCTCCCCCGGGGAGCTGCCCGGCGAGCTGGTTGTTGCCGGGGCGCTTGCGCCCTCTCTCCCGTCGCCGTCTTGCGGAGACGCTTCGGTGGAGACTGCCTTGGGCTTGCCGGGGGCGAGGAGCTCTCCGACGAGGAGAGGTCGTCGGCGTAGAGCTCCGTAGATCCGCCGGAGTCTTCGGCCTCCTCCTCCTCCTCCTCTCCGGCCGGCTCACTGGGCCCAGCGCCCTGCGCTGCGGCCTCTTTTCCCTTGGCGCCTCCGCTCCCTCCGGCGCCTCCGCTCCTCGCGGCGCCTCTGTTCCCTCCGGCGGCACCCTCCATTGCCGCGGCCTCGGCCACGATTCCGTGGATCCCGGAGTGCCTCAGAGAGGGGACCCCGGCAAGCGCGTCGGGGGGGAGCTGCAGCAGTCTGTGGATCTCCGCCTCTTCCGCCTGGCTGGACGCATCCGCAGCCTCCGCCTCAGCAGGCGTGTACCCAAAATCTCCTGCCGCTGCAGCCGCAGCGGCCTCTTCAGCCCGAGAAGCTATGTAAGCAAGCTCCTGTTCGGTGGTGTCCCGCGTGTGCTCCTTGATGTCGTCCTTGTTCTTCGCCACCTCCACGAGGTTGTCGAAGAAGGTGAGGACGTCGATGGGCTTGGGCGCGATCCACGTGCGGTCCACGCCGTGCGAATCGCATGCGGGCATCATGGCCAGGAGACGGTCCCGGACTGTGCTGTTGCAGAGCGGCACCACTCCCCGGGGAGGCCTGAACCACTCAGGGTGTGCCGGGTCGTACTTGAAGAGTTCCCGGACCATCCCCTTCAGCTCCAGCGTCGTGAAGTTGAAGTTGAGCCCGGGGCGCAGCCTCATTATATCCGCCGGGCCGCCGTACTCACAGGCCGGCCTTTTCCTGTCTTGGAGAGGGGCGATGCGGCGGCGAAGGAAGTCTGCGCCCACCTCAGCAACGGACAGCTTGGCGGTCCGAAGACGAAGAATCCGTACGAGGGCGACGTCGAGCTTGATGTCGTCCGAGTCCAGCTCGCTCCAATCCCTGCCGCGCACGATGGGTGTTGTGCGCGGCGCGGTGAAGGGCTGCGGCGCGTCCTCAACGATCCAGCACCACTCCGCACGCCACTCCTCCCACTTGCCGCGGAGCTCCCCCGGCAAGTAGGACCCCTTCTTGTTCAGACGGAAAACCCAAGAAATTCCTCCGGAGAGGGGGGCGTCGGCCTCTGCTCTAGGAGTGAAAAAGTGCCTAAACAACGCTACGTTGGGCTGTATCCCTATGAAGTTTTCGCACATGTGTGCGAAAACCGCCATGGTAAGGATGGCGTTGGGGGTGAAATCAAGGAGGTGGAGGCCGTAGGTGTGCATGACATCGCAGAAGAAATTTGAGAAAGGAGGGCAAAGACCGCAGTGAAAGAAAGCTGCGAAGAAGTAGTACCCGCCGGGGTAGCTGTCCTTGGCGACGGTCGGATATGCTCGCGTGCGGGGGTGCGCCTTGGTTTCCTTGGCCCAGAACAAGTAGTACTTGTTCCAGAGCTCCCGCGCGCCGAGCCTCGGCGGGAAGACGAGATGCTGTTTCCGATACGCGGCGAGTTTCGCCGCTTGCTCCGACTTCTCCCTCTTGGCCTTCTCCGCCTTCGCCTTGTCGGTCTTCGGGGCCATGGCGGACGCGGCGGAAGAAGAGGGACGAAGAACTCAGCGACGCCGGAGATGCAGACGGCGGCGGCGGAGGTGTGGAAGCGGAGCGCAAGAGGGACCTCTGGAGGAAGAAGGAGAAGCAATGAAAGCGCAAGGAGGGGAACCGCACCTGCTTCCTCTGCTTTTATGGGGGAGTGGGGTGCGTTTCGCCCTTTCCATTAAGAGATCGTGGGCACGTCCCATCCCACGACGCCGCAATCGACGCGTGCCGTTACGGGGGGATGCGGCGGATACGGAAGTGGATTCGGCGCGCCGCGGGCCGCGTGTGCCCGTGTACTGTTTTGGGCCTGGCCCAACAGCGCTCGGCACCGTGTGTGGCCCAGGCCCGGGGGCTCCTGTCGGTGTACTAAGGTAGGGGTACCTCAGTACCCCAACTTGTGCATGGGCAGTCGCAGCTTCCCGCGGCAGGGTTTACCGCGTGCTCGCCGGAGACCTTTCTGCTCCTTATTAAGCCATTCAAAAACAAAGTATACAAGAAAGAAGACCGAGACCCCGGCAAGAGGAGCTTGCCGGGAAGGCCGTGCCAGGCTCAAGATTACATCGTTCACGCAAGGCCCTGGCAAGAGGAGCTTGCCAGGAAGACTAGAGGATTATGTCATAGAAGATGCGCCCCGGCGAGGGCCCGGGGAGCGGCAAGCTCCCGGGCCCGGCAAGATCAAGGCCCCGGCAAGGTGCTTGCCGGGAAGGTTGCACTGTGTGCCCGCGCTCCAGCTCATCGGTCCACGCGTCGCCCTGGGGCCTATCCAGGGACGCGTGGCGGATGGCTGTGCAGCCTGGGGGACACGGTGGCACTCCACGGTGGTGGATCCATCGCCGTGGCAGACGGAGACGCAAGGGCGGGAGCTTTTGGGGTCGACGGCGACGGGCATTAAATGCCCTTGTCCCCCACTGTCAAAGTAGGTACAGACCACTGTTCATGCACTGTAGCTCCACTGTTCCCGCATTGTTACAACTACCACCTCTTTTACGTTTTTACCCCTTTCTCCTACGTTGACACCTGTCGGTGACCCCTTGCACTATAAAAGGAGGCCCATGCACAACGTGGAGGGGGTTCGGAACCTAGATCACTCATACGCACGGTGTAGCTGCTTCTTCAAGCTCCCGAGCTCTCCAACTTAATACACAGCTAAGCAGGAGTAGGGTTTTACGCGTCTACCGCGGCCCGAACCTGGGTAAAACTGCCCGCGTGCTCGCTACGATCTGCTCTTCGTGCTCCCTTCGCCCTCGTACCGCACAGACAAGGGGCTCCGGTCCCATAGGTGTTCGTGGCGGACAGTTTCCCCCGACACATGGCATTTCCATAGCCATTCTAAGATATATTGCCATGCAACTTTCAACCATTCCGTTCATATGACACGCATCATATTGTCATATTGCCATGCATGATCATGTAGTTGACATCGTATTTTTGGCAAGGCCACCATGCATAATTTTTCATACATGTCACTCATGTTTCATTGCACATACCGGTACACCGTCGGAGGCATTCACATAGAGTCATACTTTGTTGTTGTAGTATCGAGTTGTAATGAAGGTGTGATGATCATCATTATTAGAGCATTGTCCCATGGGAGGATAGGCTAAATCTATAAATCCCCTCCGCAAAAAAGAAAAAAAAGAAAGGCCAAAGAAAAAAAGGCCCAAAAAAAGAAAAGAAAAAGAAAAAGAAAAAGGGACAATTGCTACTATTTTTTCCACACTTGTGCTTCAAAGTAGCACCATGATCTTCACTGTAGAGAGTCTCATGCTTAGTCACTTTCATATACTAGTGGGAATTTTTGTTATAGAACTTGGCTTGTATATTCCAACGATGGGCTTCCTCAAATGCCCTAGGTCTTCGTGAGCAAGCAAGTTGGATGCACACCCACTAGTTTCTTTTGTTGAGCTTTCATTCATATTTAGCTCTATTGCATCCGTTGCATGGCAATCCCTACTCACTCACATTGGTATCTATTGATGGGCATCTCCATAGCCCGTTGATACGCCTAGTCAATGTGAGACTATCTCCCTCCTTTTTGTCTTCTCCACAACCACCTCTATTCCACCCATAGTGCTATGTCCATGGCTCACGCTCATGTATTGCGTGAAAGTTGAAAGGTTTGAAAAGATAGAGCATGAAAACAAATGCTTGGCTGAAATCGGGGTTGTGCATGATATGAATATTTTGTGTGATAATAAGGGAGCATAGCCAACACTATATGAAATTGTAGGGATAACTTTCTTTAGCCGTAGTATTTTTAGAAGACATGATTGCTTTGTTAGTATTGCTTGAAGTATTGTTATTTCTTATGTCAGTATAGACTTTTGTCTTGAATCTTTCAGATCTGAACATTCGTGCCACAATTAAGAGAATTACATTGAAAAACTATATTGGTTAGCATTCCAACGTATCTATAATTTTTTATTGTTCCATGCTATTATTTATGAAGTCTTGGATGCTTAATGGGATTTATCATTCACTTTTATATCATTTTTGGGACTGACCTACTAACCCAAAGGCCCAGTCCAGATTGCTGTTTTTTTGCCTATTTCAGGGTTTTGCAGAAAAGGAATATCAAACGGAGTCCAAACGGAATGAAACCTTCGCGAGAGATATTTTTGGAGAAAATCACGCACGGAAAGCGTCTGGACCAAGTCAGGGGACAGCTGGGCCGGCCTCGAGGGTGGGGAGCGCGCCCCTTCCTAGGGCGCGCCCCCTGCCTCGAGGGCCAGCCGCTGGGCCCCCGGTGCCCATCTTCTCCTATATGAAGTGTTTTGACCTGGAAAAAATCATAAGGAGGCTTTCGGGACCAGACGCCGCCGTCTTGAGGCGGAACCGAGGAGGAAACCTATCTAGGGCCCCGGCAGAGCTATTCTACCGGGGATACTTCCCTCCGGGAGGGGGAAATCGTCAACGCCGTCATCACCAACAACTCTCCCATCTTTCTGAGGGCTATCTTCATCAACATCTTCACCAACACCATCTCCTCTCAAACCCTAGTTCATCTCTTGTATCGAATCTTTGTACCCAAACCTCAGAAATGTACCTGTGGGTTGCTAGTAGTGTTGATTACTCCTTGTAGTTGATGCTAGTTTGTTTATTTGGTGGAAGATCATATGTTCAGTTCCATTATGCATATTAATACCCCTCTGATCATGAACAATATTATGTCTTGTGACTAGTTACTTTTGCTCCTGAGGACATGGGAGAAGTCTTGCTATTAGTAGTCATGTGAATTTGGTCTTCGTTCGATATTTTGATGAGATGTATGTTGTCTCTCCTCTAGTGGTGTCATGTGAACGTCGACTACATGACACTTCACCATTATTTGGACCTAGAGGAAGGCATTGGGAAGTAATAAGTAGATGATGTGTTGCTAGAGTGACAGAAGCTTAAACCCTAGTTTATGCGTTGCTTTGTAAGGGGCTGATTTGGATCCATATGTTTTAGGCTATGGTTAGGTTTACCTTAATACTTCTTTTGTAGTTGCGGATGCATGCATTAGAGGTTAATCATAAGTGGGAGGCTTGTCCAAGTAAGGGAAGCACCCAAGCACCGGTCCACCCACATACCAAATTATCAAAGTACCGAACGCGAATCAGATGATCGTGATGAAAACTAGCTTGACGATAATTCCCATATGTCCTCGGGAGCGCTTTACCTTGCATAAGAGTTTGTCCAGGCTTGTCCTTTGCTATAAAAAGGATTGGCCCACCTTGCTGCACCTTATTTACTTTTACCTTTTGTCACTTGCTACCAATTATCTTATCACAAAACTATCTGTTACCTATAATTTCAGTGCTTGCAGAAAATACCTTACTGAAAACTGCCTATCATTTCCTTCTGCTCCTCGTTGGGTTCGACACTCTTACTTATCGAAAGGACTACAATAGATCCCCTACACTTGTGGGTCATCAAGACTCTTTTCTGGCGCCGTTGCCGGGGAGTGAAGCGCCTTTGGTGAGTGGAATTTGGTAAGGAAAAATTTATATAGTGTGCTAAAATTTATTGTCACTTGTTACTATGGCTCAAAATCCTTTGAGGGGCTTGTTCGGGGTATCTTCACCCCGATTTACATCTTATCTATGTGGATGAAGTTTGTCGATTGTTTAAGCTTGCAGGTATGCCCGAGGATGTTATCAAGAAGAAGGTATTCCCTTTATCTTTGAAGGGAGATGCATTGACATGGTTTAGGCTATGCGATGATATGGGATCATGGAACTATAATCGTCTGAAGTTGGAATTTCATCAGAAGTTCTACCCTATGCACCAGGTTCATCGTGATCGTAATTATATTTATAATTTCTGGCCTCGCGAAGGAGAAAGCATCGCTCAAGCTTGGGGGAGGCTTAAGTCCATGTTATAGCCATGCCCCAATCATGAGCTTTCAAGAAAGATGATCATCCAAAAAATTTATGCACTGCTTTCTCTCAATAATCGCACCATGCTCGATAATTCTTGTTCTGGCTCTTTTATGATGAAGACTATTGAATTCAAATGGGATTAATTGGAAAGAATTATACGCAACTCCGAAGATTGGGATCTCGACAAAGTTAAGGAGTCAGGTATGACCCCTAAGTTTGATTGTGTTAAAGCTTTTATGGATACCGATGTTTTCCATGAGTTTAGCACTAAATATGGACTTGACTCTGAGATAGTAGCCTCTTTCTGTGAATCCTTTGCTACTCATGTTGATCTCCCCAAGGAGAAGTGGTTTAAATACCATCCCCCTATTGAAGTAAAAGTAGTTGAACCTATTAAAGTTGAAGAAAAGACAATCACTTATAATGTTGATCCTGTTATACCTACCGCTTATATCGAGAAACCACCTTTCCCTGTTAGGATAAAGGATCATGCTCAAGCTTCAACTGTAGTTCGTAAGAGTAATACTAGAACACCTACACCCTCTGAGCAAATTAAAGTTGAACCTAGTGTTGCCATGGTTAAAGATCTCTTGGTAGAAGATTTAGATGGACATGTTATTTATCTCCAAGAAGAGTCTGCTAGGATAACCAAACCCAATGCTAGGAATAAACATAAACCTATCGCAGGCTTGCCCGTTATCTCTGTTAAGATAGGAGATCATTGCTATCATGGTTTATGCGACGTAGGTGCTAGTGCGAGCATTATCCCTTTTGATTTGTATAACGAAATTATGCATGATATTGCACCTGTTGAGTTAGAAGGGATTGATGTTACTATTAAGCTTGCTAATAGAGAAACTATTTCACCAGTTGGGATTGTTAGAGATATTGAAGTTTTGTGTGGGAAGGTTAAATACCCTGCTGATTTTCTTGTTCTTAGTTCCCCACAAGACGCTTTCTGTCCCATTATATTCGGTAGACCCTTCTTGAATACTGTTAATGCCAAGATAGACTGCGTGAAAGACATTGTCACTGTTGGATTGGGGGATGTGTCTCATGATTTTAACTTTGCTAAATTCCGTAGACAACCCCTTGAAAAGGCACCACCCAGTAAGGATGAACTTATTGGTCTTGCTTCTACTGCCGTGCCACCTAATGATCCTTTAGAACAATACTTGCTAGACCATGAAAATGATATGCATATGAATGAGAGAAGGGAGATCGAATGAATATTCCTTACATAGGGACCCGTATTGAAAAACAACTTGCCTGTTGAAATCCTAGGGGATCCCCCTCCACCCAAGGGTGATCTCGTGTTTGAACTTAAACCTTTACCTGATGATCTTAAGTATGTTTATCTTGATGAAAAGAAGATATATCATGTTATTATTAGTGCTAACCTTTCAGAGCATGAAGAAGAAAGGTTATTGAAAACTCTGAAGAAGCACCGAGCTGCTATTGGATATACTCTGGATGATCTTAAGGGCATTAGTCCCACTATATGTCAACACAAGATAAAATTGGAAGAAAATGCTAAACCAGTTATTGATCATCAGCGACGGTTAAATCCTAAGATGAAAGAAGTGGTAAGGAAGGAAATTCTAAAGCTCCTAGAGGCAGGTATTATCGATCCCATTGCTGATAGCCAGTGGGTAGTCCTGTCCATTGTGTTCCTAAGAAAGGAGGTATGGCAGTTGTCCCTAATGATAAAGATGAATTGATCCTGCAAAGAATAGTTACAGGTTATAGGATGGTAATTGATTTCCGTAAGTTAAATAAAGATACTAAGAAAGATCATTACCCCTTACCATTTATTGATCAAATGCTAGAAAGGTTATCCAAACATACTCATTTCTGCTTTCTAGATGGTTATTCAGGTTTCTCGCAAATACCTGTGTCAAAAGGGGATCAAGAAAAGACCACCTTCACTTGTCCTTTCCGTACCTTTGCTTATAGACGTATGCCTTTTGGTTTATGTAGTGCACCTGCTACCTTTCAAAGATGCATGATGGCTATATTCTCTGACTTTTGTGAAAAGATTGTTGAGGTTTTCATGGATGATTTCTCCGTTTACGGAACTTCTTTTGATGATTGCTTAAGCAACCTTGATCGAGTTTTGCAGAGATGTGAATACACTAATCTTGTCTTGAATTGGGAGAAGTGCCACTTTATGGTTAATGAAGGCATCGTCTTGGGACATAAAATTTCTGAAAGAGGTATTGAAGTTGACAAAGCTAAGGTTGGTGCTATTGAAAAGATGCCATGCCCTAAGGATATCAAAGGTATACGAAGTTTCCTTGGTCATGGCGGGTTTTATAGGAGGTTCATTAAGGACGTCTCCAAAATCTCCAGGCATCTGACTAATCTTTTACAGAAAGATATTCATTTTGTCTTTGATGATGATTGTCTAGAAGCATTTGAAATACTTAAGAAAGCATTGATCTCTGCACCTATTGTCCAGCCTCTTGACTGGAATTTACCCTTTGAGATTATGTGCGATGCTAGTGATTATGTTGTAGGAGTTGTTCTAGGTCAAAGAGTCGATAAGAAATTGAATGTTATCCAGTATGCTAGCAAAACTCTAGATAGTGCCCAAAGAAATTATGCTACCACTCAGAAAGAATTTCTAGCAGTTGTATTTGCTTGTGATAAGTTTAGACCATATATCATTGATTCTAAAATAACTATTCACACTGATCATGTTGCTATCAAATACCTTATGGAAAAGAAAGATGCTAAACCTAGACTTATTAGATGGATCCTCTTGCTGCAAGAATTTGACTTGCATATTATTGATAGAAAGGGAGCTGAGAACCCCGTAGCAGATAACTTGTCTAGGTTAGAGAATATACTTGATGACCCACAACCTATTGATGACAACTTTCCTGATCAACAACTATATGTCATAAATACTTCTCGTACTGCTCCATGGTATGCTGATTATGCTAATTATATTGTTGCTAAGTTTATACCTCCTAGCTTCACATACCAGCAAAAGAAAAAGTTCTTCTATGATTTGAGACATTACTTTTGGGATGACCCACATCTTTATAAAGAAGGAGTAGATGGTATTATTAGACATTGTGTATCTGAGCATGAACATGAATAGATCTTACGCAAGTGCCACTCCGAAGCTTATGGAGGACACCATGCGGGAGATAGAACTGCACACAAGGTATTGCAATCCGGTTTTTATTGGCCTACTCTCTTCAAGCATGCCTGTAAGTTGTCTTATCATGTGATGAATGTCAAAGAATTGGTAATATTAGTAGACGTCAAGAAATGCCTATGAATTATTCACTTGTTATTGAACCATTTGATGTTTGGGGCTTTGATTATATGGGACCTTTTCCTTCCTCTAATGGGTACACACATATTTTAGTTGCTATTGATTACATTACTAAGTGGGTAGAAGCTATTCCTACTAGTAGTGTTGATCATAACACCTCTATTAAGATGCTTAAAGAAGTTATATTTCCGAGGTTTGGAGTCCCTAGATATCTAATGACTGATGGTGGTTCGCACTTTATTCATGGTGCTTTCCGTAAGATGCTTGCTAAGTATGATGTCAACCATAGAATTGCATCACCTTATCACCCACAGACTAGTGGTCAAGTTGAATTAAGTAATAGGGAGTTGAAATTAATCTTGCAAAAGACAGTTAATAGGTCTAGAAAGAATTGGTCCAAGAAACTAGATGATGCATTATGGGCTTATAGAACTGCATACAAAAATCCTATGGGTATGTCTCCATATAAGATGGTATATGGAAAATCTTGTCACTTACCTCTTGAGCTAGAACATAAGGCATATTGGGCTATCAAAGAGCTTAATTATTATTTCAAACTTGCCGGTGAAAAGAGGTTATTTGACATTAGCTATCTCGATGAATGGAGAACCCAGGCCTACGAGAATGCTAGGTTATTTAAAGAAAAAGTTAAAAGATGGCATGACAAAAGGATACAAAAGCGTGAGTTTAACGTAGGTGATTATGTTTTGCTATTCAACTCTCGTTTAAGATTTTTTGCAGGAAAACTTCTCTCCAAATGGGAGGGACCTTACATTATCGAGGAGGTCTATCGTTCCGGTGCCATAAAAATCAACAACTTCGAAGGCACAAATCCGAAGGTGGTGAATGGTCAAAGGATCAAACATTATATATAAGGTAATCCTATAAATGTTGAAACTAATATTATTGAAACCATAACCCCGGAGGAATACATAAGGGACACTTTCCAGAACGATTCAGCCTCTGAAAAGGAAGAGGTACGTGATACGGTAAGTAAACCGACTCCAAAACAGTCCTAAAGGCAATTTTTCTCCGTTTTGGAATATTTAGAAAAATATAAAAATAAACCGCAGTCCAGAGGAGACACGGGGCCTCCTCGAGGGTAGAGGTGCGCCCCCCTTCCCAGGGCGCGCCCCCCTGCCTCGAGGGCACCCCGTGTGTCCCCTGGACTCCATTTTCTTGTGGGTTACTCCTTATGTTCGGGAAAAATTCATTATATATACTCCCGAAGGTTTTGACCTCTGTATCACCATAATTCCTCTATTTTCGTTTCAAGTCTTTTCTGCCACAAATAAAAGCAACATGTCGTCCCAGGATTCGGAGGGAGAAAGCTATGTGGCTGATTCCCTTGTTGACCCTAAGGTCTTTGGTGATATGGAGCATTATGGTTGGACCACGAAAGAAGAAGAGGACCATGATTCAAAGAGGAAGGATTGGACTAGCTCGGATGAAGACGAAGTCCCACTGCCTCAACCGGGGGACATGCATGTGGAGTTCAAAAAGTCGAGCCTCCCCGACAGAGTAAAGAAACCTAAAATCGAATTTATCCCTTTTAACCTCTTGCAGGAAAATAAACATGCATTATGCAAGAAGATATTAAACCTTGAGAAGGAGATCAATGATCTGAAGAAGCAAAATTATGCCCTTAAGTGTAAGCTGTGAAAGAAGTCATCATCACCAACCCCGAAGGAGACATAATCATATGGGTATGGGCACACCCCTTGGCAACTGCCAAGCTTGGGGGAGTGACCCCAGTATCATATCACCATCACTCCTATCTTTACCGTTTTACTTAGTTCGATCCTTTTGGTAGTATCTTGATCTAGTAGAATAAAGTTAGCATGATCTAGTCGTGAGTGATACGTCTCCGACGTATCTATAATTTTTTATTGTTCCATGCTATTATTTATGAAGTCTTGGATGCTTAATGGGCTTTATCATTCACTTTTATATCATTTTTGGGACTAACCTACTAACCCAAAGGCCTAGTCCAGATTGCTGTTTTTCCCCTATTTCAGGGTTTTGCAGAAAAGGAATAACAAACGGAGTCCAAACGGAATAAAGCCTTAGCGAGAGATATTTTTGGAGAAAATCATGCACGGAAAGCGTCAGGACCAAGTCAGGGGACAGCTGTGCTGGCCTCGAGGGTGGGGGGCGCGCCCCCCTGCCTCGAGGGCCAGTCGGTGGGCCCCCAGTGCCCATCTTCTCCTATATGAAGTGTTTTGACCTGGAAAAAAATCAGAAGGAGGCTTTCGGGACCAGACGCCGCCGTCTCGAGGCGGAACCAAGGCGGAAACCAATCTAGGGCTCCGGCAGAGCTATTCTGCCGGGGATACTTCCCACCGGGAGGGGGAAATCGTCACCGCCGTCATCACCAACAACTCTCCCATCTTGGGGAGGGCTATCTTCATCAACATCTTCACCAGCACCATCTCCTCTCAAACCCTATTTCATCTCTTGTATCGAATCTTTGTACCCAAACCTCAGATTGGTACCTGTGGGTTGCTAGTAGTGTTGATTACTCCTTGTAGTTGATGCTAGTTGGTTTACTTGGTGGAAGATCATATGTTCAGATCCATTATGCATATTAATACCCCTCTGATCATGAACAATATTATGTCTTGTGAGTAGTTACTTTTGTTCCTGAGGACATGGGAGAAGTCTTGCTATTAGTAGTCATGTGAATTTGGTCTTCGTTCGATATTTTGATGAGATGTATGTTGTCTCTCCTCTAGTGGTGTCATGTGAACGTTGACTACATGACACTTCACCATTATTTGGGCCTAGAGGAAGGCATTGGGAAGTAATAAGTAGATGATGTGTTGCTAGAGTGACAGAAGCTCAAACCCTAGTTTATGCGTTGCTTCGTAAGGGGATGATTTGGATCCATATGTTTCAGGCTATGGTTAGGTTTACCTTAATACTTCTTTTGTAGTTGCGGATGCTTGCATTAGAGGTTAATCATAAGTGGGAGGCTTGTCCAAGTAAGGGCAGCACCCAACCACCGGTCCACCCACATACCAAATTATCAAAGTACCGAACGCGAATCAGATGATCGTGATGAAAACTAGCTTGACGATAATTCCCATATGTCCTCGGGAGCGCTTTACCTTGCATAAGAGTTTGTCCAGGCTTGTCCTTTGCTATAAAAAGGATTGGGCCACCTTGCTGCACATTATTTACTTTTACCTTTTGTCACTTGCTACCAATTATCTTATCACAAAACTATCTGTTACCTATAATTTCAGTGCTTGCAGAAAATACCTAACTGAAAACTGCCTATCATTTCCCTCTGCTCCCAGTTGGGTTCGACACTCTTACTTATCGAAAGGACTACGATAGATCCCCTACACTTGTGGGTCATCAGGGTCCTATTGGAAACTAAGGGATATTAAGGCCTCCTTTTAATAGAGTACCGGACTAAAGCATTAACACATAGTGAATACATGAACTCCTCAAACTATGGTCATTACCGGGAATGGTCCCGATTATTGTCACTTCAGGGTTGCCAGATCATAACACATAGTAGGTGACTATAGACTTGCAAGATAGGATCAAGAACACACATATATTCATGAAAACATAATAGGTTCAGATCTGAAATCATGGCACTCAGGCCCTAGTGACAAGCATTAAGCATAGCAAAGTCATAGCAACATCAATCTCTGAACATAGTGGATATTAGGGATCAAACCCTAACAAAACTAACTCAATTACATGATAGATCCCATCCAATCCATCACCGTCCAGCAAGCCGACGATGGAATTACTCACACACGGCGGTGAGCATCATGGAATTGGTGATGGAGGAAGGTTGATGATGACGATGGCAACGATCTCCACTCTCTGGAGCCCCGAACAGACTGCAGATCAGCCCTCCTGATAGAGATTAGGGCTTGGCGGCGGCTCCGTCTCGTGAAACGCAATAATTCCTTCTCTCTGGTTTTTTCTCCCCGAAACGGAAGATATAGGACCTGGGGGTACGTCGGTGGAGCATCGGGGGGCCCTCGAGGCAGGGGGCGCGCCCCCCACCCTCGAGGACAGGCCGTGGACCCCCCGGTGAGTATCTTCTTGCAGATATTTTTTATATTTGCTGAAATAATTCTCTGTTGATTTTCAGGCGATTCCGAGAATATTTTATTTCTACACAAAAACAACACCATGGCAATTCTGCTGAAAACAGCGTCAGTCCGGATTAGTTCCATTCAAATCATGCAAGTTAGAGTCCAAAACAAGGGCAAAAGGGTTTGGAAAAGTAGATACGTTGGAGACGTATCACATGGGTTTCCATACTTCTCAAGACAGCTAACACAAAAGTCTTGGTGAATGGGTGTCCGGGAAGAAGTTTCGCTCATGTGCAAGGACTAAGGCAAAGGGACCCAGTGTCTCCGTTGTTGTTTGTCATCGCGATGGACGTGTTGTCCAAGATCATGTCAAAGGCTGGGAGTATGGGAGTGATGAGCAAATTCATTGGGATCTCAGTGGAACAAAGCGTTTCTATCTATGCTGACGATGTGGCGCTGTTCGTTAAGCCCACGATGATGGATTTGAGGTTCGTGAAGGAGGCACTGTGGGTGTTTGGGGAGGCGTCGGGCTGAAGATCAACTATCAAAAATCTTTGGCGGTTTTGATTCAAGGAGATGCTCAGGACAGGAGGCGTGTGGAGGCTATTCTGCAATGTGAGGTGGGGAGTTTCCCTTGTAGATACCTCGGCCTGCAGTTGGCGATCCACCAGCTTACTAGGGCGGAGTGGCAGCCCCTGCTCGATCAAGCAAAGAAGGCAGCCTCGGCGTGGCAACGGGGTCTGATCCAGAGGTCGGGCCGGCTGGTTCTGGCCAAGTCTGTGATTGCAGCTAAACCCATACACCATTTCATGATTGCAGAAGCTCCTAAGTGGGTGTTGGAAGAGATCAATCAATGGATGCGAGCGTTCTTTTGGGCGGGCAAGGATAAAGTAAACGGTGGACAGTGCTTGGTGGCCTGGAGTATGATTTGCAGACCCACATATTTGGGTGGGTTGGGGGTCAGAGATTTGGAATTGCAAGGACTTGCGTTGAGAGTGAGATGGGAATGGCTTAAGAAGACGGATCCCACGAGGCCCTGGCAGGGTCTGACCATGATGGAGGATAGAGATGCCAGACAGGTTTTTGACAGCCTAGTCAAGATCGATGTGGGAGATGGCAGTAAGGTCCTGTTCTGGAGGGATAGATGGATTCATGGCTTTGCGGTAGTTGACATCGCACCTTTGCTGCATAGCATGGTTGATACCCGTACCAGGAACCGGCGCACGGTGAGAGACGCGTTGGAGAATAGCAGATGGCTGCAGGATATGGATGGTGTTCTCACATTCATGGGACATATGCAGCTACTTCACCTCAATCTGGCCATTAGCACAGTGCCCAGGGAGGCAGCCAGGGCTGACTGTTTCTCTTGGCCGGCTATCCGTCGGGGATGTATACTGCGAGATCGACGTACTACCGTTTGTGTCAGGGGATTGAGCGGGTGGCGTATGCTTCTTGCATTTGGAAGAGTTGGGCGCCCCTCAAGTGCAAAATCTTCATCTTGATGGCTATTCAGTACCGCATCTGGACTTTGGACCGGAGAGCTAGGCATGGGCTGCAGGACCGCCCTTCAAACTGCTTCACATGCTTACAGGACGAAGACAACGCTGAACACATATTGGTCCAATGTGTTTATGCTAGGGAAGTGTGGCACGGTTGCTTATATGAGCTTAACTTGATCGTGGCACGACCGACCAGAGAGGATGAGTTTGGAGGCAAGGAGAGGGTTCCGGAAAGATCTCAAGAGAGGTTTTGATTCGCTGTTGATAGCGGTGACTTGGGCCCTGTGGAAACAACGCAACGCGTGTGTCTTCAATTGAACGGCCCAACAGCTAGCCCCATCGAAGCTGGTGGAAGTGATCTTAGGAGAAATTCGTGAGTGGAGGGATGCAGGTCTAGGGGTAGGAGGGTTGTCATGCTTTGTGAGAGAGTAGTCTTTGTAATGGTGTAGGGTGTGTTCGGGTGTTGCCAAGGAGGGATGCAGGCATCTCCTCATTGACCTCTCTTGTAAACTTGTTGCTCTTCTTCTATAAAGTTAAGGTACGTGATACGCGTACTCTCGATGAAAAATATTAGTGCGAAACATATTGAAACGAAAATTGTGCAACAAAACAAATCTCTAGCTTTTCATTATCCTTAAACTCTATGAATCCTTTTTGGACAGGTCGCATTTCAAGGTGTTTTATCCTGATTTTTTATGAAACCTACAATAGAATGGACAATTCTCAGAGAAGTCTATGTACATAGGTTAGTCAAGTCTGATGTGCCTATCGATAATAACAAGAAGATCTGAAAAATTAAGATACCTCTTAAAATTAAATATTTGCATGGTATCTTCATCCCGGAGTCATTCTTACAAAAAATAATCTTATCAAGAGGAATTGGCATGGAAGTTCACAATGTGTCTTTTGTCACCATGATGAGACAATAAAATATTTATTCTTTCAATGCAAATGAGCTTATTCTATATGGTGAGTTATCCAAATAGCTTCTGGCTTATATCCACCCTGTAGTGTTGTTAATATATTTGGCAACTGGTTACATGAGATTGATCACATGTTTAGAACTCTTCACAGGGTGAGAGCGCTTGTCGTCATTTCGTCGCTTCGGCTATGTAGAAATGATAATGTTTTTAACAATAAAAATACTTCTTTGATGCAGGTTATCTACAGATGTATCGGGTCTCTTCATTTATGGACATCTCTATAACGCGTGAAGAATCAAGACTTGTTTACGAAGGTGTGTACATGATTTGAGATTACGGTGAAGGATGCTTTTACCCAACATAGGTTGCAACATGATTTTTGGATTCCCTCCTCCCCCACCCACCCTTGCGCTTTAGGCGTTATACGGCTCTACATGTTTCTTTGTATTTCGCCTTTTATTTTATTTTTGTGTGAGATGACCTTGTTTAGCTGTATGCATCTTAGTTATGCAGAGGTCGGGTGTAATACTTAAATCTTCAAGTAATAAAACGCCATTTCACAAATTTCAAAGATTGTTTCTTGCAAAAATATACATCTCAACATTGTATGCTTGCATACTACTTTTCTAGATTTTTTTTTAAATCACAAAGTTTGATTATTATTTTTCGTTCATAAATTTCAGGCTCCATGAAGGCCGGTCAGCAAAACGCCCCAATCGTAGCCTGTCTTCCAAAACGCCCTACTCTGTGGAAGTCAAATCGACGGCTAGAACTGTCAAGCGACACAATGAGAGCCGTGGTGAACTCTTAGAACGGCCGGCGCCACTAACTGATTGATCTTTTTTTGAGGTTTCACTAACTGATTGATTAACCACATAGCTTATGCTGCAAGCGGTCATGCGTGTTCTATGTCCAACGAGAAAGATCACAAATAGGTAGACGTGACAAGTTAACCGACAGTAATAAAACGTGAAAAAAAGATTCGGTAAATTCCATCGAGTTGCAACTAAAAAAACCTCCGCCGAGTCGGAGGTGATGGATCATACGTCGTGATTTGGCGGAGACGATGATGAATTAACGATCACCGTGAGTTCCGTACACGGTTGCCTGGAAAACGAGTGATGCTGCACATCGGGAGAGGTACATCTGAGACGAAAATGTACAGGCAACCAGAAAGAATGCAGCTAGCATAGCATAATGCAGTGCTAGCAATGCGACGGGCATGGTTAGCTCAAACTACGGATGCAAATGAGAAAAGAAACGGGTCGTGCTGCACGCTGCTGGTTTCTTATTGCAGTCAACCGACTGCAGCTATGGTTCTGCTGTTTCAGCTCTCTTCCTCTGCATCCAGCACTAGACGCAACTGTAATTTTACCAACTAGATCTACCGCGTATATTCTCATGTTGGATCTTGTTAAAATAGTACGGAGTACTATCCAACCATACGGTGTGAACCGCCACAGCCTGGCATCATTTGACCAGCCCCGGATATAATATTTGCACTTGCAGATGGCGCTGCTGCTAGCAGCTATAGCGGGCAGCAGTGACGTTGGTCTGACCACACGCTCCCGCCGTCCCCATGAACGCACAGATGAGATAAGGGTCAAACGACAATGAATTACCACCAGATTACACACGGATTGATTGATAGAGCCGCTACGTGTGTGTGTGTGCACACGCGGCCCATGAGGAGGAAGACGGTGCCAAATGCCATTCCCACCGGCGTCCGCGTGGCGCGGCCACACGTACGCCCGTCCGCTAGCTCCTGCCCACCCTCCGATCCGCCGCTCAGGCTCCTATAAAATGACGTGCGTCCAACTCGATCCCGTCCCACTCCCGTCCATCCATCCATAGCTGCAAGTTCCACACATCATCACCCGCACCGCCCTTGTTAGCAGCCATGACCGCTCTCGACTTCATGCCCGCCGAGAAGGTCCCCCAAGCCGGCAGCGACGCTCTCAGCGCCACCATTAACAATGCCGCCGCCGCTGCCGCCGTCGAGATGCAGCAGCCGCAGCAGCACAGGAGGCTGGAGGGGAAGGTGGCAATTGTGACAGGCGGGGGGCGTGGGATCGGGGAGGCGATCGTGCGCGCGTTTGTCCGTCAAGGCGCGCGCGTGGTGATCGCAGACATCGACGACGCGGCCGGGGAGGCGCTGGCGGCCGCGCTGGGCGGCGGCTGCTGCACCTACGTGCACTGCGACGTGTCTGTGGAGGCCGACGTGGAGCGCGCCGTCGGGTGCTGCGTGGCGCGGTACGGGCGGCTGGACGTCCTCTGCAACAACGCCGGTGTGCTGGGCCGGCAGGCGCGCCCGGAGGGCAACGGCGCCAAGAGCGGCGGCATCGCTTCCCTGGACGCCGCCGAGTTCGACCGCGTGCTGCGCGTGAACACGCTCGGCGCGGCCCTCGGCATGAAGCACGCGGCGCGGGCCATGCTCCAGCGCCGCGTCGGCGGCGGCGGCGGGAGCATCGTGTCGGTGGCGAGCGTGGCCGGCGTGCTCGGCGGGATGGGCCCGCACGCGTACACGGCCTCGAAGCACGCGCTGGTGGGTCTGACCAAGAACGCGGCCTGCGAGCTCGGGCAGCACGGCATCCGCGTGAACTGCGTGTCCCCCTTCGGGGTGGCCACGCCAATGCTGGTGAACGCGTGGCGCCATGGCCAGGACGAAGAAGGGAGCGCGTCGGCGGCGGCGAGCGCGGAGGAGGTGGAGAAGACGGAGGAGATGGTCCGGGGCTTGGCGACGCTCAAGGGCCCGACGCTGAGAGCCGGGGACATCGCGGAGGCGGCGCTGTTCCTGGCCAGCGACGAGTCGAGGTACATCAACGGGCACA
Organism: Secale cereale; assembly: GCA_902687465.1. Classification (NCBI taxonomy): domain Eukaryota; kingdom Viridiplantae; phylum Streptophyta; class Magnoliopsida; order Poales; family Poaceae; genus Secale; species Secale cereale. The sequence continues at coordinate 35,545,298 of LR738710.1, forward strand.
ACCTCGTCGTCGACGGCGGCATCACCACCTCCAGGAACGTCATCGGCCTGTGATTACAAAGTCAAACCTATTGAGGTGCAGTTGGAGGCAGGGAGTACGTGCTCGAGTGTCACAATCAAGTACAGTGGGCCAAGCCGCATGCATGAACTGTACTTACCTTAAATTAATTATATATAGGTTGGCACTAGTGACAATTAATTATGAGTAGGAGTAATTGGCTGGTGTTTATTCGATCTGTTTGACCTGAGTGAGCGGTTCATGTGATGAACTATGGATTTGCCTGGTTTTGCTTCTCTGTACTTAAATTGTTGTCGTGCAAAATCGAGAACAATTGTTTAGTTCAGTAGTACGAAGTACAGTCCTTATTTTGAACTGTTTGGGACTGATAGTGCACACAAGCAGGGCAATTTGACTATTTTGACCTCTTGTTGCAATCAATTCACAGAATGAACTTTCCGCGAAACTATTTCACAGCCATAACCTTTTTGTGTAGCGCCTGCCACGACGGCGCTGCACACTACTGTGCAGCGCCTGCCTCAGAGGCGTTGCACGTCTGTCCACCGTGGCAGTCCCCTGGCCCGCACCCGGCCGTGCAACGCCTCCCACACAGGCGCCACACAGTGTAATGTGCAGCGCCTCCGAGCCAGGCGCTGAACTAGCACTTATCCAATCGCCGCGCGCAGGCCCAATCCCCATCCCTTGCAGTTACACCGGCGGCTGCTGCATCCTCTCCTCCCCTTCTCTCAATCTCAATCCCAAAAAGCTTCATATCTGAGGGTTTTGTCCGTGGATTTCTTCCCCCTTCGATCCTACAAGGTACACTCCTCCGATCCCCTTCTTTCTATCCATACATTTTCTCTTTTTTGGAAGATTTGTGTAATCCTTTTTTGATTAGATTAGAATATTGCATATGTGGGATTTGTGATTTGTAGATGATTTATAAGTTATATGTAACCTTAGTGTAGTTAGTATGTATTGGAAAAAAACTCTTCTATGTTGGAAACCTACATTATGTTAGATGGTATTAGATGTTATTTTAGATGAGTTAGATGAATTTAAGAGAGGGGGAGGATGATGTTAGTGTAGTTAGTATTCAAGTAACCTTAGTGTAGTTAGTATGTATTGGAAAAAAAAACTTTTCTATGTTGGAAACCTACATTATGTTAGATGGTATTAGATGTTATTTTAGATGAGTTAGATGAATTTAAGAGAGGGGGAGGATGATGTTAGTGTAGTTAGTATTCAAGTAACCTTAGTGTAGTTAGTATGTATTGAAAAAAAACTCTTCTATGTTGGAAACCTACATTATGTTAGATGGTATTAGATGTTATTTTAGATGAGTTAGATGATTTTAAGAGAGGGGGAGGATGATGTTAGTGTAGTTACTATTCAAGTAACCTTAGTGTAGTTATTTTGTATTCATAGGATGATGTTATTTATATGGTTTGAGAAGAAAGCATTTTTTCAAATTTTGCATGTAGTAGCCGTAGTTTCGTTTTTGTGTATTCAAAAGTTAATCGTGTTGAATACCTTTTTTCAAAAAAAAATCAAATGGTTAGGATGATGGATTGACTTCTCGATGATCACTGGGACAAACAACACCGGTCTTACGCTATGTCCGTGGATCAACGGGTAATAATGAAAGTTGCCGGTGTTAATTATTTCGTTATTTTTCAAACACATACCCCAGATTTAATGATTTATTTGTTTTGCTTGTAGGAGTTTGCACCTTTGAAGCTTCGGGCTCACAGAGTCAACCTTGGGTGGATGCGTTATGATGAGCGCTACACACCGTATGTTAGGGAGACAGGACTTCTCCCTTTCATTCAGTTGGTCAGCCGGTCGACGCCACCCAACAATGCTCCGGCACTCACCGCGCTCATTGATCACTGGAGGCCGGAGACGCACAGTTTCCATCTGCGGACCGGGGAGATGACGGTGACGCTTCAGGATATAGCAATGATCACCGGTCTTCCTATCGATGGCGTTCCTTTATGTATGAGCACTGATTCAGATGGGTGGCACGAGCAGATGCATGCCCTTATCGGCATGGTTCCTCCAGAGCCTCAGGAACCAGAAGGTGAAGGCAAGAAGAAGGAAAGAGTCGCAGCCGATGCCCCTTACACCTGGATTACTACGCACTTTGGTACTTGCCCTGTGGAGGCTGATGAGGACACGATGAAGACACATGCTCGTGTCTACATGTGGTATGTTATATCCAGGACTATGTTTGCGGATGGCACAGGCAAGAATGCTCCATGGATGTGGCTGAAGGCGTTGACCGTCTTCGATAGCAAATGGAGTTGGGGTTCGGCGACACTGGCTTACTTGTATAGACAGGTATGAAGTTGTTCATATTTCACCTCATTGGTACATGCTGAAAGCGATCTTGCTTTTAATTCAATCATGTTCCTTTTTATGTGCAGTTGGACGAAGCCAGTTGCAGGCTATCTGGAGGTATCGGTGGTTGTTTGCTCGCACTTTTCATATGGAGCTGGGAGCGTTTTCCGGTTGGACGACCGAAGACCGTGAAGTACGAGCCTTGGGACGAGAAACATGACCCACTACGGCTCCCCACTTGGGCTTACAAGTGGGATGTGTTAAATGAGATGACGGATGGTCCATCGGTCATGTACAAGCTCTACAGGAGCGAGATGGACGCGATCACGGCTGAGCAGGTAAGTCGATATTGCATAAGTTATTATCATGCTTATATCTTAACTAGATATCAATTTTGCATTTTATCCCCTTTTGCAGGTTGTATGGGAACCATATGGAAGTGGAGAGAGTTTTGGGAACCCTATAGAGTTCGCACTGAATCCGATGTGCACTAGGGATAGGGAACTCTGGCATATGCGGTGTCCACTCATATGCAACTGGGCAGTCGAGGTTCACCTGCCACATCGGGTGTACCGCCAGTTTGGTTTGTTCCAGACACACCCGCCGGAATGGGAGGACACGGACCGACAGCTACACGCGTAAGATATAACTAACCTTGAGCACCTAGCTGCTTGTCGGCCTCATCGTTGGTTCTAATAGTATGTTTATAACTTCCAGGTTGGATAGGAAAAAGCAGCGCAAGATCAAGGACTGGGACAAGCATCACAGGAAGTATGTTGTGCAGTGGCAGTATAGTGTTGATCAAGCTAGGCGCAACAAAGGAGCCCCGCTTCGTGAGCACTGCCCGTTTGCGTTCAACAACTATCTCACATGGTTCCTTGCAAGAACCCGTGTGGAGGTATGCAAGCCGGCGTATGCTGAGGATATTTTGGAAGATCCCACCATATTCGATGAGATAGCCCAGCACGAGTACAACGCATTAGTTCGGAAAGGAAACTCAGTGATCCCTGCAGGCCCAATGATGAACTTTGTGGTATTTGCCCTTTACTCTTTTCCATTCGCACTATTTACATCTTCGCTTGCCTAACACGTTAATACCATTTGTGTTCATAGCGTGCCCAGATCAAGAAAGCGGCCGATGAGACCGACAGTATATTGGAAACAACCCCGGCTGGCAAAGACGATGGGGAAGGTGCCCTTCGAGCATTCCTTAAGGTTCACATCTCCTTCACATGTCTCATTCACTTGATCGTTGTCTCATTCACTTGTTCATGTTGCAGCGCCAGGGCCAAAAGTTAAGGCGGCTATCTAATCTTTTCGGTTGTCGTGACCCCGAGTATGTATCACCAGAACGTTCTAGGTCGGCGACACCATCAGATCCCATTTCTGGCGATGATAATCCTTTGGATGATGAGGATGTGGGTGTGGTCACCCAAGAGGTATGGCATTGCTAACTACATGCTCACGCTACGGTTGTTGTTGCATTGCTAACTACGTGCTCACACACGGTCTTTCCATAACTTTGTTTGATGCATAGGCTCCTGATGATATGGTCTTGGGGAAGTACAAGGCTCGTTCTGCAATCAAGTTAAAGCCTAGGAGGGAATACAAGAAATACACACCCGAGGACTTTACCCAGAAAGGCAAAAGGACGGTCGAAACCTCGTGGATGGCGGCTTTGGATGACTATTTGGATGACGATGAGGATGAGGAGGCGGAGCCGGAGCCGGAGCGGGCTCCTCTTCCTAGGAAGGTCAAGAAGACATGTGTGAAGAGGGGAGCAGGAGCCAACAAGCGTGGAAGGAACTAGTCATATTTATATATGTGTCGAACGCTATGTTGATAGTAATGTTGAATGCTATGTTGGACTTGTGTCTATTTCTATAGGTGTTGAACTTGTCGTATTTCTATATGTGTTAAACTTGTCTCTATTTCTATATGTGTTGAACTTGTCGTATGTCTATATGTGTTGAACTTGTCTCTATTTCTATATGTGTTGAACTTGTCTCTATTTCTATATGTGTTGAGCTTGTCTCTATTTCTATATTTGTTGAACTTGTCTCTATTTCTATATTTGTTCTACTATTCATCACATGTGTGGCGCCTAGCAACCAGGCGTCACATTGTACAGTGCAGCGCCGTGTCCAGAGAGCAACATAAACTCTCTGGACAAATAGACACATGTGCAGTGCCTGCCACACAGGCGTTGCACTATACAGTGCAGCGCCTGTGTGGCAGGCGCTGCATAGGTCTCTATTTGTCCAGAGAGCAACATCACATACAGACATGTGCAACGCCTGCCACACAGGCGTTGCACTATACAGTGCAGCGCCTGTGTGGTAGGCACTGCACTGTACTAACTTTTTTTTTATTTGCAAACTTAATGTCTGTGGATAGATCATAGTAGAGAAGGAGACATAGTTGTTTAACAGCAAATATTAGTTCACCACCAAATCGAGAAGGAGACATAGTTGTTCACCACAAATACTAGTTCACAACCAAACTTAGTACTTCACGATACAACCAAATAGAGAAGGAGACATAGTAGTTCACCACAAATACTAGTTCACAACCAAATCGAGAAGGGCACATAATGTGTTCGCAAATGCATATAAAGTTCACGACATAGCTCTATTGCGTAGAGCAAGGCCCCTTTCCCTTCTTCTTCTTCCTCTTCCTCCTCCCTTTTCCTTATGAGACGAGCCTCCTTAACCACCCTCTCCATGAACATCTGATTCTCCCTTTCTTTTTTGCAGCTTCAAATGCCCAAAGCTTCTCACATTTCTCTTCAAAATCCTTCTGACGCTTCTTCGCTGCCTCCTCACATCTCCTCACCAACGCTTGCTCCCTAGCTCGCATCGCCTGACTCGCTCTCTGTTGTTCCTCCCACTTCTTCTCAAGCTCCTCTTCCTTCTTCTTCTTTAGCTTGGCTGCATCCTCCTCTCTAAGCTTCTTCGCAGCCTTCTCCCACCATCCCGCCATATCATCTTCGCCATCCGCCTTCATTGTTGGTTTGTTGGGTTGGGAAGTCGCCATACCTACAATGAGTGAAACATAATGGTTAGTAAGGACAAATTAAAGCAAATGTAAAACAAGAACATATGAAAAAGAAAACATATGAGAAAGATAACATATGAAAAAGAAAACATATGAAAAAGAAGACATATGAAAAAAAAGACATACGGAAATGGTCCATCGAGGTATCCAACCATTCCTCTAAAACGAACTTGCCCTTGTCCATCACCACGACCACGAGCTCTACCACCACCACGGCCTCTTGTAAGTCCAAGTTGTCGACCTCTTTGTTGTCTAGATCCTCTTTGCCTACCACTTGGTTGGCTTGGCACTTGTTGGCTACCACTTGGTTGGCTTGGCACTTGTTGGCTACCACTTGGTTGCATTGGCACTTGTTGGCTACCGCTAGGTTGGCTAGCACGTGGTTGCCTTCGCACTTGTTGCCTAGCTCTTGGTTGGCTTGGCACTTGTTGGCTACCACTTGTTTGGGTCCCTTGTGTAGCTCCTTGTTGGCTTGTGCTTGCATCATTTTTCTTGGACCTTTTCCTTGGTTTGGGACATTTTCTTTGGTTGTGGCCTTGACCTTTGCACCGCCCACAACGTGAGCTTTCACGAGGCTCTTGGAATTGGTCGTTGCCCGCTTCGCGCCAACCACCATGGCCCCATCCGTCCATGTCGCCTCTAAGACGCTTTGTCTTACGTCTACCCCATTTAACAACCTTCAACTCCGGATCCGGCCATAGTTGAACTCCATGGTACTCCGGCCATTGTGATTGGTCCAAGTAAGGGTGAAAGCGGGGAGCCCATGTTTTCTTGACCGTCATGATTGAGAACTCCGACTCCCGCACGGTGCGTGGGTGGTTGATGTTCACATTCCGAACGCGACCGGCGGTATACAAGTGTGAGCAAGGGAGATGAAGCAACAATGGCCTTCCGCAAGTGCAATCACATTGTGTCAATGACACCTTGAAAGCCCGACCTCCGTGTTGCCGGCCATCGTTTGTGGTTCCTCCTGGCTCTTTCACTTCGTACTTCCACTCTTCATTGTCATATAATATAGATGCTTCTGAGTCCGCCTTCCGTGATTGAAATACCAACCATTCATCAAACTTGGGTGGGAACTTGTACTTGTACTTGCGCGGGTTCTCACCCGCTATCTATGCATCAGTTTCCATCGAGTACTTTAAAAAGTACGCATTCATCTTGTGAAATGTGTATTGAACTATTGCCGTCACGGGTAATCCACGTGCACCTTTGAGCACCCTATTGAAGCATTCGGCCATATTGCTTGTCATTTGACCGTATCTCCGGCCATCTTCATCAAAAGCACGTGCCCACCTGTTCCGGTATTGAATGTGCCTATTGAGAAAGTCTTGACCCCCGGGATCAAGTTTTTTGTGTGCGAGCAATTTGTTGTACAAATAGGCGAAGCGCTTGTCGGAGAAAGCGAGACAACAATCTTGAAGATCATCGGCCAACTCCTAAAGGCCACATGCCCTATCGAAGTTCGAACAAAAGTGCCTCATGCACCATCGATGGTGCAACGGTGCATGACCGGGAATGTCAATCTCCACCGCGTTAAGAATTCCTTGATGCCGATCCGATATGACACATATTTCCCTTTGGGCGGGTAACACCTTTGTCCTTAGAAGACGCAAAAACCACTCCCAGTTGTCGTTGTTCTCCACCTCAACCAAAGCAAATGCCAATGGCAACACCCGGTTGTTGGCATCACTTGCTATCGCAACCAACAAGGTGCCCTTGTATTGTCCGGTCAAGAACGTGCCATCAATGGCGATGACCGGCCTACAGTGTTCGAAAGCCCTCAAGCATTGCTCGAACGCCCAAAATGCACGGCCAAATACTCGGACTTTCCTTCCTTCAAGAATGGTTGTTTGGTGCCCATGAGGCTCGACAACATGAACCATGCCCGGGTTTGTTGTGGCCATGGCTAACAACAACCTAGGGATTCGGTTGTATGCTTCCTCCCAAGTACCATACAACATCTTGAATGCGGCTTGCTTCGCCTTCCATGCCTTGCCGTACTTCACCTTGTAATGAAATATGGCTTTCACAAGATCAATGACATGTTGGACGCTCATTGTTGGAAGTGTGGATATTGAGTTGGACAACCTGTAAGCAATGAACTCGGACGTGAGTTGTTTGTGGCCTTCAGACACGATCTTGCCATCCACCCTTTTGCCTTGGCACATGTGAGTTGGCACACAACTCACTACATGCCAAGTTGGACCTCCTTTCCATGGTCTTGCACGCACAATCCATGGACATTTTTCATCTTCACTTGCACATGCAACCGTGTAGCGCACATTGATGTCCGAGTGCACCATCTTGTGTGGACGATAATGCGTAACCGAGTACTTGTCCACCCACATCTTCAATTTCAACAAGGTCTCGAACTTAGACCCTTTAGCCATCCGGTTGTCGTCACCCATATCACGGTGAGAGCTTGGCCTAACACCGATAGATACACATCGGCCACCATCTACCACGGCTTCATCCGCGAGACTAACATCCTCGAACAATTTAATCCGATGATCCCGACGGAATACCTTCTCGAAAGCTTCGGCCTCCTTCACCGTGAACCCCTCCGCATCAACTTCTTCATCGGGACCATCGTCATCCGAGTCCGATGCATATGCACGGGAAAAAGGGATGGATTGGTTCATTGTCTCTTGAAAATGATATTTGTCGAGATCACCCACATTGTTGGCATGGAGATCAACTTCATTGTCATCGTCCGCATAATCATAATTGTCCTCTTCCTCTTGCAAAGCTTCATCTTGGTTGTTTCTAAACGGACTCAATGTTTGACGCACTTCTTGGGTCAAAAGAGGTTCATCAATTTCATCTCGCTTCAAAGGTGGTGGCCTACTATGAACCAAAAGAGGTTCATCAATTTCATCTCGCTTCAAGGGTGGTGGCCTACTATGAACCAAAAGAGGTTCATCAATTTCATCTTGCTTCAACGGTGGTGGCCTACTATGAACCAAAGGAGGTTCATCAATTTCATCTCGCTTCAAGGGTGGTGGGCTACTATGAACCAAAGGGGAAGATTCCCGGTTCAAGTCCAAATGCAAACTTGAAACAACCTTCTTCGTTGCAAATAAGTCAAGAGCCTTGTCAAGTGATTCGGCCACCGTTTCCTTGTATGCAACCCAACGTTGCTCTGAGTTGACGCGCATTGTCTTCCAACGGACGTGCATTCCAAAGCCTACATTATGCCTTCCCTCCAACTCAACGATATCACTAAGGTCCATCCAATTCAATTCTTTCCTAACTTGTTGCAAGAGCTCCGAATAGCTAGGACTACTATCAAACACAATGTCAAGCTCATCCGGGTCCGGTTCAATATTTCCTTTCAAAAAGGCATCTTTGTCCCCATGATGAACAAACACACATGTTCTTCCCATCCCTATAAGCATTCCAAAAACACAAGGTAACATTGCTTTCATGAGTACTAAATGCAAAGATTAACAAAGAATAGAAACCCTAATATATATATCAAACAACAACCATAACCATAACCCTAAACATAACCCTAACCATAACCCTAACCATAACCATAACCTAACCCTAACAACAACATAACAACACCCATAAGAACACCCATAAGAACACACATAGAACACCCCAAATCACTAAATCTCACTTCTCCATGCAAATAACTAGATCCAAACAAAACTATGGTTTCCCCAAACTAGCAACATTTGAGCAATTTGATAACATTACTTGGATCAAAACAAGGGGATCGGAGGTGATTACCTTTAGGGAGGGCTTGACTTCGAAATCCACGGACAAATTCTTCAAATAAGCAAGATTTGAGAGGGGAAGAGAGTGGGAGAGGGGCCTAAGCTCGGGTGGGGGAGTGGGAGAGAGTGTGGGTGGGGGAGTGGGGGTCCAGCGCGGCTGCTGGATAAGTGCTAGTGTAGCGCCTGGCTCGGAGGCGCTGCATATTACACTGTGTGGCGCCTGTGTGGGAGGCGTTGCACGGCCGGGTGCAGGCCAGGGGACTGCCACGGTGGTCAGGCGTGCAACGCCTCCGAGGCAGGCGCTGCACAGTAGTGTGCAGCGCCGTCGTGGCAGGCGCTACACAAAAAGGTTATGGCTGTGAAATAGTTTCGCGGGCAGTTCATTCTGTGAATTGATTGCAGCAACAGGTCAAAATAGTCAAATTTGCCCACAAGCAGTCTGATCTTGTGTCACGCGGTTGAAAAGTCATTGTGCTAATATCCAACATGACCATGGGTTCAGGCTGGTCACAATGGGGTGAAACTTAGGAGTAACATCACATATTTCAATACAATGTTGCTTATCTGGCACATATTTAATGAAGAGTGAGGTGCTTGTGGTAACTAGCTAAGTTACCGGAACATCACACACTTCAAGAAACAATGAGTCTATAAGCTAATAAATGCATCGTTGCATGATACTACCTACATGTTCCTACCCACTGTGGAGATAGTAACATAGTCTAGATAAGTGTGTATGTTACTACCTTATGTTTCTGCTCATTGTGACCAGCCTCAGAGAAGAAGCCATCATAGTAGAAGCCTTGTGTGGATAGGAAACACCGAGACGAACCATTTTTTAACACCCTCCATTCAGTCTGTCGCCGGAATAGCCGATGGAGGTATGGAAAATGACGACCAGCACCATGAGCTGCCAGTTCATTGCGGCGGGGGCGGCGACTAGGTCGCGAGTGAGAGAAAAACTATTGGAATGTTTGTTGAATCATTTGAAGTTAGAAATAAAAAAAATATTAGACACGAATGAGATGCGAATTAGTTGGCCTGTGATTCATCTTGGATATTCTCCTCCTTTAGTTCATCCATTCTTCTGTGGGAACTGATGGAGCAGAGGAATTGTTGAGTGTTCGAGGCCGCCACTTTCTCAACTCTGGATGAATAATAAACACTGAAAAGGTAGAGCGGAGCAGTGACTTTGGGGACGGACTGAAGACAGAAAACTCAAACCTCGTGGTGTCCACTTGCAGAGGCAACTGGCAAGCGGTACTACAGAGTTGTCAATCCCGACGCCAGCGGACGGACTAGCAACGACGAGTAGTACACTGCTACAAGTGCACACAACAAAAAATCAGCAAGTTGTGGTGACAGACATGATTGCTTGCCGGAGAGGAGGAGCATGCAGAGAGGCCGGCCGGCACAAGGCACAGAGGCGTGGCGCCGGGGAGAAGGATGGCGCGCCGATCGGGTCCGGACAGCCAGGAGAGACATGGGAGCGGCGCACTCGGCTGCGCCGCGTTTGGTTTCGAGTTTGAACTCCAAGCGGCAGCCGGCAGGCAAGAACTTGGATACGGCAGTTTCTTGGCGAGTACGCAAGCCCGTGTGCGCGCGCGGCACAGCGTGATGGCTCCGCCTTCCTCGGTCGTCAGCGCCTCCATCCCATGCCGTTTCCGCCGCGCGTCGCAGTGTCCTCTCGGTTACCAGCTGTGTGGGTGCTGTGCCGCCAGGCAAATTTGACAATTTTGACCTCCCTGCGAAATCAATTCACAAAATGAATTATCCGTGAAACAATTTCGCACGCCTAACCTTTTTGTGTAGCGCCCGCCACGACGGCGCCACACTATACTGTGCAACGCCTAGTTCGGGAACACTACACGTCTGGCAGCGTCGCACCCCGAACTGTCTAAAAATTACTAAGTCAATGTGCAGCGCCTACCTCTCAGGCATTGCACACTGACTTAATAATTTTTCGGATCACCCGGGTGCGATGCTGGCTAGGCGTGCAACGCCCCCGAGATAGGCGCTGCACCGTAGGGTGTGGCGCCGTCGTGGCGGACGCTACACAAAAAGGTCAAGGGTGTGAAATTGTTTCACGGACAGTTCATTCTGTGAATTGATTTCGCCCAGAGGTCAAAATTGTCAAATTTGCCGTGCTTCCAGTAGGGTGTTGCCGGGCCACCCCGCGCGTCGCATGCGTAAATTATTTTTTTAACACCCAAGTCTAAAATCAGCCCGTGTACGCGCGCGGCACAGCACGATGGCTCTGCCGTCCTCGGTCGTCGGCGCCTCCATCCCATGCCGTATCTGTCGCGCGGCGCAGTATCCTCTCGGTTAGAGCATCTCCAGCCGTTGGCTTCCCAGGCGGCGCGTAAAATCGTCGCTTGGGAGTCAACCGGCGTTAAAATTGGCGTGCGGGCTTTCGGATTCCCAGCCGCCGGTCCCAGGGTCGTCCCCAGAAGGCGGTTTTTGTAATAAAAAAGGAATGCAGCTAAAGTTCCTCAAACGAGGACAAAGATTCGGCTAAAATTCGACGAACATGACATTATAGCATAGTTTTTTACATAACAAAGTGAAGTACTTTTTAGAAAAAGGCCTCAACTACAACTACGGGCCGAAGAACGCGCGGCGAAGTCACCGACGTTAGAACTCATACATTCTGATTTTTGTGAGATGAACGGTGTGTTGACTAAAGGTGAAAATAAATACTTCATGACATTGATAGATGATTCCACTAGTTATTGCTATGTGTATCTGTTAAATACTAAAGATGAGGCTCTACACTACTTTAAAATCTACAAGGTAGAAGTTGAGAATCAACTTGAAAAGAAAATTAAACGAGTTCGGTCAGATCATGGTGGAGAGTACTTCTCGAGTGAGTTTGATTCTTTTTGTGGGGACCCCGACTTAGAAGTCGAGATCACCGAATGCACGTGTACAGTGATCCCAGAGATCAATGCTCACTGAACACACAGAAGCTGAATAACAAAAGTCTTACATCCATACATATCGTCTTACACAAATCATGGCCATTATGGCCAAGTCTTACATAGATAAAGCCTCACGGGCTGAATAGCAAATAGCTCAAATAGCGGAAGTCTTCGATGATAGGTAGAACCCATGACATCTGCCTTAACCCTACAGGCATTCTGACTGGGATAGCGTCCTAGTTCGCATGTTCGTCTCCAAAGAACTCTTCTTCATATTCCTGATCCTCCATGCCTGGCCAATTACCAGTGGCAAGCCAATGAGTACTTTGAATGTACTCGCAAGCAACCCATGATTTGGTTCAAAGTAACAATGCAATAGAACACCAATTAGCAATCTAGCTATGAGCTAGAATAAATATTCTATCATCAAGTATATGCATCAATGACTTCACGTAACCTCGAGAATAGGTTACCGATATCAACATGAATATGATTCATCTCATCGAGTCAAGTCATCACCTTGACTCATCACACACACATACTTTCACCGATGTAGTAAAATTCTGGACATAGTTTAAGTAGCACCACCCAACTGTCCATGACCGTGGACACGGCTATTCGAATAGTTTTACACTCTGCAGAGGTTGCGCACTTTACCCACAAGATCTGGGAAGCTTTCGTGTCACCCACGATCCCGCAGTACCCCAAGTACTCGGGGGAAGCACCCGGTCATTATCTTTCCTTAGACGACACTAACATAGAGTCCACTCGTTGGTACACGGCCCTCGAGTACAAACAATAGATCATGGGATTTGCCCTAATTTCAATGTCACGCGTACCCGAAGGGACCAACGGCGTGTCCGGTGCCCTGTAACAACAGTCATGGTCGTCTATCCAAGCATGACCCCGTCCCGGGAAAGACCTCAAGTCTTCCCGTCACTAGTAATGCGGGCATCATGCTAGTATCGGCCTAAGTAATCAATAAAGCCCCGTCCATAAGGGGTAGAGTGGTTGCACATGTTTGGTTGGGACGGTAGTCACATATAAATCTAATCCATCATTTCACCCATGCACAAGATTTTTACCGGCACATCACTTCTTCCTCAAGTGATGACCTAACTCAACATCACCCTCGGGCATTAGGGGCACCCGATGGGATTTATGGAAAAAAATTCAACCACGAAGGTTCATGTCACACATGCATCACTAAGCATCACAACTAACCATTTGCATGACATCTAGCACATAGCAAGATCATGAGTAAGCATGCATCATGTGGTGGTTTCAAACTAGGGCACCACCATAACTCTTATCATCATGCAATCGGAAACAAACGGGTTTCGAAAAACACAAGTGTATCATGGTCAAAGGGCTGCTTGCCTGGATTGGCTTGGTCTTCAAAGTCTTCAAATCCTTCTCCTTCTCCTTCATCAGCAACTTCGTCAAATACGGTATCTAATCGTCGCAAAATAACAACGGGAAAATAAGACCACAATAAAAATAGAAAAATCAAAGTGCTCAGAAAAATGTCAACTTATTTTTGTTAAATACTAGAGGGAAAACTAAGATGGCAAAAATTCTTAGTTGGAGTTTTGGAGTTGCAGAATGGAATCTAAGGATTTCAGAACAGGAGTTTTATTGTTCAAATTTGAATTTAAATTTGAACAGAGTAGAAAAGTTTCATGGATATGTGTGAAAGTTACACCATTAAATAGGTTGGAATATTACAAGATTTTAAGAGTTGGAATTAATTCATTTGGACTTATATTTAATTCTGTAAAATTATTTGAAATTTCACAGAAAAGGAAAAGAAGAAATGGCCCTGTGCTACTGGGCCAGAATGGCCACAGTGCACGGCCCAGGGCTAACAGCCCAGCCGCACGGGGGCCAGCGCGTGCACGCCAGGTTTTCAAACCTGACGAGCGGGGCCCGGTGGTCAGCGGCTGCGAGGGGAGAGAGAGGGCGGTGAGGATGACAGGCGGGGCCCGCCTGTCATCTTCAACCTTGCGGCCAACACGACGGCGAGCTCACCGGCGGCGATTCCGGGCACGGCGGGGCAAACGGAGGGCAGGGATGGGCTCAGCAACGAGTCGTCGTTCCAGTGGTGGTGGTGCGACTCGCCGGGGAGGCCTGGTTCGTTGGCGGCGAGGTCGGACGGCGGAGGAACGTCGGGAGGTTGCTGGCTAGCTCGATTTCGGCAGCTGCAGAGAGGGGGAAGAGAGGGGAAAGCATCAGTGGGGTGCGGTGGTTCCAAATCGAGCGAGAGAAGGGGTGGAGAGGGCCTGTACCGCGAGATCTCCGGCTGCCCGACGCGGCGGAGCTCCGGTCGATCCCGAGCACTGAGGCTCTCCGGCGATGAGTGAGTGGTGCTGGAGTGTTACTGGGGGTGAGGGGAGGCTGTTGGTGCCGTTGGAGAGGCTCGGGCGTGCTTATATAGCCGAGCCCACGGTCCACCGTGGACTCGTGCGCCGGCGAGGTCACAGGCGAGGCCAGAGGCCGTGCTGGTGCTTGTGTTTGAGTCGGGGAGGTTCGTGGACGAGCTCTACGCCTAGTAGAGGGGAGATGAGGAGCGGGGAAGGCTCCAGACAGCGCGCGCGTGTGAGGCCGACGAGTGGAGGTCGCGGGCGGCCATCGCGCGTGCGAAGGCGGCCACTGGAGGGCGGAGGAGGAGGGGGGCAGCGCCGGGGGAGGTCGCAGACGTCGAGGCGCGTTGGTAGGCGCGAGGGGAGAGCTCGAGGTGGTCGGCTGCGCTGGATTGGGCGAAGCTACAGTGCGGGTGCGCACTGCAGCACGCTCTAGAGCGGCCTTATCGCATGCCATGGCATGCCATTGGCCTCATGGGCGTATCCGCCGTGTCTGGGGGGTCCAGGGTGATGCAAGCAGCCCAGCTGTGGCTTTGGATGCTCTGGATGATCAAGGAGAGTGAGGTGAAGCTGGTAACTAGGTAGAAAATGGCTATCCAACAAGGTGAATTGGGGTTTTCACCCCTCAATCATGGAGTTGTGGACATGGGGGAGTTACTGGAGGTAGATAGTAACTAGATGAAGCTGTGGTAGAAAGCTGAGGCAAAAGTAAATAGTAAAAGGGGTCAAGATGGTAGTTTTGGTAAAAAGGCAGAAGGTGTTTGATCATGTTTTGGTCAAGCAAATGATCTCCACTTGCCATGACACTTAACAGGATTAATGTCATATGGAAATAAGGTGTTTCACCAAATTTGGGCTCATTTGAAGAAACTAGCCAATGTAACTTTGGTGAACCCTAGAAATCAACAAAAATGGTTCATCTTTTTGAAGTCAAGCTAATCAACTCCCCTTGATGCACCACTTGGTGTAGTTTCATCATTTGGGGGTATTGATCATGCCCACAAAGTTTGAAGCTCCAGGTAAAAAGTTGGTAATGTAAAGTTGTTCAAATTTGCATTTGAACAGAAAGGGTTTTGGGGTATTATGATCAAGTTGCCCTACTCCAAATCTTGTGCCATTTGGTCTAGATGCCTTATTAGGCCTTTCTAGCATGTGCACCAAGTTTGAGGGCAGTTGGATAAGTTTGGCAATGTAAAGTTGCTCAAACTTCAAATATGGACAGAATGGTTTTGAAGGGTTTTGAGGATGTTATCTTGCTTCCCAAGGCATGGGGCTTGGCAAGATCATCAAATATATCATATATGACATGATAGAATTTCCCTGGAATTTTCAGAGAATATTTCCTTTGTAAATATTTCAAAAGCTTGAAATATCCAGAAAGGGTTTTGGAGGGATTAGCCCATTATTTTGAACATGACCAAGTGTTGAAACTCTTATATATGGACAATATATGTCCTATGAGTCTCCCTAAATTTTGGCAAATATTTTTGAAATACTTAAATAATTTTTCCCTATTAAAGACCATTACTGGCCTTAAGAAAAAGCTTTTAAATAAAATAGTGAAATAACTTTTAAAATTATACTTTTATGGTTTCTGGGAGTCCTATGTCTACTAGGTATCAAATATACTTTTTGAAATAATTTTCTCACCCTAAATCAAGCACTTGCAGTGCAAACCTCAATTCAGGGGTTTTTGGAATACTAAATTTTAAAAATACATTTTGGCCAAATTAATTTTATAGGAAAATACTATACTGCTATATAACACTTGGCATGATCATTGGGCAGAAGTATTGGGTATGGAGATGAATTCTACAAGAGGTAATAGTTGACTTTAATGAGCACATGAAAATCACATGAAGAAAAACTCAATTCCAAAGGAAAACCAAATGATGCCAAAAAAATTTGTTGGTCCAAATTTGCATGCTTCATTGATGCAAATAACATGTTACAAGATGCAGGGTGTGACAGACCTACCCCCCTTACAAGAATCTCGTCCCCGAGATTCCTAAACTAGGTCTTAAAAGAGATCGGGAAACTCGGATCTAAGATAGTCTTCACGTTCCCAGGTTGCTTCTGCTTCCGTGTGGTTGCTCCACTAGACCTTGAAGTACTTGATGGTACGGCTTCGCGTCCGTCGTTCTGCTTCATCCAGAATGCGAATGGGCTTCTCGCGGTAGGTCAAATCAGGCTGCAGATCAATGGCTTGGTGATCAACATCCTTGTAGAGATCAGGCTTGTCCGGAACTTGGAGACATTTCCGGAGTTGTGACACGTGGAACACGTTGTGCACATCGGATAGCTCAGGTGGTAGTTCCAACTGGTAAGCCACTTCTCCTCGTCGTGCTGTGATCTCAAAGGATCCAATGAACCTTGGTGCGAGTTACCCCTTGACGTGGAAACGCTTGGTTCCCTTTAGAGGAGTTACCCGCAGGTACACATGGTCCCCGACATGGAAACTCATGTCCCGACGGTGACTGTCAGCATAGCTCTTGTGCCTTGACTTGGCTGCCTTCAAAGTCTGACTAGTTGGACTTGCTCTTCTGCTGCGCGGAGAATGTCCGGTCCAAAGACTAGCCCTTCTCCAGTCTCTGACCAGTTGAGGGGTGTGCGACATCTGCGTCCGTACAACACCTCAAATGGTGCCATCTGAAGGCTCGACTGATAACTGTTGTTATAGGAGAACTCGACAAAAGGGAGACAATCTTCCCATTTGGCCCCATATGCCAAGACACAGGCTCGGAGCATATCTTCGAGAATTTGATTGACTCGCTCTGTCTGACCTCCGGTCTGTGGGTGAAAAGCCGTGCTGAAAGATAACTTGGTTCCCAAGGCTTCTTGGAACTTCTTCCAGAACCTTGAGGTGAACTGGGTTCCTCGATCTGACACAATCTCCTTGGGAACGCCATGAAGGCTTACGATTCTGTCGATGTAGAGAGCTGCCAGCCGGTTGCCATCATAAGTGGTCTTGACAAGAATGAAATGGGCCACTGATACGTCCAAAACGTATCTATAATTTCTGCTTGCTCCATGCCTCTTTTGTGTGATATTGCTATGATATTTATACACTTCCATACACTTTTGATCATATTTGGACTAACCTATTAACTCAGTGCACCCCAGTGCCAGATTCTATTTTCTGCTGTTTTTGTATTTCAGGTTTTCCCATTACGTAAACTGCCAGAAAAATTCTGGGAAAAATATATATAAAATCAGCGTTCCGGAAGCTTCCTTGCGGCCAAAGTAGGGCCGGAGGGGGGGGGGCCACTAGGGCTCCAGGCGCCCTGGGGGCGCGGCCCCCCTCCTGGCCGCGCCGGGGGG
>LR738710.1:35563135-35574552 GCA_902687465.1 Secale cereale
CTCCGCTGATGCCCCCCTTTGGCATATATTTACACCGCGTCCCGAAACCCTCGAGGACGGAACCCTTTTTCGCGATCTCATCTCTGTTCCGCCGCCGCCGCGCTTCCAAGATCGGGAGCACCAGGAGAACTCTTCTCGGCACCCTGCCGGAGGGGAGGATCACCACCGGGAGCCTCTCCACCACCATGGACGCCTCCCGGATGAGTTGTGAGTAGTCTCCCTTGGACCATGGGTCCATGACCAGTAGCTATGTGATGTTCTCCTCCCCTCTTTGTCCTTCACCGATTAGACCTCGTGAGCTGCCCTACATGGTCGAGGCACATATGTAATCCTTATGTTGTTGCTATGTTGAGTTTGCTGGGATCCGATGGAATATGAGATTATGTTCAGATTGTGTTTGAGTAATATATTTGATTTACCTCTTTTATATTTATGTTCTTGAGTAATTCTTGCATGTTCTCCGTTGCTGTTTATTGCTTTGGCCAAGTAGTAGGTAGTAACTCCAAGAGGGAACGTTATGCTTGATTGTGGGTTCATGCCCCTCGATGACTAGCTTGAGTGACAGAAACATGAGTCTAGGGGATGTGATGTTGCCACAAGGGGGAAAACAACGGTGCTTGTACTCGCGGGTGCAAGGATTGTTTACTTTACGCAAAGTTCTTTTAATGCAGTTGTCTGTTGCTTTGAGTTTACACTATGGGTGGGACTCGCAACTTAATACCAGCGAGATGTTCTGGATAGATATCTCAAGGTGGATGATTAGTAGTAGATGCAGATGGATTTCGGTCTACTTACCTTGGCGTATCGCCCATGCTTTTGAGCCTCTACGTTTCTTTGTAGCATAGTTAGCATTGGTTTGCGCACATAATCCTGTCAATTGCCCAGCTGTAATTTGTTTACCTCGCTTAGCTGTTTTATCGTCTTTTGGGAGAGAGACATCACTAGTGAACATCATGGGACCCCGGTCCATATTACCATCACTGATCACATCCGCTATTTACTTTCTGTTTTTACTTACTAGTTGCAGTTATACCTATCACTATTATCTCTTGTGTTTGATCCTTTGTAAACGACAAGGCCGGAGGGATTGACAACCTCTCTGTACTCGTTGGGAGCAAAGTTATTTGTATCTGTGTGCAGGTCCGGTCGATCGCTAGTTGCGCCGCTAGCGGTTGACACCCTCTTGTTGAACCTTGGAGTCTCAGGGGAATTCGATCCTTGGTATCTTTACCAAGGGAAAACTGCCGCTACACTGCATCTCAAACCTTCCACTTGGGGTAACCAACGAGGGGCGAGAAGCCATAAGCCACCTTGGTCAAATGGTCGACTATGACCCAGATGGAGTCATGTCCTCTATTTGACCTCGGTAATCCAGTGATGAAGTCCATTCCGACTTTATCCCACTTCCACTCAGGAACCTTGAGTGGTTGGAGCAATCCAGCGGGTCGCTGATATTCAGCCTTGACCCTTTGGCACACATCACACTTTGCAACATAGGTTGAAATCTCTCTTTTCATCCCGTGCCACCAGAATCTTTCCTTCAAGTCTTGGTACATCTTGGTTCCTCCGGGGTGGATGGAATACGGAGTGTCGTGGGCTTCTTGCAGGATCAGGTTCTTCAGCTCTATCTTGTTTGGTACGCGGATGCGGCCTTTGTACCAAACAATCCCGTGCTCGTCTTCAGAGAATCCTGGGGCCTTGCCTAGCTTCATCTTCTTCTTGATGCCTTCAATGCTTGCATGTCCATCTTGTGCCTTCTTGACTTCGTCCATCAGGGTTGGCCTGACTTCCAAATGATCCAGAAATCCAGGGGTGACCAATTCCAAACTGAACTGTTCGAGTTCCTTAAACAAGGTTGGCTACCTTTCTTGAATAATGGCATTCAAAGATCAAGCCTTCCTGCTTAAGGCATCGGCCACCATCTTAGCCTTCCCGGGGTGATATTGAACACTGAGGTCATAGTCTTGATGAGTTCCAACCATCTTCGCTGCCTCATGTTCAATTCCTTTTGGGTGAAAATGTACTTCAGACTTTTGTGGTCTGTGTATATCTCACACCGTTTCCCTAGGAGGTAATGCCGCCATGTCTTCAAGGCATGAACCACTGCCGCTAACTTAAGATCGTGAGTAGCGTAGTTCTCCTCATGAGGTCGTAGCTGCCTGGAGAGGTATGCTATGACTCGGCCTTCTTGCATCAGAACGCTTCCCAATCCGGTTCGAGAGGCATCACAATATATCACGAACTCATTGTGAATATCAGGTGTTGCCAGAACTGGGGCGGTGGTCAATCTCTTCTTGAGCTCTTGGAAGCTCTTTTCGCATTTTGGCGTCCACTCAAACTTCTTGTCCTTCTTGAGGAGCTGAGTCATTGGCCGGGCAATGCTAGAGAATCCTTCCACGAATTTGCGGTAATAGCCCGCAAGTCCGAGGAAGCTTCTGACTTCCTTGACGGTCGTTGGAGATTGCCATTGGGTCACAGCTTCGATTTTCGCGGGATCAACTGATAGTCCTTCTTTGGTCAAGACATGACCTAAGAATCCAACTTTTTGCAGCCAGAACTCACACTTGCTGAATTTGGCATATAGTTGGTGCTCCCGAAGCTTGTCTAGGACCATCCTCAAATGTTGCTCGTGCTCTTCCTCCGTCTTCGAGAAGACAAGAATGTCATCAATGAAGACAACAACGAACTCGTCCAAATATTCCATGAAGACTTTATTCATGAGATACATGAAGTAAGCTGGGGCATTGGTTAACCCAAAGGACATGACCGCGCACTCGTACAGGCCATATCTGGTTATCACTGCCGTCTTCGGAATATCTTGGGGTCTGATATTCAGCTGGTAGTACCTAGATCTAAGGTCGATCTTGGAGAACACCTTGGCTCCGCTGAGCTGATCAAACAGATCTTCAATCTTGGGAAGTGAATATTTGTTCTTGATTGTAACTTCATTGAGGGAACGATAGTCAATGCATAAGCGGATGGTACCGTCCCTCTTTGCCACAAACAGAACAGGTGATCCCCAAGGGAAGGCACTTGGGCGGATAAATCCCTTCCTCAGCTGCTCTTCCAGCTGCTTCTTCAACTCGGCTAATTCTTCCGTCCCCATTCTATAAGGCTTCTTATAGATGGGTCCTGCTCCGGGCACAAGCTCGATGATGAACTCAATGTCACGGTCAGGAGGCATTCCCGGTAGTTCATCCGGAAAGACATCAGGATACTCGCATACCACCGGTACTTGCTCTAGCCCAACTTCAAACAGACAGTTGACTTGAGCGGCTTGAGCGGAAGAGGAGTTGGAAGCAAACTTGACTTCGACTCCTTGGTCATTGGTCACAGTGACTGTCCGATTGGCACAGTCTAACAAGCCTTGGTGCTTGCTGAGCCAATTCATGCCTAGGATCACATCCAAGCCTTGTGATCTCAGGACGATAAGGTCTGCTAGGAAATCTACACTGTTAATGGTAATACTGACTCCCTTACAGCCTATCTTGGCTCTCATCTCTTCTCCGGGGGTTTGTACCACCATGGGGTTATTCAGGGGTGTAGGGGTCATGCCACTTTTTAATGCAAATCTTTGAGTGACAAATGAATGCGTTGCTCCGGAATCAAACAAGACAGTTGCAGGTGCTGAGTTGACAAGGAACGTACCCAGCACGACGTCCGGGTCTTCCTGGGCTTCTTCAGCAGTGACGTGATTCACACGCCCCTTCCCATGGTTAGGCGGGTTGCGAGGAGCTGGGTTCCTTGGTGGCATCCCGCGGCCTTGTCCTGGGTTCTGCGCATTGGGGCGCGGGGCATCAGGCTTCTTGTTGGGGCACACCCTTGAGATGTGTCCTGACTGACCACGCCCAAAGCAAGTGACTTGGTTTGGATTGTTGATCTTGTTGCCACCACTGTTATTGGGGTTGAAAGCTGGCCTCGGGATGGCATACTGCTGAGGCTGATAGTTGGTGCGGGGTGCAGGAGCTCTTGGTTGCTAATAGGTTGGCTTGGCCACGGCTGACTGCCACAGACGAGGCTTCTGGTTGCTGGAACTTCCCTTGCTGACCATCTTGCGCTTGCGAGTATCTTCCAAAGCACGCCGCTTGTCTTCAAGCATGAGTGCTTTGTTCACCAGGTCAGGAAAGGTCGGGCAGTCGCACACGACAAGCGAGTATTGCAAAGTCTGATTGAGGCCTTCCATGAAGCGCTCCCTTTTTGCAGCATCAGTGCGGACATCTTCAGGGGCATACCTTGACAGAACACTGAACTTCTGCATGTACTCCTTGACAGTGCCACTTCCTTGCTTCAGGGCTCGGAACTCATGCTTTTTGATAGCCATGATCCCGGAAGGAATGTGGGCTTTGCGGAATTCTGCCTTGAAGTTAACCCAAGTGATGTCTTACATAGATAAAGCCTCACGGGCTGAATATCAAATAGCTCAAATAGCGGAAGTCTTCGATGATAGGTAGAACCCATGCTATCTGCCTTAACCCTACAGGCATTCTGACTGGGATAGCGTCCTAGTTCGCATGTGCATGCTGAACAAGACATCACTTGGGTTAACATCAAGGCAGAATTCCGCAAAGCCCACATTCCTTCCGGGATCATGGCTATCAAAAAGCGTGAGTTCCGAGCCCTGAAGCAAGGAAGTGGCACTGTCAAGGAGCACATGCAGAAGTTTAGTGTTCTGTCAAGGTATGCCCCTGAAGATGTCGGCACTGATGCTGCAAAAAGGGAGCACTTCATGGAAGGCCTCAATCAGACTATGCAATACTCACTTGTCGTGTGTGACTGCCCGACCTTCCCTGACCTGGTGAACAAAGCACTCATGCTTGAAGACAAGCGGCGTGCTTTGGAAGACACTCGCAAGCGCAAGATGGTCAGCACAGGAAGTTCCAGCAACCAGAAGCCTCGTCCGTGGCAGTCAGCCCCGGCCAAGCCAACCTATCAGCAACCAAGAGCTCCTGCACCCCGCACCAACTATCAGCCTTAGCAGTATGCCAACCCGAGGCCAGCTTTCAACCCCAATAACAGTGGTGGCAACAAGATCAACAATCCAAACCAAGTCACTTGCTTTGGGTGTGGTCAGTCAGGACACATCTCAAGGGTGTGCCCCAACAAGAAGCCTGATGCCCCGCGCCCCAATGCGCAGAACCCAGGACAAGGCCGCGGGATGCCACCAAGGAACCCAGCTCCTCGCAATCCGCCTAACCATGGGAAGGGGCGTGTGAATCACGTCACTACTGAAGAAGCCCAGGAAGACCCGGACGTCGTGCTGGATACGTTCCTTGTCAACTCAGCACCTGCAACTGTCTTGTTTGATTCCGGAGCAACGCATTCATTTGTCACTCAAAGATTTGCATTAAAAAGTGGCATGACCACTACACCCCTGAATAACCCCATGGTGGTACAAACCCCCGGAGCAGAGATGAGAGCCAAGATAGGCTGTAAGGGAGTCAGTGTTGCCATTAACAGTGTAGATTTCCTAGCAGACCTCATCGTCCTGAGATCACAAGGCTTGGATGTGATCCTAGGCATGAATTGGCTCAGCGAGCACCAAGGCTTGTTAGACTGTGCCAATCGGACAGTCACTGTGACCAATGACCAAGGAGTCGAAGTCAAGTTTGCTTCCAACTCCTCTTCCGCTCAAACCGCTCAAGTCAACTGTCTGTGTGAAGTTGGGCTAGAGAAAGTACCGGTGGTGTGCGAGTATCCTGATGTCTTTCTGGATGAACTACCGAGAATGCCTCCTGACCGTGACATTGAGTTCATCATCGAGCTCGTGCCCGGAGCAGGACCCATCTATAAGAAGCCTTATAGAATGGGGACGGAAGAATTAGCCGAGTTGAAGAAGCAGCTGGAAGAGCAGCTGAGGAAGGGATTTATCCGCCCAAGTGCCTCCCCTTGGGGATCACCTGTTCTGTTTGTGGCAAAGAGGGATGGTACCATCCGCTTATGCATTGACTATTGTTCCCTCAATGAAGTTACAATCAAGAACAAATATCCACTTCTCAAGATTGAAGATATGTTTGATCAGCTCAGCGGAGCCAAGGTGTTCTCCAAGATCGACCTTAGATCTGGGTACTACCAGCTGAAGATCAGACCCCAAGATATTCCGAAGACGGCATTCGTAACCAGATATGGCCTGTACGAGTGCACGGTCATGTCCTTTGGGTTAACCAATGCCCCAGCTTACTTCATGTATCTCATGAATAAAGTCTTCATGGAATATTTGGACAAGTTCGTTGTTGTCTTCATTGATGACATTCTTGTCTTCTCGAAGACGGAGGAAGAGCACGAGCAACATTTGAGGATGGTCCTAGACAAGCTTCGGGAGCACCAACTATATGCCAAATTCAGCAAGTGTGAGTTCTGGCTGCATAGACTTGGATTTTTAGGTCATGCCTTGACCGAAGAAGGACTATCAGTTGATACCGCGAAGATTGAAGCTGTGACCCAATGGCAATCTCCAACGACCGTCAAGGAAGTCAGAAGCTTCCTCGGACTTGCGGGCTATTACCGCAAATTCGTGGAAGGATTCTCTAGCATTGTCCGGCCAATGACTCAGCTCCTCGAGAAGGACAAGAAGTTTAAGTGGACGCCAAAATGCGAAGAGAGCTTCCAAGAGCTCAAGAAGAGATTGATCACCGCCCCAGTTCTGGAAACACCTGATATTCACAAGGAGTTCGTGATATATTGTGATGCCTCTCGAACCGGATTGGGAAGCGTTCTGATGCAAGAAGGCCGAGTCATAGCATACCTCTCCAGGCAGCTACGACCTCATGAGGAGAACTACGCTACTCACGATCTTGAGTTAGCGGCAGTGGTTCATGCCTTGAAGACATGGCGGCATTACCTCCTAGGGAAACGGTGTGAGATATACACAGACCACAAAAGTCTGAAGTACATTTTCACCCAAAAGGAATTGAACATGAGGCAACGAAGATGGTTGGAACTCATCAAAGACTATGACCTCAGTGTTCAATATCACCCCGGGAAGGCTAACGTGGTGGCCGATGCCTTAAGCAGGAAGGCTTGCTCTTTGAATGCCATTATTCAAGAAAGGCAGCCAGCCTTGTTTAAGGAACTCGAATAGTTCAGTTTGGAATTGGTCACCCCCGGATTTCTGGATCATTTGGAAGTCAGGCCAACCCTGATGGACGAAGTCAAGAAGGCACAAGATGGACATGCAAGCATTGAAGGCATCAAGAAGAAGATGAAGCTAGGCAAGGCCCCAGGATTCTCTTAAGACGAGCACGGGATTGTTTGGTACAAAGGTCGCATCTGCGTACCAAACAAGATAGAGCTGAAGAACCTGATCCTGCAAGAAGCCCACAACACTCCGTATTCCATCCACCCCGGAGGAACCAAGATGTACCAAGACTTGAAGGAAAGATTCTGGTGGCACGGGATGAAAAGAGAGATTGCAACCTATGTTGCAAAGTGTGATGTGTGCCAAAGGGTCAAGGCTGAATATCAGCGACCCGCTGGATTGCTCCAACCACTCAAGGTTCCTGAGTGGAAGTGGGATAAAGTCGGAATGGACTTCATCACTGGATTACCAAGGTCAAATAGAGGACATGACTCCATCTGGGTCATAGTCGACCATTTGACCAAGGTGGCCCATTTCATTCCTGTCAAGACCACTTATGATGGCAACCGGCTGGCAGCTCTCTACATCGACAGAATCATAAGCCTTCACGGCGTTCCCAAGGAAGATTGTGTTAGATCGAGGAACCCAGTTCACCTCAAGGTTCTGGAAGAAGTTCCAAGAAGCCTTGGGAACCAAGTTATCTTTCAGCACGGCTTTTCACCCACAGACCGGAGATCAGACAGAGCGAGTCAATCAAATTCTCGAAGACATGCTCCGAGCCTGTGTCTTGGCATATGGGGCCAAATGGGAAGATTGTCTCCCTTTTGCCGAGTTCTCCTATAACAACAGTTATCAGTCGAGCCTTCAGATGGCACCATTTGAGGTGTTGTACGGACGCAGATGTCGCACACCCCTCAACTGGTCAGAGACTGGAGAAGGGCTAGTCTTTGGACCGGACATTCTCCGCGCAGCAGAAGAGCAAGTCCAACTAGTCAGAGAACGTTTGAAGGCAGCCAAGTCAAGGCAGAAGAGCTATGCTGACAGTCACCGTCGGGACATGAGTTTCCATGTCGGGGACCATGTGTACCTGCGCGTAACTCCTCTAAAGGGAACCAAGCGTTTCCACGTCAAGGGGAAACTCGCACCAAGGTTCATTGGACCCTTTGAGATCACAGCACGACGAGGAGAAGTAGCTTACCAGTTGGAACTACCACCTGAGCTATCCGATGTGCACAATGTGTTCCACGTGTCACAACTCCGGAAATGTCTCCAAGTTCCGGACAAGCCTGATCTCTACAAGGATATTGATCACCAAGCCATTGATCTGCAGCCTGATTTGACCTACCGTGAGAAGCCCATTCGCATTCTGGATGAAGCAGAACGACGGACGCGAAGCCGTACCATCAAGTACTTCAAGGTCCAGTGGAGCAACCACACGAAAGCAGAAGCAACCTGGGAACGTGAAGACTATCTTAGATCTGAGTTTCCCGATCTCTTTTAAGACCTAGTTTAGGAATCTCGGGGACGAGATTCTTGTAAGGGGGGTAGGTCTGTCACACCCTGCATCTTGTAACATGTTATTTGCATCAATGAAGCATGCAAATTT
This sequence comes from Secale cereale, assembly GCA_902687465.1. NCBI lineage: Eukaryota > Viridiplantae > Streptophyta > Magnoliopsida > Poales > Poaceae > Secale > Secale cereale. The sequence goes on from LR738710.1 coordinate 35,571,817, forward strand.
GGACCAACAATTTTTTTTGGCATCATTTGGTTTTCCTTTGGAATTGAGTTTTTCTTCATGTGATTTTCATGTGCTCATTAAAGTCAACTATTACCTCTTGTAGAATTCATCTCCATACCCAATACTTCTGCCCAATGATAATGCCAAGTGTTATATAGCAGTATAGTATTTTCCTATAAAATTAATTTGGCCAAAATGTATTTTTAAAATTTAGTATTCCAAAAACCCCTGAATTGAGGTTTGCACTGCAAGTGCTTGATTTAGGGTGAGAAAATTATTTCAAAAAGTATATTTGATACGTAGTAGACATAGGACTCCCAGAAACCACAAAAGTATAATTTTAAAAGTTATTTTCCTATTTTATTTAAAAGCTTTTTCTTAAGGCCAAAAATGGTCTTTAATAGGGAAAAATTATTTAAGTATTTCAAAAATATTTGCCAAAATTCAGGGAGAATCATAGGACATATATTGTCCATATATAAGAGTTTCAACACTTGGTCGTGTTCAAAATAATGGGCTAATCCCTCCAAAACCCTTTCTGGATATTTCAAGCTTTTGAAATATTTACAAAGGAAATATTCTCTGAAAATTCCAGAGAAATTCTATCATGTCATATATGACATATTTGATGATCTTTCCAAGCCCCATGCCTTGGGAAGCAAGATAACATCCTCAAAACCCTTCAAAACCATTCTGTCTATATTTGAAGTTTGAGCAACTTTACATTGCCCAACTTATCCAACTGCCCTCAAACTTGGTGCACATGCTAGAAAGGCCTAATAAGGCATCTAGACCAAATGGCACAAGATTTGGAGTAGGGCAACTTGATCAGAATACCCCAAACCCCTTTCTGTTCAAATGCAAATTTGAACAACTTTACATTACCAACTTTTTACCTGGAGCTTCAAAGTTTGTGGGCATGATCAATACCCCAAATGATGAAACTACACCAAGTGGTGCATCAAGGGGAGATGATTAGCTTGACTTAAACAATATGAAGCCATTTCTGTTGATTTCTAGGGTTCACCAAAGTTACATTGGCTAGTTTCTTCAAATGAGCCCAAATTTGGTGAAACACCCTATTTCCATATGAAATTCAATCCTGTTAAGTGTCATGGCAAGTGGAGATCATTTGCTTGACCAAAACGTGATCAAACACCTTCTGCCTTTTTACCAAAACTACCATCTTGACCCCTTTTACTATTTACTTTTGCCTCAGCTTTCTACCACAGCTTGATCTAGTTACTATCTACCTCCAGTAACTCCCCCATGTCCACAGCTCCATGATTGAGGGGTGAAAACCCCAATTCATCTTGCTGGACAACCATTTTCTACCTAGTTACCAGCTTCACCTCTCTCTCTCCTTGATCATCCAGAGCATCCAAAGCCACAGCTGGGCTGCTTGCATCACCCTGGACCCTGATGGCTTCTCACCCCTCGTTGGTTACCCCAAGTGGAAGGTTTGAGATGCAGTGTAGCGGTAGTTTTCCCTTGGCTAGATACCAGGGATCGATTTCCCCTGAGACTCCTAGGTTCAACAAGAAGGTGTCAACTGCTAACGGCGCCAGATATTTAGCAATCAACTGGACCTGCACACAGATACATATAACTTTGCTCCCAACGAGTACAGAGAGGTTGTCAATCCCTCCGGCCTTGTCGTTTACAAAGGATCAAACGCAAGAGATAATAGTGATAGGTATAACTGCAATTAGTAAGTAAAAACAGAAAGTAAATAGCGGATGTGATCGGTGATGGTAATATGGACCGGGGTCCCATGATGTTCACTAGTGATGTCTCTCTCCCAAAAGACGATAAAACAGCTATGTGAGGTAAACGAATTACAGCTGGGCAATTGACAGAATTATGTGCGCAAACCAATGCTAACTATGTTGCAAGAAAGGTAGAGGTTCAAAGCATGGGCGGTACACCAAGGCAAGTAGACCGAAATCCATATGCATCTACTACTAATCATCCACCTTGAGATATCTATCCCGAACATCTCGCTGGTATTAAGTTGCGAGTCCCACCCACAGTGTAAACTCGAAGCAACAGACAGCTGCATTAAAAGAACTTTGCGTAAAGTAAACAATCCTTGTACTCGCGAGTACAAGCACCGTTGTTTTCCCCCTTGTGGCAACAGCACATCCCCTAGACTCATGTTTCTGTCACTCAAGCTAGTCATCGAGGGGCATGAACCCACAATCAAGCATAACGTTCCCTCTTGGAGTCACTACCTACTACTTGGCCAAAGCAATAAATAACAACGAAGAACATGCAAGAATTACTTACGAACATAAATATAAAAGAGGTAAATCAAATATATTACTCAAACACAATGTGAACATAATCTCACAATCCATCGGATCCCAGCAAACTCATCATAGCAACAACATAAGGATTACATATGTGCCTAGATCATGTAGGGCAGCTCACGAGGTCGAAGCACAAGAAGGGGAGGAGAACATCACATAGCTACTGGTCATGGACCCATGGTCCAAGGGAGACTACTCACAACTCATCCGGGAGGCGTCCATGGTGATGGAGAGGCTCCCGGTGGTGATCCAACCCTCCGGCAGGGTGCCGCGAAGAGTTCTCCTGGTGCTCCCGATCTTGGAAGCGCGGCGGCGGCGGAACAGAGATGAGATCGCGAAAAAGGGTTCCGTCCTCGAGGGTTTCGGGACGCGGTGTAAATATATGCCCAAGGGGGGCATCAGCGGAGACCTGGGGGGCCCAGGC
>LR738710.1:35574639-35607960 GCA_902687465.1 Secale cereale
CCCCCGGCGCGGCCAGGAGGGGGGCCGCGCCACCAGGGCGCCTGGAGCCCTGGTGGCCCCCCTCCGGCCCTACTTCGGCCTAGTGGAAGCTTCCGGAACGCTGATTTTTTATATATTTTTCCCGGAATTTTTCTGGCAGTTTACGTAATGGGAAAACCTGAAATACAAAAACAGCACAAAACAGAAACTGGCACTGGGGTGCACTGAGTTAATAGGTTAGTCCAAATATGATCAAAAGTGTATGGAAGTGTATAAATATCATAGCAATATCACACAAAAGAGGCATGGAGCAAGCATAAATTATAGATACGTTTTGGACGTATCAGACCCCCCAGACACGACGGATACGCCCAGGAGGCCAATGGCATGCCATGGCATGCGATAAGGCCGCTCCAGAGTGCGCTACAGTGCGCACCCGCACTATAGCTTCGCCCAATCCAGCGCAGCCGACCACCTCGAGCTCTCCCCTCGCGCCTACCAACGAGCCTCGACGTCTGCGACCTCCCTCGGCGCTGTCCCCCTCCTCCTCCGCCCTCCAGTGGCCGCCTTCGCACGCGCGCTGGCCGCCCGCGACCTCCACTCGTCGGCCTCACACGCGCGCGCTGTCTGGAGCCTTCCCCGCTCCTCCTCTCCCCTCTACTAGGCGTAGAGCTCGTCCACGAACCTCCCCGACTCAAACACAAGCACCAGCACGGCCTCTGGCCTCGCCCGTGACCTCGCCGGCGCACGAGTCCACGGTGGACCATGGGCTCGGCTATATAAGCATGCCCGAGCCTCTCCAACGGCACCAACAGCCTCCCCTCACCCCCTGTAACACTCCAGCACCACTCAATCATCCCCGGAGAGCCTCAGTGCTCAGGATCGACCGAAGCTCCGCCGCGTCGGGCAGCTGGAGATCTCGCGGTACAGGCTCTCTCCGCCCCTTCTCTCGCTCGATTTGGAACCACCGCACCCCACTGATGCTTTCCCCTCTCTTCCCCCTCTCTGCAGCTGCTGAAATCGAGCTAGCCAGCAACCTCCCGACGTTCCTCCGCCGTCCCACCTCGCCGTCGACGAACCAGGCCTCCCCGGCGAGTCGCACCACCACCACTGGAACGTCGACTCGTTGCTGAGCCCATCCATGCCCTTCGTTTGCCCCGCCGTGCCCGGAATTGCCTCCGGTGAGCTCGCCGTCGCGTTGGCCGCAAGGTTGAAGATGACAGGCGGGCCCCGCCTATCATCCTCACCGCCCTCTCTCTCCCCTCGCAGCCGCTGACCGCCGGGCCCCACTCGTCAGGTTTGAAAACCTGGCGTGCGCGTGCTGGCCCCCGTGCGGCTGGGCTGTTAGCCCTGGGCCGTGCACTCTGGCCATTCTGGCCCAGTAGCACAGGGCCATTTCTTCTTTTCCTTTTCTGTAAAATTTCAAATAATTTTACAGAATTAAATATAAGTCCAAATGAATTAATTCCAACTCCTAAAATCTTGTAATATTCCAACCTATTTAATGGTGTCACTTTCACACATATCCATGAAACTTTTCTGTTCTGTTCAAATTTAAATTCAAATTTGAACAATAAAACTCCTGTTCTAAAATCCTTAGATTCCATTCTGCAACTCCAAAACTCCAACTAAGAATTTTTGCCATCTTAGTTTTCCCTCTAGTATTTAACAAAAATAAGTTGACATTTTTCTGAGAACTTTGATTTTTCTGTTTTTATTGTGGTCTTATTTTCCCGTTGTTATTTTGCGACGATTAGATACCGTATTTGACGAAGTTGCTGAAAAAGGAGAAGGAGAAGGATTTGAAGACTTTGAAGACCAAGCCAATCCAGGCAAGCAGCCCTTTGACCATGATACACTTGTGTTATTCGGAACCCGTTTGTTTCCGATTGCATGATGATAAGAGTTATGGTGGTGACCTAGTTTGAAACCACCACATGATGCATGCTTACTCATGATCTTGCTATGTGCTAGATGTCATGCAAATGGTTAGTAGTGATGCTTAGTGATGCATGTGTGACATGAACCTTCGTGGTTGAAATTTTTTCCATATATCCCATCGGGTGCCCCTAATGCCCGAGGGTGATGTTGAGTTAGGTCATCACTTGAGGAAGAAGTGATGTGCCGGTAAAAATCTTGTGCATGGGTGAAATGATGGATTAGATTTATGTGTGACTACCGTCCCAACCAAACATGTGCAACCACTCTACCCCTTATGGGACGGGGCTTTATTGATTACTTAGGCCGATACTAGCATGGTGCCCGCATTACTAGTGACGGGAAGACTTGAGGTCTTTCTCGGGACGTGGTCGTGCTTGGATAGACGACCATGACTGTTGTTACAGGGCACCGGACACACCGTTGGTCCCTTCGGGTACGCGTGACATTGAAATTAGGGCAAGTCCCATGATCTATTGTTTGTACTCGAGGGCCGTGTACCAATGAGTGGACTCTATGTTAGTGTCGTCTAAGGAAAGATAATGACCGACTGCTTCCCCCGAGTACTTGGGGTACTGCGGGATCGTGGGTGACACGAAAGCTTCCCGGATCTTGTGGGTAAAGTGCGCAACCTCTGCAGAGTGTAAAACTATTCGAATAGCCGTGTCCATGGTCATGGACAGTTGGGTGGTGCTACTTAAACTATGTCCAGAATTTTACTACATCGGTGAAAGTATGTGTGTGTGATGAGTCAAGGTGATGACTTGACTCGATGAGATGAATCATATTCATGTTGATATCGGTAACCTGTTCTCGAGGTTACGTGAAGTCATTGATGCATATACTTGATGATAGAATATTTATTCTAGCTCATAGCTAGATTGCTCATTGTTGTTCAATTGCATTGTTACTTTGAACCAAATCATGGGTTGCTTGCGAGTACATTCAAAGTACTCATTGGCTTGCCACTGGTTATTTAATTGGCCAGGCATGGAGGAACAGGAATATGAAGAAGAGTTCTTTGGAGACGAACATGCGAACTAGGACGCTATCCCAGTCAGAATGCCTGTAGGGTTAAGGCAGATGGCATGGGTTCTACCTATCATCGAAGACTTCCGCTATTTGAGCTATTTGCTATTCAGCCCGTGAGGCTTTATCAAAGTAAGACTTGGCCATAATGGCCATGATTTGTGTAAGACGATATGTATGGATGTAAGACTCTTTGTTATTCAGCTTCTGTGTGTTCAGTGAGCATTGATCTCTGGGATCACTGTACACGTGCATTCGGTGATCTCGACTTCTAAGTCGGGGTCCCCACAAAGCTTCATTGATTCCGAGGCCAAGTCTTGTGCCAAGCTGTCGGCACATAGACTGAAGTAGGTCTGGAATCGAAGCGGGAGTCCTTCCTTCAATGGAGGGGCTAGTGCGCTGCTTTCGTCTTCACCTTCCTTCCGGTAAGACAAGAAGCGAGTTGTCATCTTGGCTGCCATCTCCGGAAGAAGCTCGCGGAGACGGGTTAGTGCATTGAGTGCAGCAGCCTCGACAGCGAGAGGTAGTGTTGCCATCTGGGGTCCCTCAAAGAACCAACTTGTGGGAGGATCGTTTGCCTTCACGATCACTTCCACATGGTATTCCACCTTAGTGTCGCTAACCCAATGCTCAAGGTAGGTGAGGATGGGCGCTCGATGGAACTGACACTCCTGGAGGCTATCCTCGATAAGCAAGGGAAACCCAGTTGTCAGGTGCTCTTCAGGTACAGCGGTCATCTACAAAGGTGGAATAGGAGGGGTTAATAAGCTGATAAAATCTCAGGTTTAGAAAAGAAGAGAGGTTCAGAAGGTTTTTGAAAAAGGGTCTCATCTAACTAACGCCCATGCTAACTAAGGCTTCCTACAGTCAGGATGGCTCTGATACCAGCTCTGTGGGGACCCTGACTTAGAAGTCGAGATCACCGAATGCACGTGTATAGTGATCCCAGAGATCAATGCTCACTGAACGCACAGAAGCTGAATAACAAGAGTCTTACATCCATACATATCGTCTTACACAAATCATGACCATTATGGCCAAGTCTTACATAGATAAAGCCTCACGGGCTGAATAGAAAATAGCTCAAATAGCGGAAGTCTTCGATGATAGGTAGAACCCATGCCATCTGCCTTAACCCTACATGCATTCTGACTGGGATAGCGTCCTAGTTCGCATGTTCGTCTCCAAAGAACTCTTCTTCATATTCCTGTTCCTCCATGCCTGGCCAATTAAATAACCAGTGGCAAGCCAATGAGTACTTTGAATGTACTCGCAAGCAACCCATGATTTGGTTCAAAGTAACAATGCAATTGAACAACAATGAGCAACCTAGCTATGAGCTAGAATAAATATTCTATCATCAAGTATATGCATCAATGACTTCACGTAACCTCGAGAACAGGTTACCGATATCAACATGAATATGATTCATCTCATCGAGTCAAGTCATCACCTTGACTCGTCACACACACATACTTTCACCGATGTAGTAAAATTCTGGACATAGTTTAAGTAGCACCACCCAACTGTCCATGACCGTGGACATGGCTATTCGAATAGTTTTACACTCTGCAGAGGTTGCGCACTTTACCCACAAGATCCGGGAAGCTTTCGTGTCACCCACGATCCCGCAGTACCCCAAGTACTCGGGGGAAGCAGCCGGTCATTATCTTTCCTTAGACGACACTAACATAGAGACCACTCGTTGGTACACGGCCCTCGAGTACAAACAATAGATCATGGGACTTGCCCTAATTTCAATGTCACGCGTACCGGAAGGGACCAACGGTGTGTCCGGTGCCCTGTAACAACAGTCATGGTCGTCTATCCAAGCACGACCCCATCCCGGGAAAGACCTCAAGTCTTCCCGTCACTAGTAATGCGGGTACCATGCTAGTATCGGCCTAAGTAATCAATAAAGCCCCGTCCCATAAGGGGCAGAGTGGTTGCACATGTTTGGTTGGGACGGTAGTCACACATAAATCTAATCCATCATTTCACCCATGCACAAGATTTTTACCGGCACATCACTTCTTCCTCAAGTGATGACCTAACTCAACATCACCCTCGGGCATTAGGGGCACCCGATGGGATTTATGGAAAAAAAATCAACCACGAAGGTTCATGTCACACATGCATCACTAAGCATCACTACTAACCATTTGCATGACATCTAGCACATAGCAAGATCATGAGTAAGCATGCATCATGTGGTGGTTTCAAACTAGGTCACCACCATAACTCTTATCATCATGCAATCGGAAACAAACGGGTTCCGAAGAACACAAGTGTATCATGGTCAAAGGGTTGCTTGCCTGGATTGGGTTGGTCTTCAAAGTCTTCAAATCCTTCTCCTTCTCCTTCCTCAGCAACTTCGTCAAATACGGTATCTAATCGTCGCAAAATAACAACGGGAAAATAAGACCACAATAAAAACAGAAAAAACAAAATGCTCAGAAAAATGTCAACTTATTTTTATTAAATACTAGAGGGAAAACTAAGATGGCAGAAATTCTTAGTTGGAGTTTTGGAGTTGCAGAATGGAATCTAAGGATTTTAGAACATGAGTTTTATTGTTCAAATTTGAATTTAAATTTGAACAGAACAGAAAAGTTTCATGGATGTGTGTGAAAGTGACACCATTAAATAGGTTGGAATATTACAAGATTTTAGGAGTTGGAATTAATTCATTTGGACTTATATTTAATTCTGTAAAATTATTTGAAATTTTACAGAAAAGGAAAAGAAGAAATGGCCTTGTGCTACTGGGCCAAAATGGCCACACTGCACGGCCCAGGGCTAACAGCCCAGCCGCACGGGGGCCAGCACGCGCACGCCAGGTTTTCAAACCTGACGAGCGGGGCCCGGCAGTCAACGGCTGCGAGGGGAGAGAGAGGGCGGTGAGGATGACAGGCGGGGCCCGCCTGTCATCTTCAACCTTGCGGCCAACGCGATGTCGAGCTCACCGGCGGCGATTCCGGGCACGGTGGGGCAAACGGAGGGCAGGGATGGGCTCAGCAACGAGTCGTCGTTCCAGTGGTGGTGGTGCGACTCGCCGGGGAGGCCTGGTTCGTCGGCGGCGAGGTGGGACGGCGGAGGAACGTCAGGAGGTTGCTGGCTAGCTCGATTTCGGCAGCTGCAGAGAGGGGGAAGAGAGGGGAAAGCATCAGTGGGGTGCGGTGGTTCCAAATCGAGCGAGAGAATGGGCGGAGAGGGCCTGTACCGCGAGATCTTCGGCTGCCCGACGCGGCGGAGCTTCGGTCGGTCCTGAGCACTGAGGCTCTCCGGGGATGAGTGAGTGGTGCTGGAGTGTTACTGGGGGTGAGGGGAGGCTATTGGTGCCGTTGGAGAGGCTCGGGCATGCTTATATAGCCGAGCCCACGGTCCACCGTGGACTCGTGCGCCGGCGAGGTCACGGGCGAGGCCAGAGGCTCTGCTGGTGCTTGTGTTTGAGTCAGGGAGGTTCGTGGACGAGCTCTACGCCTAGTAAAGGGGACAGGAGGAGCGGGGAAGGCTCCAGACAGCGCGCGCGTGTGAGGCCGACGACTGGAGGTCGCGGGCGGCCAGCGCGCGTGCGAAGGCGGCCACTGGAGGGCGGAGGAGGAGGGGGACAGCGCCGGGGGAGGTCGCAGACGTCGAGGCGTGTTGGTAGGCGCGAGGGGAGAGCTCGAGGTGGTCGGCTGCGCTGGATTGGGCGAAGCTACAGTGCGGGTGCGCAATGTAGCGCGCTCTGGAGCGGCCTTATCGCATGCCATGGCATGCAATTGGCCTCCTGGGCGTATCCGTCGTGTCTGGGGGGTCCAGGGTGATGCAAGCAGCCCAGCTATGGCTTTGGATGCTCTGGATGATCAAGGAGAGAGAGAGAGGTGAAGCTGGTAACTAGGTAGAAAATGGCTGTCCAGCAAGGTGAATTGGGGTTTTCACCCCTCAATCATGGAGCTGTGGACATGGGGGAGTTACTGGAGGTAGATAGTAACTAGATCAAGCTGTGGTAGAAAGCTGAGGCAAAAGTAAATAGTAAAAGGGGTCAAGATGGTAGTTTTGGTAAAAAGGCAGAAGGTGTTTGATCATGTTTTGGTCAAGCAAATGATCTCCACTTGCCATGACACTTAACAGGATTGAATGTCATATGGAAATAGGGTGTTTCACCAAATTTGGGCTCATTTGAAGAAACTAGCCAATGTAACTTTGGTGAACCCTAGAAATCAACAGAAATGGCTTCATCTTGTTTAAGTCAAGCTAATCATCTCCCCTTGATGCACCACTTGGTGTAGTTTCATCATTTGGGGTATTGATCATGCCCACAAACTTTGAAGCTCCAGGTAAAAAGTTGGTAATGTAAAGTTGTTCAAATTTGCATTTGAACAGAAAGGGGTTTGGGGTATTCTGATCAAGTTGCCCTACTCCAAATCTTGTGCCATTTGGTCTAGATGCCTTATTAGGCCTTTCTAGCATGTGCACCAAGTTTGAGGGCAGTTGGATAAGTTTGGCAAAGTTGCTCAAACTTCAAATATGGACAGAATGGTTTTGAAGGGTTTTGAGGATGTTATCTTGCTTCCCAAGGCATGGGGCTTGGCAAGATCATCAAATATGTCATATATGACATGATAGAATTTCTCTGGAATTTTCAGAGAATATTTCCTTTGTAAATACTTCAAAAGCTTGAAATATCCAGAAAGGGTTTTGGAGGGATTAGCCCATTATTTTGAACACGACCAAGTGTTGAAACTCTTATATATGGACAATATATGTCCTATGAGTCTCCCTGAATTTTGGCAAATATTTTTGAAATACTTAAATATTTTTTCCCTATTAAAGACCATTTCTGGCCTTAAAAAAAGCTTTTAAATAAAATAGGAAAATAACTTTTAAAATTATACTTTTGTGGTTTCTGGGATTCCTATGTCTACTACGTATCAAATATACTTTTTGAAATAATTTTCTCACCCTAAATCAAGCACTTGCAGTGCAAACCTCAATTCAGGGGTTTTTGGAATAATAAATTTTAAAAATACATTTTGGCCAAATTAATTTTATAGGAAAATACTATACTGCTATATAACACTTGGCATGATCATTGGGCAGAAGTATTGGGTATGGAGATGAATTCTACATGAGGTAATAGTGGACTTTAATGAGCACATGAAAATCACATGAAGAAAAACTCAATTCCAAAGGAAAACCAAATGATGCCAAAAAAAATTGTTGGTCCAAATTTTCATGCTTCATTGATGCAAATAACATATTACAAGATGCAGGGTGTGACACTGTTTGTGCGGAACACGGCATTATTCATGAGAGGACGCCTTCCTATTCACCCCGGTCAAACGGGTTGCCGAGCGAAAAAACTGTACTCTAACTGATTTGGTTATCGCCATGTTAGATACATCAGGTTTATCCAAGGCATGATGGGAGGAGGCTATATTGATGGTATGTCATGTCCAGAATAAGGTTCTGACAAAGGATATTGAGATCGCTTCCTATGAGAAATGGGCTAAGAGAAGGACAACACTCTTGTACTTGTGTACTTGGGTGTTGGGGATCGTAGCAGAAATCAAAAAAATTCGACGCATCACCAAGATCAATCTATGCAGTAATCTAGCAACGAGGGAGAGGTGAGTACATCTACACACCCTTGTAGATCGCGATGCGGAAGCGTTGCAAGAACGCGGATGAAGGAGTCGTACTCGTAGCGATTCAGATCGCGATTGATTCCGATCTAAGCGCCGAACAACGGCGCCTCCGCGTTCAACACACGTGCAGCCCGATGATGTCTCCCACGCCTTGATCCAGCAAGGAGAGAGGGAGAGGTTGGGGAAGACTCCATCCAGCAGCAGCACGACGGCGTGGTGGTGGTGGAGGAGCGCGGGACTCCAGCAAGGCTTCGACAAGCAATGCGAGAGACGAGGAGGGGTCAAACCTTGTGTTGGGCAGCCCCAAACCTCAAGTATATATAGGGGGAAGGGAGGGGCTGTTCCCCCTTTAGGGTTTCCACCCATAGGGGTGGCGGCCAGCCCTAGATCCCATCTAGGGGGGCGGCCAACGGGGAGAGGGAGAGGGGGGCGCACCAGATTGGGCCCTAGGGCCCATCTGCCCTAGGGTTTGCCCCCCTCCCCTCTTGGAGGCGCCTTGGGCCCTGGTGGGGGGCGCACCAGCCCACCTGGGGCTGGTCCCCTCCCACACTTGGCCCACGCAGCCCTCTGGGGCCGGTGGCCGCACCCGGTGGACCCCCGGGACCCTCCCGGTGGTCCCGGTACGCTACCGATAGCGCCCGAAACTTTTCCGGTGACCAAAACGGGACTTCTCATATATGAATCTTTACCTCCGGACCATTCCGGAACTCCTAGTGACGTCCGGGATCTCATCCGGGACTCCGAACAACATTAGGTAACCGCGTACATACTTTCCCTATAACCCTAGCGTCATCGAACCTTAAGTGTGTAGACCCTACGGGCTCGGGAGTCATGCAGACATGGCCGAGACAACTCTCCGGTCAATAACCAACAGCGGGATCTGGATACCCATGTTGGCTCCCACATGCTCCATGATGATCTCATCGGATGAACCACGATGTCAAGGATTCAATCAATCTCGTATACAATTCCTTTTGTCTATCGGTACATTACTTGCCTGAGATTCGATCGTCGGTATCCCGATACCTTGTTCAATCTCGTTACCGGCAAGTCTCTTTACTCGTTCCGTAACACATCATCGCGTGATCAACTCCTTGATCACATTGTGCACATTATGATGATGTCCTACCGAGTGGGCCCTGGGATACCTCTCCGTCACACGGAGTGACAAATCCTAGTCTCGATTCGTGCCAATCCAACAGACACTTTCGGAGATACCTGTAGTGCACCTTTATAGCCACCCAATTACGTTATGACGTTTGGTACACCCAAAGCATTCCTACGGTATCCGGGAGTTGCACAATCTCATGGTCTAAGGAAAAGATACTTGACATTTAGAAAAGCTTTAGCATACGAATTACACGATCTTGTGCTAGGCTCAGGATTGGGTCTTGTCCATCACATCATTCTAATGATGTGATCCCGTTATCAACGGCATCCAAATGTCCTTGGTCAGGAAACCGTGACCATCTGTTGATCAACAAGCTAGTCAACTAGAGGCTTACTAGGGACATGGTGTTTGTCTATGTATCCAACCATGTATCTAAGTTTCCTATCAATACAATTACAGCATGGATAATAAACAATTATCATGAACAAGGAAATATAATAATAACGAATCTATTATTGCCTCTAGGGCATATTTCCAACAGTCTCCCACTTGCACTAGAGTCAATAATCTAGTTCACATCGCCATGTGATTAACACTCACAGGTCACATCGCCATGTGACCAACATCCAAAGAGTTTACTAGAGTCAATAATCTAGTTCACATCAGTATGTGGTTAACATTCAATGAGTTCTGGGTTTGATGATGTTATGCTTGTGAGAGAGGTTGTAGTCAACGGGTCTGCAACATTCAGATCCCTATGTACTTCGCAAAACTTTATGTCATATCGTATATGCTGCTACCACGTTCCACTTGGAGCTATTCCAAACTATTGCTCCATTATACATATCTGGTATCTCTACTCAGAGCTATCCGAATAGGTGTTAAGTTCGCATCGATGTAACTCTTTACGTCGAACTCTTTATCACCTCCATAACCGAGAAATATTCCCTTATTCCTCTAAGGATAATTTTGACCACTATCTGGTGATCCATTCCTGGATCACCTTTGTACCCTCTTGCCAGACATGTGGCAAGGCACACATCAGGTGCAGTACTCAGCATGGCATACCGTATAGAGCCTATGACAAAGGCATAGGGGACGACCTTCGTCCTTCCTCTTTCTTCTGCCGTGGTCAAGCCTTGAGTCTTACTCAACTTCACACCTTACAACTCAGGTAAGAACTCCTTTGACTGATCTATTTTAAACTCCTTCAAAATCATGTCAAAGGTGTGTGTTCTGTTTGAATGTATCATTAGGCGTATTGATCTATCTCTATAGATCTTAATGCCCGATTATGTAAGCAGCTTTATCCAGGTCTTCCTTTGAAAAACTCCTTTCAAACAACCCTTTACGCTTTGCAGAAATTCTACATCATTTCGGATCAACAATATGTCATTCACATATACTTATCAGAAATGTTGTAGTGCTCCCACTCACTTTATTGTAAATACAAGTTTCTAACAAACTTTTTATAAACCCAAAAACTTTGATCACTCCATCAAAGCGTATATTCCGACTGCGAGATGCTTGCTCTAGTCCGTAGAAGGATCGTTGGAGCTAGCATATCTTTTAGCATCCTTAGGATCGACAAAATCTTTCTGATTGTATCACATACAACCTTTCCTTACGAAAACTGGTAAGGAAACTTGTTTTGTCACCCATCTACCAGATTTCATAAATGCAGCTAATGCTAACATGATTCCGACGAACTTAAGCATCGCTATGGGTGAGAAAATCTCATCGTAGTCAACTCCTTGAACTTGTGAAAAACTCTTTGCCACAAGTTGAGCTTCATAGGCAGTGACATTACCGTCCACGTCCGTCTTCTTCTTAAAGATCCATTTATCTCAATGGCTTGCCGATCATTGGGCAAGTCCACCAAAGTCCATACTTTGTTTTGATACATGGATCCTATCTCGGATTTCTCGGCTTCTAACCATTTGTCGGAATATGGGCCCACCATCGCTTCTCCATAGTTCGTAGGTTCATTGTTGTCCAACAACATGACATCTAAGACAGGATTACCGTACCACTCAGTAGTAGTACATATCCTTGTCGACCTACGAGGTTCGATAGCAACTTGATCTGGAGCTTCATGATCACTATCATTAGTTTCCTCTTCAACAGTCGTAGGTTCCACAGAAACATCTTTCTGTGTTGCACTACTCTCCGGTTAAAGTGAGGGTTCGACAACCTCATCAAGTTCTATCTTCCTCCCACTCAATTCTTTCGAGAGAAACTCTGATACGTCCAAAACGTATCTATAATTTCTGCTTGCTCCATGCCACTTTTGGGTGATATTGCTATAATATTCATACACTTCCATACACTTTTGATCATATTTGGACTAACTTACTAATCCAGTGCACCCCAGTGCCAGTTTCTGTTTCCGGTTGTTTTTGTATTTCAGGTTTTCACGTTTCGAGAACTGCCCAGAAAAATCCAGAAAAATTATATAAAAAATCAGTGATACGGAAACAACACTGCGTCCGAAGGGCAGCCTGGGGGGCACAGGGGCTCCGAAGCCCGTCCGGTGCCCCCCTTTGGCATATATTTAGAGGGACCTCCGAAACCCTCAGAGGAGGACTTCTTTTTGTGATCCCATCTCTGTTCCGCCGCCGCCGCCGCTTCCAAGATCGGGAGCACCAGGAGAACTCTTCCCGGCACCCTGCTGGAGGGGAGGATCACCACCGGGAGCTTCTCCACCACCATGGACGCCTCCCGGATGACTCATGAGTAGTCTCCCTTGGACCATGAGTCCATGACCAGTAGCTATGTGATGTTCTCCTCCCGTTCTTGTGCTTCACTAATTAGTCCTCGTGAGCTGCCCTACATGATCGAGGCACCTATGTAATCCTTATGCTGTTGCTATGTTGAGTTTGTTGGGATCCGATGGATTATGAGATTATGTTCAGATTGATCTTGAGTAATATATTTGATTCACCTCTTTTATATTTTAGTTCATAAGTAATTCTTGCATGTTCTCCGTTGTTATTTATTGCTTTGGCCGAGTAATAGGTAGTGACTCCAAGAGGGAACGTTATGCTCGATTGTGGGTTCATGCCCCTCGATGACTAGCTTGAGTGACAGAAACATGAGTCTAGGGGATGTGTTGTTGCCACAAGGGGGAAAACAACGGTGCTTGTGCCCGCGGGTGCAAGGATTGTTTACTTTACGCAAAGTTATTTTAATGCAGTTGTCTGTTGCATTGAGTTTACACTATGGGTGGGACTCGCAACTTAATACCAGGGAGATGTTCTAGATAGATATCTCAAGGTGGATGATTAGTAGTAGATATTGATGGATTTCGGTCTACTTACTTTGGCGTACCGCCCATGCTTTGAACCTCAACCTTTCTTGCAATGTAGTCAGCATTGGTTTGCGTTCGTGGTCCTGTCAATTGCCCAGCTGTAATTTGTTACCTCACATAGCTGTTTTATCGTCTTTTGGGAGAGAGACATCACTAGTGAACATCATGAGACTCCGGTCCATATTACCATCATTGATCACATCCACTATTTACTTTTCGTTATTATTCACTATTGCAAAAACTATCTATCACTACTATCATTGCTTTTAACCCTTTGTGAACTACAAGGCCGGAGAGATTGACAACCTCTCTGTACTCGTTGGGAGCAAAGTTATTTGTATCTGTGTGTAGGTCCACGTTGATTGCTACTAATCTGGCGCCGTAGCAATTGACACCTACTTGTTGAACCTAGGAGTCTCTGGGGAATCGATCCTTGGTATCTTTGCTAAGGGAAAACACTTCTACTTACTGCATCTTACACCTTCCACTTGGGGTAACCAACGAGGGGTTCGAGGCCCATCAAGGAGTATTTTCTGGCGCCGTTGCCGGGGACTCCACTCTTCAGGATAGGGGAGTTGCATGCTATCTTTTACCTTTGCTTTTTAGTCTTGTTAGTTTACCTTTCATATTTGCTTTAGTATCTTTTATCAAAAACCACAAAAAAAAATTATTTGCCTTTTTATTAGTAGTCCTTTCTGTTTAGCCAAACATGTTAGGATTTGGTGCTTTAAGGGAATCAGAAGTTCTAGATTTCCATCAAAGGGATGGAGAAAATATGAAGAAGGCATGGGACAGAATTTCTGATGCACATAGGAGAATTATGCCTTGGATACCTATAAAAATTGTGCTCAGGAATTTTTACCATGGTCTTTTTAAATGGTGTAAACACTCTCTTGACATTATAGCCGAGGCAGATTTCCTAGAGTGTGATGAAGCTAGAGCTCTTGAAATTATACATGGTCTATCTAGTTACTTTGTTTATGATCATAATTTTGATACTGTCATAGATAGACTTGCTACTATTGAAAAGAGAATGGATGCTCTAGACTTAATGAAGGTAGAGAAACCTAAACCCAATAAGAGAGAAATTTTTGAAATAGACAATGATTGGGAACCTTTTGTTAGGATTAGCATCTCTAACCAAGACTTCCTTGCTTATTGTGATATTGGATCTATGGTTTCTACTATACCAAAAATTGTTCATGATTCTTTAAAATTTAACATGGATAGATTACCATCTTATCATGAACACACTAATGGAGATATTTCTGAAATCCAGGGAAAAATAAAAGACGTATCGGTTAAATTCCTTAAAGGGATTGCAATGATTGATTTCTTCATCGTGGAGCCAAACCAAGGAAATATAGTGATTGGAAGGGACTTCCTCCGAGCAGTTAAAGGCTTCATTGATATAGGTAAGGGACAAATCCGCTTACGCGGGAAGGCAAAAGGTGTGTACCCCTTTCCTAGAAGGAACAAGAATGAACTTATTGAGGAACCATCTGAAACAATTTATAACTCCGATTATTATGATGATTATTGATTCCTCTATGCATTATGCCTAGCTTAAAGGCATAAAAGAAAGCGCTTTTGGGAGGTAGCCCACATGAATAAAATTTTTGCTTTTGTTGTGTCTTGATGTTGTTTACTGCTGTAGCATCATCATTGTATCTTTACTTTTCATATTTGTGCCAAGTATAGCCTCTGATTGCTAGAAAGTTCAAAAGTTGTGAGGTGCTGTCCAGGAAACAAATTCTGTCCTTGGATAGAAAAACTCGTATAAAATCACCAGATCATCTTTTTGGTCTGAATTTTTTCGACAGCGTTCTCTATATAATTGTCTTTCGTGCGACAGTTCTGAGTTTTTGATTTGAGTTGCAGAAGTATCCCGAACAGGTTAATTACTGCCTGTTGTTCTGTTTTTCACAAATTCTGTCATGTTTTGCCTTACCTTCACTTTGCAAATTAAGAACTTTCTTTTTCTTTGCAAAAACCTTTTGGCAATCTTGAGAAACAGTAGAACTTCAAGAATATCCTTATTTCCAGCAAGGTATAATTATTTTATTAAGGGTACTAACCTCGCTAATCAGATTATGATGAGTTATGTATGAAGGGAGTTTTCAAGTGTGCGAGGGAAGATGATAAAAAGATTCAGGAGTGTCAAGCGCTCAAGCTTGGGGATGCCCCCGTGCACCCCCAAGAAATATTCAAGGAGACTCAAGCATCTAAGCTTGGGGATGCCCCCGTGCATCCCCTTCTCCATCAACATTATCAGTTCGTCTTTCGTTTCGCTATATTTTTATCACTTCATGTGTTATGTGCTATGCTTGGAGCGTCTTGCTTTTAGTTTTCCTTTTAGTTTTTCATAACGAGTCGGAACCCAGCATTCCTTTATGTGGGAGAGAAACACGCTCTACCTCTACCTAGAACATAACATAGAATTTTCATGTCTATCTATGCTGTGTGTGTTCTTTGTCTTTTAAATAGCTACTATCGTGCTTTGCTCTTAGTATTCATGCTTATCTCTTCAAGAGCTTTTATTTAGTTGGTTGCTTGAACTCTCTTTAATTACCATGCTCACCTTGTTAAGAGAGTTTGCTTCCGTTGCATTGGTTAATGTGTCTATGATAAAGATGCTACTTGCATGATGGTGCTTAGTAGTTCAGGTTTTCTTATGGTTAATCTCAAATAGCTGGGGGTTCCCAATGTGTTATTGGAGTACCAACTTGGTTTGTTTGCCTATGATGTGGTATGGTTTAGTAATATCTTCCTTCGTGAATTTATTTTGATTGACTTGGCGTATGCTCACGCATATTCAAGACTGTAAAGAAAGTCTATCAAGCCTTGATGATCTTTTGTTTCTGAGTAGCGATATAACTACCATGCCTG
Organism: Secale cereale; assembly: GCA_902687465.1. NCBI lineage: Eukaryota > Viridiplantae > Streptophyta > Magnoliopsida > Poales > Poaceae > Secale > Secale cereale. The sequence goes on from LR738710.1 coordinate 35,590,529, forward strand.
ATTAAATATTGCTTTGTCGCTCTGCATGATTATGACCGTCATTGCTCTCTTAGTTGGACGCTCCCAGTCTTTTGCTAACCTACACCTATACTAAGCAAACTAACCATGCAATACATAGCTCATGGGAAAGTAGCCTAAAAACTATTGTAGTAAAGAATATGTTGCCTATGTATCTTATTTCTTATGAGTTGCTTGCTGAGCGGTAACCGTGTTTCTGGGGACGCCATCAACTGTCACACTTTTGTTGAATATCATGTGAGTTACTATGCATGTTCGTCTTGTCTGAAGTAAGGGTGATTTACCGTGGGTTTAATTAATATGCATATTGTTAGAGAAGAACATTGGGCCGCCAACCAAAGCCATGCATCATGGTGGAAGTTTTAGCTTGGACCTTAATCCTCAATCTCTCATGAGAATATGCTTATGCATTAAAGAGGAGTCCATCATCTATTTTCTATGTTGTCCCGGTATGGATGTCCTCAAGTTGAGATCTATCGAAAACGAGAAATCAAATGCGTTCTATCTCCTTGGACCTTTGTACAGGTGGCATAGAGGTACCCCTTTGTGACACTTAGTTAAAACATATGCAATGCAATGATAACCCATGGAAATCCGAGCTAATTAGGACAAGGAGCGAGCACTATTAGTATTCGATGCATGAGGCTTGCAACTTATAGGATGTTTTATGCATGACACATATGAAGTACTACTACCGTTGACACAATTGCTTCCATGTTTCAAAATAAAAAGCTCTAGCACTTCAAGCACCAACTACTGAGAGCATGATTGTCATTCTGAGTGTAATGTGCATTGTCCCAAAGTAGCATTGTCTTTTGCATGATTGTGATATCGTTTATTCTGAAATGATTGAATCTAGTCATCACTTAAACCTTGAAGGTGCCCTTGCATTTATGTTTTGCATCACTAAAGGGGGCAAGCTAGATATCACTTTATCATATTTGCACATCATGTTCATTGCAAATCCTTTTGATGTTTCAGTTTCATGTTGTAAAACTTTCAGTGATTTGTGATTTTCTCTTGAGACAACTTAATTACTTTAGAATCATTGTCTCAGTAAGCTTTTGTCATATGACTATGAGAAAGTCCTATATGGTTAACAGCATGTCACCACAGAAATTATTCTTGTTATCATTTACCTACTCGAGGACGAGCAGGAATTAAGCTTGGGGATGTTGATACGTCCAAAACGTATCTATAATTTCTGCTTGCTCCATGCCACTTTTGGGTGATATTGCTATGATATTCATACACTTCCATACACTTTTGATCATATTTGGACTAACTTACTAATCCAGTGCACCCCTGTGCCAGTTTCTGTTTCCGGCTGTTTTTGTATTTCAGGTTTTCACGTTTCGAGAACTGCCCAGAAAAATCCAGAAAAATTATATAAAAAATCAGCGATACGGAAACAACACTGCGTCCGAAGGGCAGCCGGGGGGCCACAGGGGCTCCAGGCGCCCTATGGGCGCGCCCCCCCTGGGCCGCGCCGGGGGGGCGCCTGGGCCCCCCGAAGCCCGTCCGGTGCCCCCCTTTGGCATATATTTAGAGGGACCTCCGAAACCCTCAGAGGAGGACTTCTTTTCGCGATCCCATCTCTGTTCCTCCGCCGCCGCCGCTTCCAAGATCGGGAGCACCAGGAGAACTCTTCCCGGCACCCTGCTGGAGGGGAGGATCACCACCGGGAGCTTCTCCACCACCATGGACGCCTCCCGGATGACTCGTGAGTAGTCTCCCTTGGACCATGAGTCCATGACCAGTAGCTATGTGATGTTCTCCTCCCGTTCTTGTGCTTCACTAATTAGTCCTCGTGAGCTGCCCTACATGATCGAGGCACCTATGTAATCCTTATGCTGTTGCTATGTTGAGTTTGCTGGGATCCGATGGATTATGAGATTATGTTCAGATTGATCTTGAGTAATATATTTGATTCACCTCTTTTATATTTTAGTTCATAAGTAATTCTTGCATGTTCTTCGTTGTTATTTATTGCTTTGGGCGAGTAATAGGTAGTGACTCCAAGAGGGAACGTTATGCTCGATTGTGGGTTCATGCCCCTCGATGACTAGCTTGAGTGACAGAAACATGAGTCTAGGGGATGTGCTGTTGCCACAAGGGGGAAAACAACGGTGCTTGTGCCCGCGGGTGCAAGGATTGTTTACTTTACGCAAAGTTCTTTTAATGCAGTTGTCTGTTGCATTGAGTTTACACTATGGGTGGGACTCGCAACTTAATACCAGCGAGATGTTCTGGATAGATATCTCAAGGTGGATGATTAGTAGTAGATATTGATGGATTTCGGTCTACTTACTTTGGCGTACCGCCCATGCTTTGAACCTCAACCTTTCTTGCAATGTAGTCAGCATTGGTTTGCGTTCGTGGTCCTGTCAATTGCCCAGCTGTAATTTGTTACCTCACATAGCTGTTTTATCGTCTTTTGGGAGAGAGACATCACTAGTGAACATCATGAGACTCCGGTCCATATTACCATCATTGATCACATCCACTATTTAATTTCGTTATTATTCACTATTGCAAAAACTATCTATCACTACTATCATTGCTTTTAACCCTTTGTGAACTACAAGGCCGGAGAGATTGACAACCTCTCTGTACTCGTTGGGAGCAAAGTTATTTGTATCTGTGTGTAGGTCCACGTTGATTGCTACTAATCTGGCGCCGTAGCAATTGACACCTACTTGTTGAACCTAGGAGTCTCTGGGGAATCGATCCTTGGTATCTTTGCTAAGGGAAAACACTTCTACTTACTACATCTTACACCATCCACTTGGGGTAACCAACGAGGGGTTCGAGGCCCATCAAACTCCTTCTCGAGAAAGAACCCGTTCTTAGCGACAAACATTTTTTTTGCCCTTGGATATGAGATAGAAGGTATACCCAACTGTTACCTTTGGGTATTCTATGAAGATGTATTTGTCCGCTTTGGGTTCGAGCTTTTTCCGGCTGAAGCAATAAGCATCGCAGCCCCAAACATTAAGAAACGACAACTTTGGTTTCTTGCCAAACCATAGTTCATACGGCGTTGTCTCAACGGACTTAGATGGTGCCCTATATAAAGCGAATGCAGCTGTCTCTAATGCATAACCTCAAAATAATAGCGGTAGATCGGTAAGAGACATCATAGATCGCACCATATCTCATAAGGTTTGATTACGATGTCCGGACACACCATTACGTTGTGGTGTTCCAGGTGGCTTCAACTGCGAAACAATTCCACAATGTCTTAAGTGATTGCCAAACTCATAACTCAGAAAATCTCCCTTGATCAGATCGTAGGAACGTGATCTTCTTGTTATGATGATTCTTAACTTCACTCTGAAATTGCTTGAACTTTTCAAACGTTTCAGACTTTTGCTTCATCAAGTAAATATACACATATCTAGTCAAATCGTCAGTGAAGATGAGAAAATAACGATATCCACCACACGCCTTAATTCTCATCGGATTACACACATCAGCATGTATGATTTCCAACAAGTCACTTGCCCGTTTCATTGTACCTGAAAACGGGATCTTAGTCATCCTGCCCATGAGGCATGGCTCGCATGTGTCAAGCGATTCAAAATCAAGTGACTCCAAACATCCATCAGCATGGAGTTTCTTCATGCATTTTATGCCAAAATGACCTAAGCGGCAGTGCCACAAGAAAGTGGTACTATCATTATTAACTCTACATCTTTTGGCGTTAATATTATTATCATGTGTATTACTATGATCGAGATTCAATAAACCATTGGGTGCATGACCATAAAGGTATTATTCATGTAAACAGAATAACCATTATTCTCTAACTTAAATGAATAACCGTATTGCAATGAACATGATCTAATCATATTCATGCTCAACATAGACACCTGATAACATTTATCTAGGTTCAACACTAATCCCGAAGGTAGAGGGAGCGTGCGATGGTGATCTTATCAACCTTGGAAACACTTCCAACACACATCGTCACCTCGCCCTTCGCTAGTCTCCATTCAGTCCGTAGCTTTTGCTTCAAGTCACTAATAATAGCAACTGAACCGGTATCCAATACCCTGGTACAACGAGGAGTACTAGTAAGGTACACATCAATAACACGTATATCAAATATACTTTGTTGAAGTTGCCAACTTTCTTATCTACCATGTATTTGGGGTAGTTCTGCTACCATGTGACCGTTCCCCTTACAATAGAAGCACTTAGTCTCGAGGTTTGGGTTCAACCTTGGGTTCCTTCATTAGAGCGACAACTAGTTTGCCATTCATGAAGTTTCCCTTCTATCCCTTGCCCCTTTTGAAACCAGTGGTCTTGATAAACCATCAACACTTGATGCTCCTTCTTGATTTCTACTTTTGCGGTCTTAAGCACCGCTAATAGCTCTGGGATCATCTCCATCCTTTGCATGTCATAGTTCAGCACAAAGTTCTAGCAGCTTAGTGATAGTGTCTAGAGAATTCCGTCAACCACTATCTCATCTGGAAGATTAACTCCCACTTGGTTCGAATGATTTTAGCACCCAGACACTCTGAGCACATGCTCACTAGTTGAGCTATTCTCCTCCATCTTGTTGGCAAAAGAACTTGTCAGAGGTCTCATACCTCTCAACACGGGCATGAGCCTGAAATCCCAGTTTCAGCTCTTGGAACAACTCATATGTCCTATGTCGTTCAAAATGTCATTGGAATCCCGATTCTAAGCCGTAAAGTATGGTGCACTAAACTATCAAGTAGTCATTAGGACGTGTCTGTCAGGTGTTCACAACATCCACAGACAACGTTGTAGGGGTTTGCACATTGAGCGGTGCATCAAAGACGTAAGCTTTCTGTGTAGCAGTGAGGACACTCCTCGGACTACGGACCCAGTCCGCATCATTGCTTACAATATCTTTCAACTTAGTCTTTCTCTAGGATCGTATTAAACAGGGAGCTACAACGCAAGCTATTGGTCTACAATATAATTTGCGAAGACAACTTAGACTATTGTTCATGACAACTAAGTTCATCTAATGAACTCCCACTCAGATAGACATCTCTCTAGTCATCTAAGTGATACATGATCCGAATCGACTAGGCCGTGTCCGATCATTACTTGAGACGGACTAGTCATCAACGGTGAACATCTTTATGTTGATCGTATCTTCTATACGACTCATGTTCGACCTTTCGGTCTTCTGTGTTCCGAGGCCATGTCTGTACATGCTAGGCTCGTCAAGTGAACCCTAAGTGTATTGCGTGTGTAAATCTGGCTTACACCCATTGTATGCAAACGTTAGAGCCTATCACACCCGATCATCACGTGGTGCTTCGGAACAACGAACCTTAGCAACGGTGCACAGTTAGGGGGAACACAATTCTTGAAATTTTAGTGAGAGATCATCTTATTTACTACCGTCGTTCTAAGCAAATAAGATGTAAAACATGATAAACATCACATGCAATCAAATAGTGACATGATATGGCCAATATCACTTTGCTCCTTTTGATCTTCATCTTCGGGGCTCCATGATCATCATCGTCACCGGCATGACACCATGATCTCCATCATCATGTCTTCATGAAGCCGTCTCGCCAAACATTACTTCTACTACTATGGCTAACGGTTAGCAATAAAGTAAAGTAATTACATGGCGTTTTCAGTGACACGCAGGCCATACAATAAAATAAGACAACTCATATGGCTCATGCCGGTTGTCATACTCATCGACATGCAAGCCGTGATTCCTATTACAAGAACATGATCAATCTCATACATCACATATATATCATTCATCACATCCTTTTGGCCATATCACATCACACGGCACATGCTGCAAGAACAAGTTAGACGTCCTCTAATTGTTGTTGCAAGTTTTTACGTGGCTGATATAGGTTTCTAGTAAGAACGTTTCTTACCTACGCCAAAACCACAACATGATATGCCAATTTATATTTACCCTTCACAAGGACCCTTTTCATCGAATCCAATCCGACTAAAGTGGGAGAGACAGACACCCGCTAGCCACCTTATGCAAATAGTGCATGTCAGTCGGTGGAACCAGTCTCACGTAAGAGTACGTGTAAGGTCGGTCCGGGCCGCTTCATCCCACGATGCCGCCGAATCAAGATAAGACTAGTAACGGCAAGTAATTTGACAAATTGACGCCCACAACTACTTTGTGTTCTACTCGTGCAAGAAACTACGCATAGACCTAGCTCATGATGCCACTGTTGGGGATCGTAGCAGAAATCAAAAAAATCTACTCATCACCAAGATCAATCTATGGAGTAATATAGCAACGAGGGAGAGGTGAGTGCATCTACATATCCTTGTAGATCGCGATGCGAAAGCATTGCAAGAACGCGGATGAAGGAGTCGTACTCGTAACGATTCAGATCGCGGTTGATTCCGATCTAAGCGCCGAACAACGGCGCCTCCGCGTTCAACACAGGTGCAGCCCGATGACGTCTCCCATGCCTTGATCCAGCAAGGAGAGAGGGAGAGGTTGGGGAAGACTCCATCCAGCAGCAGCACGACGGCGTGGTGGTGGTGGAGGAGCGCGGGACTCTAGCAGGGCTTCACCAAGCAATGCGAGAGACGAGGAGGGAGAGAGGTAGGGCTGCGCCAAGAGAGAGAGGTCAAACCGTGTGTTGGGTAGCCCCAAACCTCAAGTGTATATAGGGGGAAGGGAGGGGCTGCGCCCCCTTTAGGGTTTCCACCCCTAGCGGTGGCGGCCAGCCCTAGATACCATCTAGGGGGCGGCCAAGGGGGAGAGGGAGAGGGGGCGCACCAGATTGGGCCCTAGGGCCCATCTGCCCTAGGGTTTGCCCCCTCCCCTCTTGGAGGCGTCTTGGGCCCTGGTGGGGGGCGCACCAGCCCACCTGGGGCTGGTCCCCTACCACACTTGGCCCACGCAGCCCTCTGGGGCCGGTGGCCCCACCCGGTGGACCCCCGGGACCCTCCCGGTGGTCCCGGTACGCTACCGATAGCGCCCGAAACTTTTCCGGTGACCAAAACGGGACTTGCCATATATGAATCTTTACCTCCGGACCATTCCGGAACTCCTCGTGACGTCTTGGATCTCATCCGGGACTCCGAACAACATTCGGTAACCGTGTACATAATTTCCCTATAACCCTAGCGTCATCGAACCTTAAGTGTGTAGACCCTTAGGGCTCGGGAGTCATGCAGACATGGCCGAGACAACTCTCCGGTCAACAACCAACAGCGGGATCTGGATACCCATGTTGGCTCCCACATGCTCCACGATGATCTCATCGGATGAACCACGATGTCAAGGATTCAATCAATCCCGTATACAATTCCCTTTGTCTATCGGTACATTACTTGCCCGAGATTCGATCATCAGTATCCCGATACCTTGTTCAATCTCGTTACCGGCAAGTCTCTTTACTCGTTCTGTAAGACATCATCCCGTGATCAACTCCTTGATCACATTGTGCACATTATGATGATGTCCTACCGAGTGGGTCCAGAGATACCTCTCCGTCACACGGAGTGACAAATCCCAGTCTCGATTCGTACCAACCCAACAGACACTTTCGGAGATACCTGTAGTGCACCTTTATAGCCACCCAGTTACGTTGTGACGTTTGGTACACCCAAAGCATTCCTACGGTATCCGGGAGTTGCACAATCTCATGGTCTAAGGAAAAGATACTTGACATTTAGAAAAGCTTTAGCATACGAACTACACGATCTTGTGCTAGGCTCAGGATTGGGTCTTGTCCATCACATCATTCTCCTAATGATGTGATCCCGTTATCAACGACATCCAAATGTCCATGGTCAGGAAACCGTGACCATCTGTTGATCAACAAGCTAGTCAACTAGAGGCTTACTAGGGACATGGTGTTTGTCTATGTATCCACACATGTATCTGAGTTTCCTATCAATACAATTCCAGCATGGATAATAAACAATTATCATGAACAAGGAAATATAATAATAACCAATTTATTATTGCCTCTAGGGCATATTTCCAACAGTCTCCCACTTGCACTAGAGTCAATAATCAAGTTCACATCGCCATGTGATTAACACTCACAGGTCACATGGCCATGTGACCGACATCCAAAGAGTTTACTAGGGTCAATAATGGAGTCTAAGGATGCTACATTCTTCGAGGATATTTTTCCTGTGAGAGATATGCAAAACACTTCTAGACAGGAATATGAGGCGACTCCTGGGCCTGACATTCCTATGAAATATTATGAACAAACACATGATGAAAATCCCGAGGAGGATGATGAGGAAACCCTTGATAGGGGCAAGAGACAAAGGACTGCAAAGACCTTTGCTGATGATTACTTCCACTTCTATTTCAAAAGCGTATGCCTCTCCAGAAGCTGACTACTGGAAGCATGCGGTCCGTAGCGAGATGTATTACATCATGTCTAACGGGACATGGCAGATCGTTGAACGTCCCTATGGTTGCAAACCGTTGGGATGTAAGTGGGTGTTCAAAAAAAAAGTTTAGGCCCGATGGTACGATTGAAAAGTACAAGGCTAGGCTTGTGGCCAAGGGCTATAATTAGAAAGAAGAGGAAGATTTCTTTGATACTTATTCACCTGTAGCCAGACTGACTACCATTTGAGTATTGCTCTCGTTGGCGGCCTCATATGATCTTCTCATCCACCAGATGGATGTTAAGTCGGCATTCCTGAATGGAGAGCTAAACAAGGAAATCTACATGCAACAGCCAGATGGCTTTGTGATGGATGGCCAGGAAGGAAAAGTGTGTAGGTTGATAAAATCTTTATATGGCCTGAAACAAGCACCTAAGCAAGCACGGGCTATGTCACCTCCGCCAAAAACCAATGAAGGAAAGACTCCGCCCACGTAAGAACAAAGACGACGGATCTGCCAGCTGCTGGAAGCGCCGGAAGGGAAAGAGTGGATGGTAAATTGCGAGAATATGGATGTGTACAATAAACTAGTACTCCCTCCGTCCAACAATACTTGTCATCAAAATGGACAAAAGGGGATGTATCTAGAACTAAATTGCATCTAGATACATTCACTTTTATCCATTTTGATGACAAGTATTTCCGGACGCAGGGAGTAGTAACTAGTATTATGATAATTTAGATTGAATGAAACTATGTTGTAAATATGATTATTGTTGCTCAAAGATGTTGTGTGTACTGTATTACTATTTTACGTTTGAATACAGTGGTGTGCTCATGTATAAATGAATAGTACGCTTTGCATGTCTAAATGCAAGTAGTAAGTTATCTCCTAGTATTGAGCAAATATATGTTGTATCCATGATTATGTAATGACAAATATGTTGCATGATATTAGCGTGAACAATTCATAAATATTGTAGAAGAACATTCGATACACACAGTGGTGTGCTCATGTATAAATGAATAGTACGCTTTGCATGTCTAAATGCAAGTAGTAAGTTATCTCCTAGTATTGAGCAAATATATGTTGTATCCATGATTATGTAATGACAAATATGTTGCATGATATTAGCGTGAACAATTCATAAATATTGTAGAAGAACATTCGATACACAGACGCAAGGGACAATAATTTTGTTAGTTTAATCACATTGAAAAAAAAATCCCATGTTGCTGACAGGCACACACAGGGACACCTTACTTTACACCCAGCAATCCGATCAGCTCGATCTGCTTCGCGAATGGGCCGCTTCATTCCAAGATGGCGGGGCGTCATTTCTGGAAAACTATGAAAAAGAATGGATACGAATCATGGTACATAACCGAACCGACGTGACGTGACTTGCTCCTCCCGGCCGTACGGCGATTCATACGATCAACCCGTTCCGATCTGAAATTAAGGTGACGAGATTTTGACCTCCGGCCAACCAGCGAGCCAGGTTGACTTTGTCAAGAAGGCTAACCAGAAGTTACTCCCAAACAATTCAGCATGCAGCAAAACCCAAAAGTTGCTGATTAATCAAGTACCACATGAACAAGAAACAGACAGCTTCATTTTGACTCGCTATTTCCTCTGCTTAAATTTGACCCTCTGTTTCTTCCGCGGCTAACCACCATACGTATACACGTATGCCGCCGATCTGTCTTAAACTTTTGATAATCATGTCATCGATTTCCGGATCTAGGCAACGACAACCATATGCATGGCCGATGAAATGTAAGGAAGCTTCCTCGTGGTGAGAAAATTAGCATTATTCGAACCACGTAAACTAAGTTCCTTCGTGCATGATAGCAGCATGCTAGCTAAGCTAGTACTTAGCCATGGATGTGATGTGTTCAACACAGCACAGAAGCAATTATTTTTAGCCACGCGATCTCTGATCGATGGCCCAAATCTGACAGGATTGTAAGTTTATTAGCACTTCAACTTTGCTAGTTTAGCGAGTAATGAAGTGGCTTGGATTATTGGAGATCCTAGCTTAGCTTCAGTACGTGTTGTACACAGCAGGGCCACACAAAGAGGATCTGATGGCGCAAGCAGTAGCTAGTTGATGTCCGGCCTCAAAAACAATTTCCACAAGTGCGAAGTGCTGTCTATGGGAATAGATAGCGAGGAGGGGCGACGCATTGCCGACCTTCTCAACTGTAAAGTGGGAAAGTTTCCCTTCACGTACTTAGGCCTGCCTCTAGCGCCACGCAGAGTGACGATAGACGAGTGGGCCCCGTTAACAGGGAAGGTGGGAAAGAGAGTGAGTCCTTGGCGTGGCAAGTTCATGTCCTCCGCGGCGAGACTTGTCCTCACCAACTCTAGTCTTTCCTCGCTTCCTATGTTTGCGATGGGCTTGTTCCTACTGGCTGAAGGGGTTCATGCCAAACTAGACACGCCGCATGCTCGCTTCTTTTGGGAAGGGACGGGCCTCAAACGCAAACATCACATGGTCAAATGGGCCGCATAAGCAGGCCAAAATCCTTGGGAGGATTAGGCATCACTAACATCAGGCTTCAAAATATTGCGCTGATGTGTAAGTGGATCTGGAAGCTATCGCAAGGGGCGACGGGCTTATGGGCCGATATCCTTCGGGCTAAGTATTTCCCTAACGGGGATTTCTTTGAGGGGGGAGCAAGGGGCTCTCCTTTCAGGCAAGACTTGCAGGCCATCAGACCTGCTTTTGACCAAGGGGCTAAATTTAACATTAGCAACGGCAGTTCCACCCGGTTCTGAATTGACTACTGGGTGGGATCCCGCCCGCTTTGGGAAGATTTCCCTGAGTTATATGCTCTAGCGGTGCAGCCTAATCTAAGGGTGGCAGAAGCGTTGGCCGATCCTCTAGCCATAGCCTTCTGCTGTAACCTTAGCGTGCAGGAATCAGCAAGGTGGGACGCCTTGTTGGACCTGGTGACCTCCGTGGAAACTTCTGAGGAGCCTGACAGGATGTCGTGGCATCTCAACGCCTCAGGGAAATTCGCCGTCAAATCCTTATATCACAAATTGTGCCAAGGGACGGCACATAGAGAGGTGAAAGGACTCTGGCTTGCGCTCATACCGCTGAAGATTAAAGTTTTTCTATGGCAAATGTTCCGGGACCGTCTCCCCACATCTATCAATATAGCAAAACGGAACGGCCCGGCAACGGGCCCATGCGCACTATGTGACAACCCCGAGAACGCTACCCATGTCTTCTTCCTCTGTCCTCTCGTGCGGTTTGCTTGGAGTGCAGTACGCGAGGCTGCTGGGGTCCCATGGGACCCTAGATCCTCCGCCGAGCTCGTGCAGCTCCTGGACTCGGTTCAGGGTCAGCACAAGCGGGTGCTCTGGGCTAGGAAAGGGCGATGCTTTGGTCTTTATGGCTTACACACAACAAGTTTACCATCGACGGATCGTTCCCATCGCACCCGGCTAACATTATATGCAAATGCTCTATCCTCTTGCAGCAATATAGTCCGTTGGCGAAGCAGAAGTTCACGCTCATCAGGTCTACGTGGCGGCTAGGGAGTCGGCGATGCCCACCTAATGGTGGAAGTTTATTTTGTTAGCGAGCCACCGCGCTCTAGGTCATGGGCTTCGGCCATGCAATCCGCTCGCTGCCAGGCTGTGAACCCTACCTTGACTTTCTCGTTGTGGGCTTTATTAATTTAAAACCAGATGCTTCTAGCGTCTTCGTTCTAAAGAATAACTGCATGGCTGCATTCTCCATATATTTTGGAGGAGCGCGCAGATACACCATGCTTCCATGCGCTCTACATAATGAGATGTCGTGGCTTTGGCCTTATTTGTCTGCTAATGCGGTATTAGGTGCTAATTGGGTTACTTAATGGGGATACTGAATAGAGTCCATCTCATTCTCATGATGGTCCAGCCTGTTTTTGGTAGTATCACATATACCTAGTGCGTATGCTAGTTTTCAGGTTAATTACATTATTAGGGGCTAATCGGGTTAGATTAGTTACAGTTTTCAGAATTATCCGGCGACGACGATTGCTCCATTGTATCGCATTGATGCGACAATTGAGTCGATCAAATTTATGGCAGAATTCACCGCATTTGTTATTTTCTCCAAAAAGGCTAAGTTGGACTAACTTATCAGGATGACATGGCAGCTGAGAGGTGGACAACCCAACATGTATTTGTTGTGGGCATACCTTATTGTGTCAAATTTAATCAAATCTTTCAAATTCTACAAAATTGTGTCAATCATGGCAACCAAGTGCGTCAGTTGCACCGCAATATCCGGGTTAGAATTATTTCTTCACTTGGGTGATACATCTTCTTGGCATGTTTTTTCCTTCGATAATGAGCATTTTAATTCAGTTCTTATATCGAACTGATACAACTACAATGAGCAAATACCTCACATTTGCAAAAGAAGATGCACCTAGCTAGCCAACAAGTCCGGAAAATGCGTAAAAGCATCGTAGCATGTTGATTTGGCCTGTCAGCCTATGAAAATTAGTAAAATTAGGTAATGGCATGCCAAGGTCACATCTACGAGTATATTCATGGTGACAATATAAGCTTCGACTGTACTGACTAATTATTAATAGGCACGTCTATATATTTCATGCATATATCGCCTTCTTTCACTTCGCTCACCTTCATAAGCATGGAAGAGCTGAAAAAACGGCCAACAGTTGAAAATATTTTGTGGATTGCGTCAGCTAGAAAAAAATCCTTTGTAAAGTAATTAACTAATTACTCCATCAAGAATTGCACGGTCGGTACTCACCCGTACGAAAAATTAGATAGCATACGGCATATGGGTACAACCGCTAGGAGACAATAGCACGGAATACGTATGACCGGTTTGAATGGCGTTCCGATAATAAGATAAGTGTTTAGTCATCTAGCCCTATTTTCGCCGGTTGTGTCAATTTATTCCTTTTCGTTTCAGTTTCTTTAAGAACTTGCATTGAGCTATGTACTTCGTCGCTACTTTGCGTAAGATGGCTGTCAACCTCCTTTCCGAAGAAAATCCTACGCAAAAACATCACTCGTTCGCAGTAGAGATCAACACACCAAGTACTAGCATTCATGCAAATCTTAAAAAATAATCACAAAGTTGTCAACAAGTCCCATAGTATATGTCTGAAGTTGATCATAAGTGGGAAATCCCCGTTCTCCTTTTTTATGAAGAAAAAGCGGCAAACCACATCAGCCCCAACAAGTACAGCAGGGAATTCAATTGTTTATTATTATCAGTGAAAAGTTGATGTGATCATATCATTGACCTCTGGCATATTGACAATCACATCCAGCCGATATGCAGTGTAGCCCATCACATGAGATGAATGGGTGGAGCCGTCGGTCTCTTCGACTCTGTTTCTCTCTGACTTGCGGTCCCATCGCCAACAATTTTAATCATCTATGGCTACGAAGCAAGCGAGTAGTAATTTTATTTTTATTTTGTTCTTGCGGGGGAAGTGGCTGGTTAATTAGGTTGCGCTTAGCCTACGAAAATTGCTTTTGGAAGCCGAACTCCATGAAGGCATCCATTTGCAAAATTCAAAATTCTTTTTTTTTAGAAAATTCTGAAGAAAAAAAATACATATATACTCCCTCCGTTCTATAATGTAGTGGGTATAGATTTTTTTTCTTGAAAATTCAAACTTTGACCAAGTTATTAGAGATAACTACTTATATCTACACCAAATATATAAAATATGAAAGTTCATTTTATAATGAATCTTTTTTGTGTGAATAAATCAACTTCATTACTTAACCAGAGTCATTACATTCTTGTTGACCGGTAGCATCAACCTCAACAGGGGCACACCATAACCAAACAACGGTTTTAGGTAGCAACCGGCCCATTTGGTGAAGAGTGTGCCTAGCCCTATTTTGCTCCCGCTTAACTACATATTTTCATGTTTTTTCTCAAAAAGAAAACTACATATTTCATGCTGTTTTTGTAATGAATTTAATGATATAAGTTTGCCACTCTAGATGTAAAAAAAATTATCCACAAATTTAGTCTAAGTTTGTGATGCTTCTCGCAATAAAGAAGTTTGTGATGCTTGACATTTCAAAACATCTATATGCACTACATTATGAAACAGAGGGAGTACATCTAGGCATAATGTACATGTGAGTAAAGTTCTAGGACGAAACACATTGAAAAATAAGGTTGTGTGAAAAAATATATCTCTAGCTTTGCATTATCCTTAAATTCTATGATTTTTTTGTATCGGTCGCATTTCAAGGTATTTCATCCTAAATTTTTACACACATATACATTTCATCTTTGTAGTCTTGCATATTTATTTTCTAGAATTTTTTTGAAACCAGTAAGTTTGAATTTTTTAAATTTTAAAAAAAATATCAGGCTCCATGGAGGCCGGTCACCAAAAGGCCCCACTCGTAGCCTATCTTTTCAGAATTTTCTCCATGGGAAGTCAAATCGACCGCTAGAACTGTCAAGCGACACAATGAGAGCCGTGATGAACTCTTGGAACGCCCGGCGCCACTAACCGATTGATTAACCACATAGCTTATGCTGCAAGCGCTCATGTGTGTTCTATGTCCAAGGAGAAAAATCACACATACGTAGACGTGACAAATTAACCGGCAGTAATAAAACGTCAAAAAAGATTGGATAACTTCCATCAAGTCGCAACTAAAAAGAAAAAGAAAAAACATTCCGTCGCAACTCAAAAACGTCGGAGGTGATGGATCATGCGTCGTGATTTGGTGGAGACGATGATGGATTAACGAGCACCGTGTACGCGGTTGCCATGAAAACGATCGATGTTGCACATCAGGAGAGCCACATCGTGCTATCAATGTGACGGATCGGGCTACCAATCAGTGCGTTCATGTGCTTTCAAATATGTGTAGGCATGATTAGCTCAAACTACGGACGCCAAATGATGAAAAGAAACGGGTCGTGCTGCACGCCTCTAGTTTCTTATTGCAGTCAGCTATGGCTCTGTTGTTTCAGCTCTCTTCCTCTGCATCCATGACAAGATGCGACTATAATTTTACCAACAAGATCTACCGCGCATATTCTCATGTTGGATCTCAACTCGCGGGTGTTGCAACTTGCAATGCAAGGGTGAGATACTCTCTCTGCAAGGGTCCATTGTGCAGTGCACGGCTAACTCAGCTTTGTAAAAGATGATTATTCTCATATTTTGATCATGACTTGGAGCAGAAAAAGGTGATTCTTGACCCGATCATCCAACAGACAGAGAAAATGAATCGCACGGCGAGAACGGCCACAGCCTGGCATCAGTTGACGAAGACGGTGCCAAATGCCATCCCCACCGCCGGCCTCCGCGCGTGGCGCCGCCACACGTACGCCCGTCCACCCTCCGATCCGCCGCTCAGGCTCCTATATAAAGACATCCGTTGGCGCAATCTCGTCACTCTCCCCTCCATCCATCCACCCATAGCTGCAACTGAATCCCTTGTTAGCCAGCCATGACCGCTCTCGACTTCATGCCCGCCGAGAAGGTCCCCCAAGCCGGCACCACCGTCGCTCTCGGAGCCACCACCAACAATGCCACCGCCGCTGCCGCCGTCCAGGTGCTGCTGCAGCAGCAGCACAGGAGCCTGGAGGGGAAGGTGGCCATCGTCACCGGCGGGGCGCGCGGGATCGGGGAGGCGGTCGTGCGCTCGTTCTTCCGTCAAGGCGCGCGCGTGGTGATCGCCGACATCGACGACGCGGCCGGGGAGGCGCTGGCGGCCGCGCTCGGCGGCGGCTGCTGCACCTACGTGCACTGCGACGTGTCTGTGGAGGCCGACGTGGAGCGCGCCGTCGGGTGCTGCGTGGCGCGGTACGGGCGGCTGGACGTCCTCTGCAACAACGCCGGTGTGCTGGGCCGGCAGGCGCCCCCGGCGGGCAACGGCGCCAAGAGCGGCGGCATCGCTTCCCTGGACGCCGCCGAGTTCGACCGCGTGCTGCGCGTGAACACGCTCGGCGCGGCCCTCGGCATGAAGCACGCGGCGCGGGCCATGCTCCAGCGCCGCGGCGGCGGCGGCGGCGGGAGCATCGTGTCGGTGGCGAGCGTGGCCGGCGTGCTCGGCGGGATGGGCCCGCACGCGTACACGGCCTCGAAGCACGCGCTGGTGGGGCTGACCAAGAACGCGGCCTGCGAGCTCGGGCAGCACGGCATCCGCGTGAACTGCGTGTCCCCCTTCGGGGTGGCCACGCCAATGCTGGTGAACGCGTGGCGCCATGGCCAGGACGAAGAAGGGAGCGCGTCGGCGGCGGCGAGCGCGGAGGAGGTGGAGAAGACGGAGGAGATGGTCCGGGGCTTGGCGACGCTCAAGGGCCGGACGCTGAGAGCCGGGGACATCGCGGAGGCGGCGCTGTTCCTGGCCAGCGACGAGTCGAGGTACATCAACGGGCACAACCTCGTCGTCGACGGCGGCATCACCACGACGGCGCTGCACACTACTGTGCAGCGCCTGCCTCAGAGGCGTTGCACGTCTGTCCACCGTGGCAGTCCCCTGGCCCGCACCCGGCCGTGCAACGCCTCCCACACAGGCGCCACACAGTGTAATGTGCAGCGCCTCCGAGCCAGGCGTTGAACTAGCACTTATCCAATCGCCGCGCGCAGGCCCAATCCCCACCCCTTGCAGTTACACCGGCGGCTGCTGCATCCTCTCCTCCCCTTCTCTCAATCTCAATCCCAAAAAGCTTCAGATCTGAGGGTTTTGTCCGTGGATTTCTTCCCTCTTCGATCCTACAAGGTACACTCCTCCGATCCCCTTCTTTCTATCCATACATTTTCTCTTTTTTGGAAGATTTGTGTAATCCTTTTTTGATTAGATTAGAATATTGCATATGTGGGATTTGTGATTTGTAGATGATTTATAAGTTATATGTAACCTTAGTGTAGTTAGTATGTATTGGAAAAAAAACTCTTCTATGTTGGAAACCTACATTATGTTAGATGGTATTAGATGTTATTTTAGATGAGTTAGATGAATTTAAGAGAGGGGGAGGATGATGTTAGTGTAGTTAGTATTCAAGTAACCTTAGTGTAGTTAGTATGTATTG
>LR738710.1:35607970-35629111 GCA_902687465.1 Secale cereale
TACACTCCTCCGATCCCCTTCTTTCTATCCATACATTTTCTCTTTTTTGGAAGATTTGTGTAATCCTTTTTTGATTAGATTAGAATATTGCATATGTGGGATTTGTGATTTGTAGATGATTTATAAGTTATATGTAACCTTAGTGTAGTTAGTATGTATTGGAAAAAAAACTCTTCTATGTTGGAAACCTATATTATGTTAGATGGTATTAGATGTTATTTTAGATGAGTTAGATGAATTTAAGAGAGGGGGAGGATGATGTTAGTGTAGTTAGTATTCAAGTAACCTTAGTGTAGTTAGTATGTATTGAAAAAAAACTCTTCTATGTTGAAAACCTACATTACGTTAGATGGTATTAGATGTTTTTTTAGATGAGTTAGATGATTTTAAGAGAGGGGGAGGATGATGTTAGTGTAGTTACTATTCAAGTAACCTTAGTGTAGTTATTTTGTATTCATAGGATGATGTTATTTATATGGTTTGAGAAGAAAGCATTTTTTCAAATTTTGCATGTAGTAGCCGTAGTTTCGTTTTTGTGTATTCAAAAGTTAATCGTGTTGAATACTTTTTTTCAAAAAAATTCAAATGGTTAGGATGATGGATTGGCTTCTCGATGATCACTGGGACAAACAACACCGGTCTTACGCTATGTCCGTGGATCAACGGGTAATAATGAAAGTTGCCGGTGTTAATTATTTCGTTATTTTTCAAACACATACCCCAGATTTAATGATTTATTTGTTTTGCTTGTAGGAGCTTGCACCTCTGAAGCTTCGGGCTCACAGAGTCAACCTTGGGTGGATGCGTTATGATGAGCGCTACACACCGTATGTTAGGGAGACAGGACTTCTCCCTTTCATTCAGTTGGTCAGCCGGTCGACGCCACCCAACAATGCTCCGGCACTCACCGCGCTCATTGATCACTGGAGGCCGGAGACGCACAGTTTCCATCTACGGACCGGGAAGATGACGGTGACGCTTCAGGATATAGCAATGATCACCGGTCTTCCTATCGATGGCGTTCCTTTATGTATGAGCACTGATTCAGATGGGTGGCGCGAGCAGATGCATGCCCTTATCGGCATGATTCCTCCAGAGCCTCAGGAACCAGAAGGTGAAGGCAAGAAGAAGGAAAGAGTCGCAGCCGGTGCCCCTTATACCTGGATTACTACGCACTTTGGTACTTGCCCTGTGGAGGCTGATGAGGACACGATGAAGACACATGCTCGTGTCTACATGTGGTATGTTATATCCAGGACTATGTTTGCGGATGGCACAGGCAAGAATGCTCCATGGATGTGGCTGAAGGCGTTGACCGTCTTCGATAGCAAATGGAGTTGGGGTTCGGCGACACTGGCTTACTTGTATAGACAGGTATGAAGTTGTTCATATTTCACCTCATTGGTACATGCTGAATGCGATCTTGCTTTTAATTCAATCATGTTCCTTTTTATGTGCAGTTGGACGAAGCCAGTTGCAGGCTATCTGGAGGTATCGGTGGTTGTTTGCTCGCACTTTCCATATTGAGCTGGGAGCGTTTGCCGGTTGGACGACCGAAGACCATGAAGTACGAGCCTTGGGACGAGAAACATGACCCACTACGGCTCCCCACTTGGGCTTACAAGTGGGATGTGTTAAATGAGATGACGGATGGTCCATCGGTCATGTACAAGCTCTACAGGAGCGAGATGGACGCGATCACGGCTGAGCAGGTAAGTCGATATTGCATAAGTTATTATCATGCTTATATCTTAACTAGATATCAATTTTGCATTTTATCCCCTTTTGCAGGTTGTATGGGAACCATATGGAAGTGGAGAGAGTTTTGGGAACCCTATAGAGTTCGCGCTGAATCCGATGTGCACTAGGGATAGGGAACTCTGGCATATGCGGTGTCCACTCATATGCAACTGGGCGGTCGAGGTTCACCTGCCACATCGGGTGTACCGCCAGTTTGGTTTGTTCCAGACACACCCGCCGGAATGGGAGGACACGGACCGACAGCTACACGCGTAAGATATAACTAACCTTGAGCACCTAGCTGCTTGTCGGCCTCATCGTTGGTTCTAATAGTATGTTTATAACTTCCAGGTTGGATAGGAAAAAGCAGCGCAAGATCAAGGACTGGGACAAGCATCACAGGAAGTATGTTGTGCAGTGGCAGTATAGTGTTGATCAAGCTAGGCGCAACAAAGGAGCCCCGCTTCGTGAGCACTGCCCGTTTGCGTTCAACAACTATCTCACATGGTTCCTTGCAAGAACCCGTGTGGAGGTATGCAAGCCGGCGTATGCTGAGGATATTTTGGAAGATCCCACCATATTCGATGAGATAGCCCAGCACGAGTACAACGCATTAGTTCGGAAAGGAAACTCAGTGATCCCTGCAGGCCCAATGATGAACTTTGTGGTATTTGCCCTTTACTCTTTTCCATTCGCACTATTTACATCTTCGCTTGCCTAACACGTTAATACCATTTGTGTTCATAGCGTGCCCAGATCAAGAAAGCAGCCGATGAGACCGACAGTATATTGGAAACAACCCCGGCTGGCAAAGACGATGGGGAAGGTGCCCTTCGAGCATTCCTTAAGGTTCACATCTCCTTCACCTGTCTCATTCACTTGATCGTTGTCTCATTCACTTGTCTCATTCACTTGTGTTGGGGAACGTAGTATTTTAAAATTTTCCTATGATCACGCAAGATCTATCTACCAGATGCATAGCAACAAGAGGGAAGAGTGTGTCTACGTACCCTCGTAGACCGGAAGCGGAAGCATCAAGTGACGCGGTTGATGTAGTCGAACTTCTTCGCGATTCAACCGATCAAGCACCGAACGTACGGCACCTCCGCGTTCAGCACACGTTCAGCTTGATGACATCCCACGAGCTCTTGATCCAGTTGAGCTCCACGGGAGAGTTTCGTCAGCACGATGGCGTGGTGACGGATATGATGTATTTACCGGCGCAGGGCTTCACCTAAGCACTGCAACGGTATGACCGAGGTGTGTTTCTGTGGAGGGGGGCACCGCACACGGCTCGAACAATTCAACTTGTGTGTCTTTGGGTGCCCCCCTGCCCCCGTATATAAAGGAGCAAGGGAGGAGGGCTGGCCGGCCTCCTATGGTGCGGCTAGGGCAATCCTACTAGGAATAGGATTGCAATCCTATTCCTAGTAGGAGTCCACCAAGAAGGAAGAGAGGGAAAGGAAAAGAGGGAGAGGTGGCGCCCCCCAATCCTAATCCAACTAGGATCCCCTGGTGGGGCGCTGTCCAGCCTCTATGGGCTGCCTATCTCCTTTCCTTCAAGGCCCACTATGGACCATCCCCCCTCGTGGGGGGTTCCGGTAACCCCCTCCGGCAATCCAGTTAAATCCGAAACTTTTCCGGAACACTTCTGGTGTCCGAATATAGTCGTCCAATATATCAATCTTTATGTCTCGGACATTCCGAGACTCCTCGTCATGTCCGTGATCTCATCCGGGACTCCGAACTACCTTCGGTACATCAAAACTCATAAACTCATAATACCGATCATCATCAAACGTTAAGCGTGCGGACCCTACGGGTTCGAGAACTATGTAGACATGACCGAGACTCATCTCCGGTCAATAACCAATAGCGGAACCTGGATGCTCATATTGGTTCCTACATATTCTACGAAGATCTTTATCGGTCAAACCGCATAACAACATACGTTGTTCCTTTTGTCATCGGTATGTTACTTGCCCGAGATTCGATCGTCGGTATCTCCATACCTAGTTCAATCTCGTTACCGGCAAGTCTCTTTACTCGTTCCGTAACACATCATCTCGTGACTAACTTATTAGTCTTTTGCTTGCAAGGCTTATTGTGATGTGTGTTACCGAGAGGGCCCAGAGATACCTCTCCGACACTCGGAGTGACAAATCCTAATCTTGATCTATGCCAACACCACGAATACTTTCGGAGACACCTGTAGAGCATCTTTATGATCACCCAGTTACGTTGTGACGTTTGATACCACACAAGGTGTTCCTACGGTATTCGGGAGTTGCATAATCTCATAGTCATAGGAACATGTATAAGTCATGAAGAAAGCAATAGCAGTAAAACTAAACGATCATAGTGCTATGCTAACGGATGGGTCTTGTCCATCACATCATTCTCCTAATGATGTGATCCCGTTGATCAAATGACAACTCATGTCTATGGTTAGGAAACATAACCATCTTTGATCAATGAGCCAGTCTAGTAGAGGCATACTAGGGACACTCTGTTTTGTCTATGTATTCACACATGTACTAAGTTTCCGGTTAATACAATTCTAGCATGAATAATAAACATTTATCATGATATAAGGAAATATAAATAACAACTTTATTATTGCCTCTAGGGCATATTTCCTTCAGTCTCCCACTTGCACTAGAGTCAATAATCTAGCTCACATCGCCATGTGATTTAATACCGATAGTTCACATCGTTATGTGAATAACACCCATAGTTCACATCGCCATGTGACCAACACCCATAGGGTTTACTAGAGTCAATAATCTAGTTCACATCGCTATGTGATTAATACCCCAGAGTAATAAGGTGTGATCATGTTTTGCTTGTGAGAGAAGTTTAGTCAACGGGTCTGTCACATTCAGATCCGTATGTATTTCGCAAATTTCTATGTCTACAATGCTCTACATGGAGCTACTCTAGCTAATTGCTCCCACTTTCAATACGCATCCAGATTGATACTTAGAGTCATCTGGATTTAGTGTCAAAGCTTGCATCGGCGTAACCCTTTACGACGAACTCTTTATCACCTCCATAATCGAGAAACATTTCCTTAGTCATCCAGTTACTAAGGATAATTTTGACCGTTGTACAGTGATCTCCTCCTGGATCACTATTGTACCCCCTTGACAAACTCATGGCAAGGTACACAACATGTTTGGTACACAGCATGGCATACTTTATAGAACCTATGGCTGAGGCATAGGGAATGACTTTCATTCTCTCTATATTTTTCTGCCGTGGTCTGGCTTTGAGTCTTACTCAACTTCACACCTTACAAGTCAGGCAAGAACTCCTTCTTTGACTGATCCATTTTGAACTACTTCAAAATCTTATCAAGGTATGTACTCATCGAAAGTCTTATCAAGCGTCTTGATCTATCTCTATAGATCTTGATGCCCAATATGTAAGCAGCTTCACCAAGGTCTTTCTTTGAAAAAACTCCTTTCAAACACTCCTTTATGCTTTCCAGAAAATTCTACATCATTTCCGATCGACAATATGTCATTCACATATACTTATCAGAAAGGTTGTAGTGCTCCCACTCACTTCTTGTAAATACAGGCTTCACCGCAAGTCTGTATAAATCTATATGCTTTGATCAACTTATCAAAGCGTATATTCCAACTCCGAAATGCTTGCACCAGTCCATAGATGGATCGCTGTAGCTTGCACATTTTGTTAGCACGTTTAGGATTGACAAAACCTTCTGGTTGCATCATATACAAGTCTTCTTTAATAAATCCATTAAAGAATGCAGTTTTGTTATCCATTTGCCAGATTTCTTAAAATGCGGCAATTGCTAACATGATTCGGACAGACTTAAGCATCGCTACGGGTGAGAAAGTCTCATCGTAGTCAACTCCTTGAACTTGTCGAAACCTTTTCGCAACAAGTCGAGCTTTGTAAACAGTAACATTACCATTTGCGTCGGTCTTCCTCTTGAAGATCCATTTATTTTCGATGGCTTGCCGATCATCGGGCAAGTCAACCAAAGTCCATACTTTGTTCTTGTTGGGGAACGTAGCATAATTCAAAAAATTTCTACGTCTTCACCAAGATCCAACTATGGAGACATCTAGCAACGAGCAACTAAGAGTGCATCTACATACCGTTATGAAGATTGCGTGCGGAAGCTTTCAGCGAAGCAAGGATGAAGTAGTCGTACACTTCACGTTCTTCGTCACCGATGATCTAGCGCCGAACGGACGGCACCTCCGCGTTCAACACACGTACGGTGCAGCAACGTCACCTCCTTCTTGATCCAGCAAGGGGGGACGAGAAGTCGTCAGAGATCCGGCAGCACGACGGCGTGATGACGGATGCAGTGGAGATCGCAGCAGGGCTTCGCCGGGCGCCCTGCGTGGGAGTTGGGAGGTGTGACGGGAGGGGGAGAGGCGCCAGGACTTGGGTGCGGCTGCCCTCTCCCCCCCCCACATATATATAGGGGGCCGGGGGGGCGCCAGCCCCCTGCAGATCCAATCTGCAAGGGGGGGGCGGCGGCCAGGGAGGAGTCCTCCTCCCCCAAGGCAAGTGGTGCCCCCCCTCCCCTTAGGGTTTTAACCCTAGGCGCATGGGGAGGTGGGCCACCTTGTGGTGCGCCAGCCCAGATGGCTGGACACATCCCCTCGCGGCCTAGGGGCCCCACCGGGATGGGTGGCCCCACCCGGTGGACCCCCGGGGCCCCTTCGGTGGTCCCGGGACGCTCCCGGTGACCCCCGGAGATCACCAGTTGGCCGAAACTGGACTTCCCATATATCAATCTTTACCTCCGGACCATTCCGGAACTCCTCGTGACGTCCGGGATCTCATCCGGGACTCCGAACAACTTTCGGGTTTCCACGTGCATTTATCTCTACGACCCTAGCGTTACCGAACCTTAAGTGTGTAGACCCTACGGGTTCGGGAGACACGTAGACATGACCGAGACCACTCTCCGGTCAATAACCAACAGCGGGATCTGGATACCCATGTTGGTTCCCACGTGTTCCTCGATGATCTTCATCGGATGAACCACTGTGTCAAGGATTCACTCAATCCCGTATGTTATTCCCTTTGTCCATCGGTACGGTACTTGCCCGAGATTCGATCGTCGGTATTCCCGATACCTTGTTCAATCTCGTTATGGCAAGTCTCTTTACTCGATCCGTAATCCATCATCCCGTGACTAACTACTCAGTCACATTGAGCTCATTATGATGATGTCTTACCGAGTGGGCCCAGAGGTACCTCTCTGTCATACGGAGTGACAACATCCCAGTCTCGGTTTGTACCAACTCAACAGACACTTTCGGAGATACCCGATGCGTACCTTTATAGTCACCCAGTTACGTTGTGACGGTTGGCACACCCAAAGTATTCCTACGGTATCCGGGAGTTGTACAACCTCATGGTCTAAGGAATAAATACTTGACACCGAAAAGCTTATGCATTACGAACTATACGATCTCGTGTTATGCTCAAGTTTGGGTCTTGTCCATCACATCATTCTCCTAATGATGTGATCCCATTATCACCGACATCCCATGTCCATGGTCATGAAACCGTGACCATCTCTTGATCAACGAGCTGGTAACTAGAGGCCTACCAGGGACTCATTGTGGTCTGTGTATTCACACATGTATCGCTATTTCCGTACAATACAATTCAAGCATGAATAACAGACAATTATCATGAACAAGGAAATATAATAATAATGCTTTTATTATTGCCTCTAGGGCATATCTCCAACAGTCTCCCACTTGCACTAGAGTCAATAATCTAGTTACATTGTGACGAATCGAACACCCATAGAGTTCTGGTGTTGATCATGTTTTGCTCGTGAAAGAGGTTTAGTCAACGGGTCTGCAACATTCAGATCCGTATGCACTTTACAAATATCTATGTCTCCATCCTGAACATAATTCCGGATGGAGTTGAAACGGCGCTTGATGTGCTTGGTCTTCTTGTGAAACCTGGGCTCCTTGGTAATAGCAATAGCACCAGTGTTGTCACAGAAGAGAGTCATCGGGCTTGACGCGCTTGGAATGACTCCTAGGTCGGTGATGAACTCCTTCATCTAGACTCCTTCCTGCGCTGCTTCAGAAGCAGCTATGTACTCCGCTTCACATGTAGATGCTGCCACCACGCTTTGCTTGCAACTGCACCAGCTGACTGCCCCTCCATTCAAAATATACACGTATCCGGTTTGTGACTTAGAGTCATCCAGATCTGTGTCGAAGCTAGCATCGACGTAACCCTTTACGACGAGCTCTTCGTCACCTCCATAAACGAGAAACATATCCTTAGTCCTTTTGAGGTACTTCAGGATGTTCTTGACCGCTGTCCAGTGTTCCGTACCGGGATCACTTTGGTACCTCCCTACCAAACTTATGGCAAGGTTCACATCAGGTCTGGTACACAGCATGGCATACATGATAGAACCTATGGTTGAGGCATAGGGAATGACACTCATCTTTTCTCTATCTTCTGCCGTGGTCGGCGACTGAGTCTTACTTAATCTCATACCCTGTAAAACAGGCAAGAATCCTTTCTTTGACTGATCCATATTGAACTTCTTCAATATTTTGTCAAGGTATGTACTTTGTGAAAGACCAATGAGGCGTCTCGATCTATCTCTATAGATTTTGATGCCTAATATGTAAGCAGCTTCTCCAAGGTCCTTCATTGAAAAACTTTTATTCAAGTAGGCCTTTACATTTTCCAAGAATTCTATATCATTTCCCATCAGCAATATGTCATCCACATATAATATGAGAAATGCCACAGAGCTCCCACTCACTTTCTTGTAAATACAGGCTTCTCCATAAGTCTGTATAAAGCCAAACGCTTTGATCACCTCATCAAAGCGAATATTCCAACTCCGAGATGCTTGCACCAGCCCGTAAATCCAGCGTTGGAGCTTGCATACCTTGTTAGCGTTCTCTGGATCGACAAAACCTTCCGGTTGCATCATATACAACTCTTCCTTGAGGAAGCCATTAAGGAATGTTGTTTTGACGTCCATTTGCCATATCTCATAATCATAGAATGCGGCAATAGCTAACATGATTCTGACTGACTTCAGCATCGCTACGGGAGAGAAAGTCTCATTGTAGTCAATCCCTTGAACTTGTCGATAACCTTTAGCGACAAGCCGAGCCTTATAGATGGTCACATTACCATCCGCGTCTGTCTTCTTCTTAAATATCCATTTGTTTTCTATGGCGTGCCTATCATCAGGCAAGTCCACCAAAGTCCATACTTTGTTTTCATACATGGATTCTATCTCGGATTTCATGGCTCCAAGCCATTTATTGGAATCTGGGCCCGCCATCGCTTCTTCATAGTTCGAAGGTTCACCATTGTCTAACAGCATGATTTCCAGTACAGGGTTGCCGTACCACTTTGGTGCAGAACGTGCCCTTGTGGACCTTCGAAGTTCAGTAGTAACTTGATCTGTTTCTTCATGATCATTATCATCAACTTCCTCCCTTGTCGGTGCAGGCACCTCAGGAACAGTTTCCTGCGCTGCGCTGCTTTCCGGTCCAGGAGGGGTGACTATCACCTCATCAAGTTCTACTTTCCTCCCACTCACTTCTTTCGAGAGAAACTCTTTCTCCAGAAAGCATCCATTTTTGGCAACAAAGACTTTGCCTTCGGATCTGTGGTAGAAGGTGTACCCAATTGTTTCCTTTGGGTATCCTATGAAGACGCATTTTTCCGATTTGGGTTCGAGCTTTTCAGGTTGAAGTTTCTTGACATAAGCATCGCAACCCCAAACTTTCAGAAACGACAGCTTCGGTTTCTTGCCAAACCAAAGTTCATACGGAGTCGTCTCAACGGATTTCGACGGAGCCCTATTTAAAGTGAATGCGGCAGTCTCTAAAGCATAACCCCAAAAATATAGCGGCAAATCGGTAAGGGACATCATAGATCGCACCATGTCCAACAGAGTACGATTTCGACGTTCGGACACACCGTTACGTTGAGGTGTTCCAGGCGGTGTCAATTGTGAAACAATTCCACAGCTTCTAAGGTGTGTGCCAAATTCATGACTTAAATATTCACCCCCATGATCCGATCGTAAGAACTTTATTTTTCTGTCACGTTGATTCTCAACCTCATTCTGAAATTCCTTGAACTTTTCAAAGGTCTCAGACTTGTGTTTCATCAAATAGATATACCCGTATCTACTCAAGTCATCCGTGAGGGTGAGAACATAACGATAGCCTCCGCGAGCCTCAACACTCATTGGACCGCACACATCGGTATGTATGATTTCCAGCAAGTTGGTTGCTCGCTCCATTGTTCCGGAGAACGGAGTCTTGGTCATCTTGCCCAAGAGGCATGGTTCGCACGTGTCAAATGATTCATAATCAAGAGACTCTAGAAGTCCATCTGAATGGAGCTTCTTCATACGTTTGACACCAATATGACCAAGGCGGCAATGCCACAAGTATGTGGGACTATCATTATCAACTTTACATCTTTTGGCATCTACACTATGAATATGTGTATCACTACGTTCGAGATTCATCAAAAATAAACCATTGACCAGCGGGGCATGACCATAAAACATATCTCTCAAATAAATAGAACAACCATTATTCTCCGATTTGAAAGAATATCCATCTCGCATAAGACGAGATCCAGAAACAATGTTCATGCTCAAAGCTGGTACTAAATAACAATTATTGAGGTTTAAAACTAATCCCGAGGGTTGATGTAGAGGCAGCGTGCCGACGGCGATCACATCGACCTTGGAACCATTCCCGACGCGCATCGTCACCTCATCCTTTGCTAGTCTCCGTTTATTCCGCAGCTCCTGTTTTGAGTTACAAATGTGAGCAACTGCACCGGTATCGAATACCTAGGAGCTACTACGAGTGCTGGTAAGGTACACATCAATAACATGTATATCATATATACCTTTGACGTTGCCGGCCTTCTTGTCTACTAAGTATTTGGGGCAGTTCCGCTTCTAGTGACCCGTTCCCTTGCAATAAAAGCACTCTGTCTCAGGCTTGGGTCCATACTTTGGCTTCTTCCCAGCAACAGGCTTGCCAGGCGCGGCAACTTGCTTGCCGTCCTTCTTGAAGTTCTTCTTACCCTTGCCTTTCTTGAACTTAGTGGTTTTAATGACCATCAACACTTGATGTTCTTTCTTGATGTCTACCTCCGCTGATTTCAGCATCGAATACACCTCGGGAATGGACTTCTCCATCCCCTGCATATTGAAGTTCAGCACGAAGCTCTTGAAGCTTGGTGGGAGCGACTGGAGGATTCTGTCAACGACCGCTTCATCTGGGAGATTCATTCCCAGCTGAGACAAGCGGTTGTGCAATCCTGAAATCTTGAGGATGTGCTCACTGACAGAACTGTTCTCCTCCATCTTACAGCTGTAGAATGCGTCAGAGACATCATATCTCTCGACTCGGGCATGAGCTTGGAAAACCATTTTCAGCTCTTCGAACATCTCATATGCTCCATGGTGCTCCAAACGCTTTTGAAGCCCCGATTCTAAACTGTAAAGCATGCCGCACTGAACCAGGGAGTAATCATCACTACGCGACTGCCAGACGTTCAAAACGTCTTGGGCCGCATCGGGAGCAGGTGCATCACCTAGCGGTGCTTCTAGGACATATGATCTCTTGGCAGCTATGAGGATAATCCTCAGGTTACGGACCCAATCCGTATAGTTGCTACCATCGTCTTTCAGCTTGGTTTTCTCTAGGAACGCGTTGAAGTTGAGGGAAACTGGAGCGTGGGCCATTTGATCTACAAGAGATATTGTAAAGAATTTAGACTAAGTTCATGATAATTAAGTTCATCTTAATCAAATTTTAATGAACTCCCACTCAGAATGACATCTCTCTAGTCATCTAAGTGATACACGATCCGAATCGAGTAGTCCGTGTCCGATCATCACGTGAGACGGACTAGTCAAAAACGGTGAACATCTTCATGTTGATCGTATCTTCTATACGACTCGTGTTCGACCTTTCGGTCTTCCGTGTTCCGAGGCCATGTCTGTACATGCTAGGCTCGTCAAGTGAACCCTAAGTGTATCGCGTGTGTAAATCTGTCTTACACCCGTTGTATGGGAACGTTAGAACCTATCACACCCGATCATCACGTGGTGCTTCGGAACAACGAACTTTAGCAACGGTGCACAGTTAGGGGAAACACAATACTTGAAATTTTAGTGAGAGATCATCTTATTTACTACCGTCGTTCTAAGTAAACAAGATGCATAAACATGATAAACATCACATGCAATCAATTTAAAGTGACATGATATGGCCAATATCATCTTGCTCCTTGGATCTCCATCTTCGGGGCACCATGATCATCTTGTCACCGGCTCGACACCATGATCTTGATCATCATGATCTCCATCATCATGTCTTGAAGAAGTCGTCACGCCAACTATTACTTCTACTACTATAGCTAACGTTTAGCAATGAAGTAAAGTAATTACATGGCGTTATTCAGTGACACGCAGGTCATACAATAATTAAGACAACTCCTATGGCTCCTGCCGGTTGTCAAGTTCATCGACATGCAAGTCGTGATTCCCTATTACAAAAACATGATCAATCTCATACATCACATATATCATTCATCACATCTTCGTTCTTGGCCATACCACGTCACAAAACACATGCTGCAAAAACAAGTTAGACGTCCTCTAATTGTTGTTGCAAGTTTTACGTGGATTCTATAGGATTTCTAGCAAGAACGTTTCTTACCTACGCCAAAACCACAACGTGATTTGTCAACTTCAATTTACCCTTCATAAGGACCCTTTTCATCGAATCCGATCCGACTAAAGTAGGAGAGACAGACACCCGCCAGCCACCTTATGCATCTAGTGCATGTCTGTCGGTGGAACCGGTCTCACGTAAGCGTACGTGTAAGGTCGGTCCGGGCCGCTTCATCCCACAATACCGCCGAATCAAGATTGACTAGTAACGGTAAGAAAGTTGAACAAGATCATACGCCCACAACTGCTTTGTGTTCTACTCGTGCAAGATGCTACGCATAAAACCTAGGCTCAGATGCCACTGTTGGGGAACGTAGCATAATTCAAAAAATTTCTACGTCTTCACCAAGATCCAACTATGGAGACATCTAGCAACGAGCAACTAAGAGTACATCTACATACCGTTATGAAGATTGCGTGCGGAAGCTTTCAACGAAGCAAGGAAGAAGTAGTAGTACACTTCACGTTCTTCGTCACCGATGATCTAGCACCGAACGGACGGCACCTCCGCGTTCAACACACGTACGGTGCAGCAACGTCACCTCCTTCTTGATCCAGGAAGGGGGGAGGAGAAGTCGTCAGAGATCCGGCAGCACGACGGCGTGATGACGGATGCAGTGGAGATCGCAGCAGGGCTTCGCCGGGCGCCCTGCGTGGGAGTTGGGAGGTGTGACGGGAGGGGGAGAGGCGCCAGGACTTGGGTGCGGCTGCCCTATCCCCCCCACATATATATAGGGGGCCAGGGGGGCGCCAGCCCCCTGCAGATCCAATCTGCAAGGGGGGGCGGCGGCCAGGGAGGAGTCCTCCTCACCCAAGGCAAGTGGTGGCCCCCCTCCCCTTAGGGTTTTAACCCTAGGCGCATGGGGAGGTGGGCCACCTTGTGGTGTGCCAGCCCAGAGGGCTGGACACATCCCCTCGCGGCCTAGGGGCCCCACCGGGATGGGTGGCCCCACCCGGTGGACCCCCGGGGCCCCTCCGGTGGTCCCGGGACGCTCCCGGTGACCCCCGGAGATCACCCGTTGACCGAAACTGGACTTCCCATATATCAATCTTTACCTCCGGACCATTCCGGAACTCCTCGTGACGTCTGGGATCTCATCCGGGACTCCGAACAACTTTCGGGTTTCCACGTGCATTTATCTCTACGACCCTAGCGTTACCGAACCTTAAGTGTGTAGACCCTACGGGTTCGGGAGACACGTAGACATGACCGAGACCACTCTCCGGTCAATAACCAACAGCGGGATCTGGATACCCATGTTGGTTCCCACGTGTTCCTCGATGATCTTCATCGGATGAACCACTGTGTCAAGGATTCACTCAATCCCGTATGTTATTCCCTTTGTCCATCGGTACGGTACTTGCCCGAGATTCGACCGTCGGTATTCCCGATACCTTGTTCAATCTCGTTATGGCAAGTCTCTTTACTCGATCCGTAATCCATCATCCCGTGACTAACTACTCAGTCACATTGAGCTCATTATGATGATGTCTTACCGAGTGGGCCCTGAGGTACCTCTCCGTCATACGAAGTGACAACATCCCAGTCTCGGTTCGTACCAACTCAACAGACACTTTCGGAGATACCCGATGCGTACCTTTATAGTCACCCAGTTACGTTGTGACGGTTGGCACACCCAAAGTATTCCTACGGTATCCGGGAGTTGTACAACCTCATGGTCTAAGGAATAAATACTTGACACCGAAAAGCTTATGCATTACGAACTATACGATCTCGTGTTATGCTCAAGTTTGGGTCTTGTCCATCACATCATTCTCCTAATGATGTGATCCCGTTATCACCGACATCACATGTCCATGGTCATGAAACCGTGACCATCTGTTGATCAACGAGCTAGTAACTAGAGGCCTACCAGGGACTCATTGTGGTCTGTGTATTCACACATGTATCGCTGTTTCCGTACAATACAATTCGAGCATGAATAACAGACAGTTATCATGAACAAGGAGATATAATAATAATGCTTTTATTATTGCCTCTAGGGCATATCTCCAACAGTTCTAATACATGGATCCCATCTCAGATTTCATGGTCTCAAGCCATTTTGCGGAATCTGGGCTCATCATCGCTTCCTCATAGTTCGTAGGTTCATCATGGTCTAGTAACATGACTTCTAGAACTGGGTTGCCGTACCACTCTGGTGCGGAACGAACTCTGGTTGATCTACGAAGTTCAGCAGAAACTTGATCTGAAGTTTCATGATCATCATCATTAGCTTCCTCACTAATTGGTGTAGGAATCACTGGAACAAGTTTCTGTGATGTACTACCTTCCAATTCGGGAGAAGGTACAATTACCTCATCAAGTTCTACTTTCCTCCCACTCACTTCTTTCGAGAGAAAACTCCTTCTCTAGAAAGGATCCACTCTTAGCAACAAAGACCTTGCCTTAGGATCTGTGATAGAAGGTGTACCCAACAGTTTCTTTTTGGGTATCCTATGAAGATTTACTTCTCTGAATTGGGTTCGAGCTTATCATGTTGAAACTTTTTCACATAAGCATCGCAGTCCCAAACTTAAAGAAATGACAGCTTAGGTTTCTTGTCAAACCACAGTTCATACGGTGTCATCTCCACGGATTTAGATGGTGCCCTATTTAACGTGAATGTAGCTGTCTCTAATGCATAACCCCAAAAGCGATAGTGGTAGATCGGTAAGAGACATCATCGATCGCACCATATCTAAAAAAGTACGGTTATGACGTTCGGACACACCATTACACTGTGGTGTTCCAGGTGGCGTGAGTAGTGAAACTATTTCACATTGTTTTTATTGAAGGCCAAACTCGCTAACTCAAATATTTTGCCTCTACGATCATATCGTAGAAACTCTTATTTTCTTGTTACGATGATTCTCCACTTCACTCTGAAATTCTTTGAACTTTTCAAATGTTTCAGACTTGTTCTTCATTAAGTAGATATAACCATATCTGCTCAAATCATCAGTGAAGGTCAGAAAATAACGATACCTGCCGCGAGCTTCAACACTCATTGGTCCGCATACATCAGTATGTATGATTTCCAACAACTCTGTTGCTCGCTCCACGGTTCCGGAGAACGGAGTTTTAGTCATCTTGCCCATGAGGCATGGTTCGCAAGCACCAAGTGATTCATAATCAAGTGATTCAAAAAGTCCGTCACTATGGAGTTTCTTCATGCGCTTTACACCAATATGACCTAAACGGCAGTGCCACAAATAAGTTGCACTATCATTATTAACCTTGCATCTTTTGGCTTCAATATTATGAATATGTGTATCACACGATCGAGATCCAACAAACCATTTTCATTGGGTGTATGACCATAGAAGGTTTTATTCATGTAAACAGAACAACAATTTTTCTCTAACTTACATGAATAACCGTATTGCAATAAACATGATCAAATCATATTCATGCTCAACACAAACACCAAATAACACTTATTTAGGTTCAATACTAATCCCGAAAGTATAGGGAGTGTGCGATGATGATCATATCAATCTTGGAACTACTTCCAATACACATCGTCACTTCATCCTTTAACTAGTGGCTGTTCATTATGCAACTTCCATTTCGAGTTACTACTTTTTAGCAACTGAACCAATATCAAATACCGAGGGGTTGCTATGAACACTAGTAAAATACACATCAATAATCTGTATATCAAATATACCTTTGTTCACTTTGCCATCCTTCTTATCCGCCAAATATCTAGGGCAGTTCCACTTCTAGTGACCATTTCCTTTGCAGTAGAAGCACTTAGTTTCAGGCTTGAGTTTAGCTTTGGGTTTCTTCACGGGAGTGACAACTTGCTTGTCATTCTTCTTGAAGTTCCCCTTCTATCCCTTTGCCCTTTACTTGAAACAAGTGGTCTGGTTAACCATCAACACTTGATGCTCTTTCTTGATTTCTACCTTCGTCGATTTCAGCATCGTGAAGAGCTCGGGAATTACTTTCGTCATCCCTTGCATATTATAGTTCATCACGAAGTTCTACTAACTTGGTGATAGTGTCTAGAGAACTTTGTCAATTACTATCTTATCTGGAAGATTAACTCCCACTTGATTCAAGCAATTGTACTACCCAGACAATCTAAGCACATGCTCACTGGTTGAGCTATTCTCCTCCATCTTGTAGGCAAAGTACTGTCAGAGGTCTTATACCTCTCGACACGGGCATGAGTATGAAATACTAATTTCAACTCTTGGAACATCTCATATGCTCCGTGGCGTTTCAAAACGTTTTTGAAGTCCCGGTTATAAGCCGTAAAGTATGATGCACTAAACTATCAAGTAGTCATCATATCGAGCTTTTGTCAAAACGTTCATAACGTCTACATCTGCTCCTGCAATAGGTCTGTCACCTAGCGGTGCATCAAGGACATAATTCTTCTGTGCAGCAATGAGGATAATCCTCAGATCACGGAACAATTCCGCATCATTGCTACTAACATCTTTCAACTTGGTTTTCTCTAGGAACATATAAAAAAATAAACGTGGAGCAACATCGCGAGCTATTGATCTACAACATAGATATGCTAATACTACCAGGACTAAGTTCATGATAAATTAAAGTTCAATTAATCATATTACTTAAGAACTCCCACTTAGATAGACATCCCTCCGGTCATCTAAATGATCACGTGATCCAAATCAACTAAACCATGTCCGATCATCACGTGAGATGGGGTAGTTTCAATGGTGAACAACTTATGTTGATCATATCTACTATATGATTCACGCTCGACCTTTCGGTCTCCAGTGTTCCGAGGCCATATCTGCATATGCTAGGCTCGTCAAGTTTAACCCGAGTATTCTGCGTGTGCAAAACTGGCTTACACCCGTTGTATTTGAACGTAGAGCTTATCACACCCGATCATCACGTGGTGTCTCGGCACGATGAACTTTCGCAACGGTGCATACTCAGGGAGAACACTTATACCTTGAAATTTAGTAAGGGATCATCTTATAATGCTACCGTCGTTCTAAGCAAAATAAGAAGCATAATAAGATAAACATCACATGCAATCAAAATATGTGACATGATATGGCCATCATCATCTTGTGCTTTTGATCTCCATCTCCAAAGCACCGTCATGATCACCTTCGTCACCGGCGCGACACCTTGATCTCCATCGTAGCATCGTTGTCGTTTCGCCAACTATTGCTTCTACGACTATCGCTACCACTCAGTGATAAAGTAAAGCAATTACATGGCGATTGCATTTCATACAATAAAGCGACAACCATATGGCTCCTGCCAGTTGCCGATAACATTACAAAACATGATCATCTCATACAAAACCGTATAACTCATCATGTCTTGACCATATCACATCACAACATGCCCTGCAAAAACAAGTTAGACGTCCTCTACTTTGTTGTTGCAAGTTTTACGTGGCTGCTACGGGCTTAGCAAGAACCGTTCTTACCTACGCATACAAAACCACAACGATGTTTCGTCAAGTATGTGCTGTTTTAACCTTCACAAGGACCGGGCGTAGCCACACTTGATTCAGCTAAAGTGAGAGAGACAGACACCCGCCAGTCACCTTTAAGCAACGAGTGCTCGTAACGGTGAAACCAGACTCGCGTAAGCGTACGCGTAATGTCGGTCCGGGCCGCTTCATCTCACAATACCGCCGAAGCAAAGTATGACATGCTGGTAAGCAGTATGACTAGTATCGCCCACAACTCATTGTGTTCTACTCGTGCATATCATCTACGCATAGACCTGGCTCATGATGCCACTGTTGGGGAACGTAGTATTTTAAAATTTTCCTATGATCACGCAAGATCTATCTACCAGATGCATAGCAACGAGAGGGAAGAGTGTGTCTACGTACCCTCGTAGACCGGAAGCGGAAGCGTCAAGTGACGCGGTTGATGTAGTCGAACTTCTTCGCGATTCAACCGATCAAGCACCGAACGTACGGCACCTCCGCGTTCAGCACACGTTCAGCTTGATGACGTCCCACGAGCTCTTGATCCAGTTGAGCTCCACGGGAGAGTTTCATCAGCACGACGGCGTGGTGACGGATATGATGTATTTACCGGCGCAGGGCTTCACCTAAGCACTGCAACGGTATGACCGAGGTGTGTTTCTGTGGAGGGGGGCACCGCACACGGCTCGAACAATTCAACTTGTGTGTCTTTGGGTGCCCCCCTGCCCCCGTATATAAAGGAGCAAGGGAGGAGGGCTGGCCGGCCTCCTATGGTGTGGCTAGGGCAATCCTACTAGGAATAGGATTGCAATCCTATTCCTAGTAGGAGTCCACCAAGAAGGAAGAGAGGGAAAGGAAAAGAGGGAGAGGTGGCGCCCCCCAATCCTAATCCAACTAGGATCCCCTGGTGGGGCGCCGGCCAGCCTCTATGGGCTGCCTCTCTCCTTTCCTTCAAGGCCCACTATGGACCATCCCCCCTCGTGGGGGGTTCCGGTAACCCCCTCCGGCAATCCAGTTAAATCCGAAACTTTTCCGGAACACTTCTGGTGTCCGAATATAGTCGTCCAATATATCAATCTTTATGTCTCGGACATTCCGAGACTCCTCGTCATGTCCGTGATCTCATCCGGGACTCCGAACTACCTTCGATACATCAAAACTCATAAACTCATAATACCGATCGTCATCAAACGTTAAGCGTGCGGACCCTACGGGTTCGAGAACTATGTAGACATGACCGAGACTCATCTCCGGTCAATAACCAATAGCGGAACATGGATGCTCATATTGGTTCCTACATATTCTACGAAGATCTTTACCGGTCAAACCGCATAACAACATACGTTGTTCCTTTTGTCATCGGTATGTTACTTGCCCGAGATTCGATCGTCGGTATCTCCATGCCTAGTTCAATCTCATTACCGGCAAGTCTCTTTACTCGTTCCGTAACACATCATCTCGTGACTAACTTATTAGTCTTTTGCTTGCAAGGCTTATTGTGATGTGTGTTACCGAGAGGGCCCAGAGATACCTCTCCGACACTCGGAGTGACAAATCCTAATCTTGATCTATGCCAACACCACGAATACTTTCGGAGACACCTATAGAGCATCTTTATGATCACCCAGTTACGTTGTGACGTTTGATAGCACACAAGGTGTTCCTACGGTATTCGGGAGTTGCATAATCTCATAGTCATAGGAACATGTATAAGTCATGAAGAAAGCAATAGCAGTAAAACTAAACGATCATAGTGCTATGCTAACGGATGGGTCTTGTCCATCACATCATTCTCCTAATGATGTGATCCCGTTGATCAAATGACAACTCATGTCTATGGTTAGGAAACATAACCATCTTTGATCAATGAGCTAGTCTAGTAGAGGCATACCAGGGACACTCTGTTTTGTCTATGTATTCACACATGTACTAAGTTTCCGGTTAATACAATTCTAGCATGAATAATAAACATTTATCATGATATAAGGAAATATAAATAACAACTTTATTATTGCCTCTAGGGCATATTTCCTTCAACTTGTTCATGTTGCAGCGCCAGGGCCAAAAGTTAAGGCGGCTATCTAATCTTTTCGGTTGTCGTGACCCCGAGTATGTATCACCAGAACGTTCTAGGTCGGCGACACCATCAGATCCCATTTCTGGCAATGATAATCCTTTGGATGATGAGGATGTGGGTGTGGTCACCCAAGAGGTATGGCATTGCTAACTACATGCTCATGCTACGGTTGTTGTTGCATTGCTAACTACATGCTCACACACGGTCTTTCCATAACTTTGTTTGATGCATAGGCTCCTGATGATATGGTCTTGGGGAAGTACAAGGCTCGTTCTGCAATCAAGTTAAAGCCTAGGAGGGAATACAAGAAATACACACCCGAGGACTTTACCCATAAAGGCAAAAGGACGGTCGAAACCTCGCGGATGGCGGCTTTGAATGACTATTTGGATGACGATGAGGATGAGGAGGCGGAGCCGGAGCCGGAGCGGGTTCCTCTTCCTAGGAAGGTCAAGAAGACATGTGTGAAGAGGGGAGCAGGAGCCAGCAAGCGTGGAAGGAACTATTCATATTTCTATATGTGTCGAACGCTATGTTGATAGTAATGTTGAATGCTATGTTGGACTTGTGTCTATTTCTATAGGTGTTGAACTTGTCGTATTTCTATATGTGTTGAACTTGTCTCTATTTCTATATGTGTTGAACTTGTCGTATGTCTATATGTGTTGAACTTGTCTCTATTTCTATATGTGTTGAACTTGTCTCTATTTCTATATGTGTTGAACTTGTCTCTATTTCTATATGTGTTGAGCTTGTCTCTATTTCTATATGTGTTGAGCTTGTCTCTATTTCTATATTTGTTGAACTTGTCTCTATTTCTATATTTGTTCTACTATTCATCACATGTGTGGCGCCTAGCAACCAGGCGTCACATTGTACAGTGCAGCGCCTACTACACAGGCGCTGCACTATACAGTGTGACGCCTGGATGCTAGGCGTTGCACTGTATAGTGCAACGCCTGTGTGGCAGGCGCTGCACATGTCTCTATTTGTCCAGAGAGTTTCTGTTGCTCTCTGGACACATACAGGCATGTGCAGCGCCTACCACACAGGCGCTGCACTATATGTGTCCAGAGAGCAACAGAAACTCTCTGGACAAATAGACACATGTG
>LR738710.1:35629227-35642452 GCA_902687465.1 Secale cereale
GGCGTTGCACTATACAGTGCAGCGCCTGTGTGGCAGGCGCTGCACATGTCTCTATTTGTCCAGAGAGCAACATCACATACAGACATGTGCAACGCCTGCCACACAGGCGTTGCACTATACAGTGCAGCGCCTGTGTGGTAGGTGCTGCACTGTACTAACTTTTTTTTTATTTGCAAACTTAATGTCTGTGGATAGATCATAGTAGAGAAGGAGACATAGTTGTTTAACAGCAAATATTAGTTTACCACCAAATCGAGAAGGAGACATAGTTGTTCACCACAAATACTAGTTCACAACCAAACTTAGTACTTCACGATACAACCAAATAGAGAAGGAGACATAGTAGTTCACCACAAATACTAGTTCACAACCAAATCGAGAAGGGCACATAAGGTGTTCGCAAATGCATATAAAGTTCACGACATAGCTCTATTGCATAGAGCAAGGCCCCTTTCCCTTCTTCTTCTTCCTCTCTTCTTCCTCTTCCTCCTCCCTTTTCCTTATGAGACGAGCCTCCTTAACCACCCTCTCCATGAACATCTGATTCTCCCTTTCTTTTTTGCAGCTTCAAATGCCCAAAGCTTCTCACATTTCTCTTCAAAATCCTTCTGACACTTCTTCACTGCCTCCTCACATCTCCTCACCAACGCTTGCTCCCTAGCTCGCATCGCCTGACTCGCTCTTTGTTGTTCCTCCCACTTCTTCTCAAGCTCCTCTTCCTTCTTCTTCTTTAGCTTGGCTGCATCCTCCTCTCTAAGCTTCTTCGCAGCCTTCTCCCACCATCCCGCCATATCATCTTCGCCATCCGCCTTCATTGTTGGTTTGTTGGGTTGGGAAGTCGCCATACCTACAATGAGTGAAACATAATGGTTAGTAAGGACAAATTAAAGCAAATGTAAAACAAGAACATATGAAAAAGAAAACATATGAGAAAGATAACATATGAAAAAGAAAACATATGAAAAAGAAGACATATGAAAAAAAAGACATACGGAAATGGTCCATCGAGGTATCCAACCATTCCTCTAAAACGAACTTGCCCTTGTCCATCACCACGACCACGAGCTCTACCACCACCACGGCCTCTTGTAAGTCCAAGTTGCCGACCTCTTTGTTGTCTAGATCCTCTTTGCCTACCACTTGGTTGGCTTGGCACTTGTTGGCTACCACTTGGTTGGCTTGGCACTTGTTGGCTACCACTTAGTTGCATTGGCACTTGTTGGCTATCACTTGGTTGCATTGGCACTTGTTGGCTACCGCTAGGTTGGCTAGCACGTGGTTGCCTTCGCACTTGTTGCCTAGCTCTTGGTTGGCTTGGCACTTGTTGGCTACCACTTGTTTGGGTCCCTTGTGTAGCTCCTTGTTGGCTTGTGCTTGCATCATTTTTCTTGGACCTTTTCCTTGGTTTGGGACATTTTCTTTGGTTGTGGCCTTGACCTTTGCACCGCCCACAACGTGAGCTTTCACGAGGCTCTTGGAATTGGTCGTTGCCCGCTTCGCGCCGGCCACCATGGCCCCATCCGTCCATGTCGCCTCTAAGACGCTTTGTCTTACGTCTACCCCACTTAACAACCTTCAACTCCGGATCCGGCCATAGTTGAACTCCATGGTACTCCGGCCATTGTGATTGGTCCAAGTAAGGGTGAAAGCGGGGAGCCCATGTTTTCTTGACCGTCATGATTGAGAACTCCGACTCCCGCACGGTGCGTGGGTGGTTGATGTTCACATTCCGAACGCGACCGGCGGTATACAAGTGTGAGCAAGGGAGATGAAGCAACAATGGCCTTCCGCAAGTGCAATCACATTATGTCAACGACACCTTGAAAGCCCGACCTCCGTGTTGCCGGCCATCGTTTGTGGTTCCTCCTGGCTCTTTCACTTCGTACTTCCACTCTTCATTGTCATATAATATAGATTCTTCTGAGTCCGCCTTCCGTGATTGAAATACCAACCATTCATCAACCTTGGGTGGGAACTTGTACTTGTACTTGCGCGGGTTCTCACCCGCTATCTGTGCATCAGTTTCCATCGAGTACTTTAAAAAGTACGCATTCATCTTGTCAAATGTGTATTGAACTATTGCCGTCACGGGTAATCCACGTGCACCTTTGAGCACCCTATTGAAGCATTCGGCCATATTGCTTGTCATTTGACCGTATCTCCGGCCATCTTCATCAAAAGCACGTGCCCACTTGTTCCGGTATTGAATGTGCCTATTGAGAAAGTCTTGACCCCCGGGATCAAGTTTTTTGTGTGCGAGCAATTTGTTGTACAAATAGGCGAAGCGCTTGTCGGAGAAAGCGAGACAACAATCTTGAAGCTCATCGGCCAACTCCTTAAGGCCACATGCCATATCGAAGTTCGAACAAAAGTGCCTCATGCACCATCGATGGTGCAACGGTGCATGACCGGGAATGTCAATCTCCACCGCGTTAAGAATTCCTTGATGCCGATCCGATATGACACATATTTCCCTTTGAGCGGGTAACACCTTTGTCCTTAGAAGACGCAAAAACCACTCCCAGTTGTCGTTGTTCTCCACCTCAACCAAAGCAAATGCCAATGGCAACACCCGGTTGTTGGCATCACTTGCTATCGCAACCAACAAGGTGCCCTTGTATTGTCCGGTCAAGAACGTGCCATCAATGGCGATGACCGGCCTACAGTGTTCGAAAGCCCTCAAGCATTGCTCAAACGCCCAAAATGCACGGCCAAATACTCGGACTTTCCTTCCTTCAAGAATGGTTGTTTGGTGCCCATGAGGCTCGACAACATGAACCATGCACGGGTTTGTTGTGGCCATGGCTAACAACAACCTAGGGATTCGGCTGTATGCTTCCTCCCAAGTACCATACAACATCTTGAATGCGGCTTGCTTCGCCTTCCATGCCTTGCCGTACTTCACCTTGTAATGAAATATGGCTTTCACAAGATCAATGACATGTTGGACGCTCATTGTTGGAAGTGTGGATATTGAGTTGGACAACCTGTACGCAATGAACTCGGACGTGAGTTGTTTGTGGCCTTCAGACACGATCTTGCCATCCACCCTTTTGCCTTGGCACATGTGAGTTGGCACACAACTCACTACATGCCAAGTTGGACCTCCTTTCCATGGTCTTGCACGCACAATCCATGGACATTTTTCATCTTCACTTGCACATGCAACCGTGTAGCGCACATTGATGTCCGAGTGCACCATCTTGTGTGGACGATAATGTGTAACCGAGTACTTGTCCACCCACATCTTCAATTTCAACAAGGTCTCGAACTTAGACCCTTTAGCCATCCGGTTGTCGTCACCCATATCACGGTGAGAGCTTGGCCTAACACCGAGAGATACACATCGGCCACCATCTACCACGGCTTGATCCGCGAGACTAACATCCTTGAACAATTTAATCCGATGATCCCGACGGAATACCTTCTCGAAAGCTTCGGCCTCCTTCACCGTGAACCCCTCCGCATCAACTTCTTCATCGGGACCATCGTCATCCGAGTCCGATGCATATGCACGGGAAAAAGGGATGGATTGGTCCATTGTCTCTTGCAAATGATATTTGTCGAGATCACCCACATTGTTGGCATGGAGATCAACTTCATTGTCATCGTCCGCATAATCATAATTGTCCTCTTCCTCTTGCAAAGCTTCATCTTGGTTGTTTGTAAACGGACTCAATGTTTGACGCACTTCTTGGGTCAAAAGAGGTTCATCAATTTCATCTCGCTTCAAAGGTGGTGGCCTACTATGAACCAAAAGAGGTTCATCAATTTCATCTCGCTTCAAGGGTGGTGGCCTACTATGAACCAAAAGAGGTTCATCAATTTCATCTTGCTTCAACGGTGGTGGCCTACTATGAACCAAAGGAGGTTCATCAATTTCATCTCGCTTCAAGGGTGGTGGGCTACTATGAACCAAAGGGGAAGGTTCCCGGTTCAAGTCCAAATGCAAACTTGAAACAACCTTC
The DNA here is from genome assembly GCA_902687465.1 of Secale cereale. Taxonomy (NCBI): domain Eukaryota; kingdom Viridiplantae; phylum Streptophyta; class Magnoliopsida; order Poales; family Poaceae; genus Secale; species Secale cereale. Next base: position 35,633,196 of record LR738710.1, read on the forward strand.
TTCGTTGCAAATAACTCAAGAGCCTTGTCAAGTGATTCGGCCACCATTTCCTTGTATGCAACCCAACGTTGCTCCGAGTTGACGCGCATTGTCTTCCAACGGACGTGCATTCCAAAGCCTACATTATGCCTTCCCTCCAACTCAACGATATCACTAAGGTCCATCCAATTCAATTCTTTCCTAACTTGTTGCAAGAGCTCCGAATAGCTAGGACTACTATCAAACACAATGTCAAGCTCATCCGGGTCCGGTTCAATATTTCCTTTCAAAAAGGCATCTTTGTCCCCATGATGAACAAACACACACGTTCTTCCCATCCCTATAAGCATTCCAAAAACACAAGGTAACATTGCTTTCATGAGTACTAAATGCAAAGATTAACAAAGAATAGAAACCCTAATATATATATCAAATAACAACCATAACCATAACCCTAAACATAACCCTAACCATAACCCTAACCATAACCATAACCTAACCCTAACAACAACATAACAACACCCATAAGAACACCCATAAGAACACACATAGAACACCCCAAATCACTAAATCTCACTTCTCCATGCAAATAACTAGATCCAAACAAAACTATGGTTTCCCCAAACTAGCAACATTTGAGCAATTTGATAACATTACTTGGATCAAAACAAGGGGATCGGAGGTGATTACCTTTAGGGAGGGCTTGACTTCGAAATCCACGGACAAATTCTTCAAATAAGCAAGATTTGAGAGGGGAAGAGAGTGGGAGAGGGGCCTAAGCTCGGGTGGGGGAGTGGGAGAGAGTGTGGGTGGGGGAGTGGGGGTCCAGCGCGGCTGCTGGATAAGTGCTAGTGTAGCGCCTGGCTCGGAGGCGCTGCATATTACACTGTGTGGCGCCTGTGTGGGAGGCGTTGCACGGCCGGGTGCAGGCCAGGGGACTGCCACGGTGGTCAGGCGTGCAACGCCTCCGAGGCAGGCGCTGCACAGTAGTGTGCAGCGCCGTCGTGGCAGGCGCTACACAAAAAGGTTATGGCTGTGAAATAGTTTCGCGGGCAGTTCATTCTGTGAATTGATTGCAGCAACAGGTCAAAATAGTCAAATTTGCCCACAAGCAGTCTGATCTTGTGTCACGCGGTTGAAAAGTCATTGTGCTAATATCCAACATGACCATGGGTTCAGGCTGGTCACAATGGGGTGAAACTTAGGAGTAACATCACATATTTCAATACAATGTTGCTTATCTGGCACATATTTAATGAAGAGTGAGGTGCTTGTGGTAACTAGCTAAGTTACCGGAACATCACACACTTCAAGAAACAATGAGTCTATAAGCTAATAAATGCATCGTTGCATGATACTACCTACATGTTCCTACCCACTGTGGAGATAGTAACATAGTCTAGATAAGTGTGTATGTTACTACCTTATGTTTCTGCTCATTGTGACCAGCCTCAGAGAAGAAGCCATCATAGTAGAAGCCTTGTGTGGATAGGAAACACCGAGACGAACCATTTTTTAACACCCTCCATTCAGTCTGTCGCCGGAATAGCCGATGGAGGTATGGAAAATGACGACCAGCACCATGAGCTGCCAGTTCATTGCGGCGGGGGCGGCGACTAGGTCGCGAGTGAGAGAAAAACTATTGGAATGTTTGTTGAATCATTTGAAGTTAGAAATAAAAAAAATATTAGACACGAATGAGATGCGAATTAGTTGGCCTGTGATTCATCTTGGATATTCTCCTCCTTTAGTTCATCCATTCTTCTGTGGGAACTGATGGAGCAGAGGAATTGTTGAGTGTTCGAGGCCGCCACTTTCTCAACTCTGGATGAATAATAAACACTGAAAAGGTAGAGCGGAGCAGTGACTTTGGGGACGGACTGAAGACAGAAAACTCAAACCTCGTGGTGTCCACTTGCAGAGGCAACTGGCAAGCGGTACTACAGAGTTGTCAATCCCGACGCCAGCGGACGGACTAGCAACGACGAGTAGTACACTGCTACAAGTGCACACAACAAAAAATCAGCAAGTTGTGGTGACAGACATGATTGCTTGCCGGAGAGGAGGAGCATGCAGAGAGGCCGGCCGGCACAAGGCACAGAGGCGTGGCGCCGGGGAGAAGGATGGCGCGCCGATCGGGTCCGGACAGCCAGGAGAGACATGGGAGCGGCGCACTCGGCTGCGCCGCGTTTGGTTTCGAGTTTGAACTCCAAGCGGCAGCCGGCAGGCAAGAACTTGGATACGGCAGTTTCTTGGCGAGTACGCAAGCCCGTGTGCGCGCGCGGCACAGCGTGATGGCTCCGCCTTCCTCGGTCGTCAGCGCCTCCATCCCATGCCGTTTCCGCCGCGCGTCGCAGTGTCCTCTCGGTTACCAGCTGTGTGGGTGCTGTGCCGCCAGGCAAATTTGACAATTTTGACCTCCCTGCGAAATCAATTCACAAAATGAATTATCCGTGAAACAATTTCGCACGCCTAACCTTTTTGTGTAGCGCCCGCCACGACGGCGCCACACTATACTGTGCAACGCCTAGTTCGGGAACACTACACGTCTGGCAGCGTCGCACCCCGAACTGTCTAAAAATTATTAAGTCAATGTGCAGCGCCTACCTCTCAGGCATTGCACACTGACTTAATAATTTTTCGGATCACCCGGGTGCGATGCTGGCTAGGCGTGCAACGCCCCCGAGATAGGCGCTGCACCGTAGGGTGTGGCGCCGTCGTGGCGGACGCTACACAAAAAGGTCAAGGGTGTGAAATTGTTTCACGGACAGTTCATTCTGTGAATTGATTTCGCCCAGAGGTCAAAATTGTCAAATTTGCCGTGCTTCCAGTAGGGTGTTGCCGGGCCACCCCGCGCGTCGCATGCGTAAATTATTTTTTTAACACCCAAGTCTAAAATCAGCCCGTGTACGCGCGCGGCACAGCACGATGGCTCTGCCGTCCTCGGTCGTCGGCGCCTCCATCCCATGCCGTATCTGTCGCTTGGCGCAGTATCCTCTCGGTTAGAGCATCTCCAGCCGTTGGCTTCCCAGGCGGCGCGTAAAATCGTCGCTTGGGAGTCAACCGGCGTTAAAATTGGCGTGCGGGCTTTCGGATTCCCAGCCGCCGGTCCCAGGGTCGTCCCCAGAAGGCGGTTTTTGTAATAAAAAAGGAATGCAGCTAAAGTTCCTCAAACGAGGACAAAGATTCGGCTAAAATTCGACGAACATGACATTATAGCATAGTTTTTTACATAACAAAGTGAAGTACTTTTTAGAAAAAGGCCTCAACTACAACTACGGGCCGAAGAACGCGCGGCGAAGTCACCGACGTTAGAACTCATACATTCTGATTTTTGTGAGATGAACGGTGTGTTGACTAAAGGTGAAAATAAATACTTCATGACATTGATAGATGATTCCACTAGTTATTGCTATGTGTATCTGTTAAATACTAAAGATGAGGCTCTACACTACTTTAAAATCTACAAGGTAGAAGTTGAGAATCAACTTGAAAAGAAAATTAAACGAGTTCGGTCAGATCATGGTGGAGAGTACTTCTCGAGTGAGTTTGATTCTTTTTGTGGGGACCCCGACTTAGAAGTCGAGATCACCGAATGCACGTGTACAGTGATCCCAGAGATCAATGCTCACTGAACACACAGAAGCTGAATAACAAAAGTCTTACATCCATACATATCGTCTTACACAAATCATGGCCATTATGGCCAAGTCTTACATAGATAAAGCCTCACGGGCTGAATAGCAAATAGCTCAAATAGCGGAAGTCTTCGATGATAGGTAGAACCCATGACATCTGCCTTAACCCTACAGGCATTCTGACTGGGATGGCGTCCTAGTTCGCATGTTCGTCTCCAAAGAACTCTTCTTCATATTCCTGATCCTCCATGCCTGGCCAATTACCAGTGGCAAGCCAATGAGTACTTTGAATGTACTCGCAAGCAACCCATGATTTGGTTCAAAGTAACAATGCAATTGAACAACAATGAGCAATCTAGCTATGAGCTAGAATAAATATTCTATCATCAAGTATATGCATCAATGACTTCACATAACCTCGAGAATAGGTTACCGATATCAACATGAATATGATTCATCTCATCGAGTCAAGTCATCACCATGACTCATCACACACACATACTTTCACCGATGTAGTAAAATTCTGGACATAGTTTAAGTAGCACCACCCAACTGTCCATGACCGTTGACACGGCTATTCGAATAGTTTTACACTCTGCAGAGGTTGCGCACTTTACCCACAAGATCCGGGAAGCTTTCGTGTCACCCACGATCCCACAGTACCCCAAGTACTCGGGGGAAGCACCCGGTCATTATCTTTCCTTAGACGACACTAACATAGAGTCCACTTGTTGGTACACGGCCCTCGAGTACAAACAATAGATCATGGGACTTGCCCTAATTTCAATGTCACGCGTACCCGAAGTGTGTCCGGTGCCCTGTAACAACAGTCATGGTCGTCTATCCAAGCATGACCCCGTCCCGGGAAAGACCTCAAGTCTTCCCGTCACTAGTAATGCGGGCACCATGCTAGTATCGGCCTAAGTAATCAATAAAGCCCCGTCCCATAAGGGGTAGAGTGGTTGCACATGTTTGGTTGGGACGGTAGTCACACATAAATCTAATCCATCATTTCACCCATGCACAAGATTTTTACCGGCACATCACTTCTTCCTCAAGTGATGACCTAACTCAACATCACCCTCGGGCATTAGGGGCACCCGATGGGATTTATGAAAAAAATTTCAACCACGAAGGTTCATGTCACACATGCATCACTAAGCATCACTACTAACCATTTGCATGACATCTAGCACATAGCAAGATCATGAGTAAGCATGCATCATGTGGTGGTTTCAAACTAGGTCACCACCATAACTCTCATCATCATGCAATCAGAAACAAACGGGTTCCGAAGAACACAAGTGTATCATGGTCAAAGGGTTGCTTGCCTGGATTGGCTTGGTCTTCAAAGTCTTCAAATCCTTCTCCTTCTCCTTCTTCAGCAACTTCGTCAAATACGGTATCTAATCGTCGCAAAATAACAACGGGAAAATAAGACCACAATAAAAATAGAAAAATAAAAGTGCTCAGAAAAATATCAACTTATTTTTGTTAAATACTAGAGGGAAAACTAAGATGGCAAAAATTCTTAGTTGGAGTTTTGGAGTTGCAGAATGGAATCTAAGGATTTCAGAACAGGAGTTTTATTGTTCAAACTTAAATTTAAATTTGAACAGAACAGAAACGTTTCATGGATATGTGTGAAAGTGCCACCATTAAATAGGTTGGAATATTACAAGATTTTAGGAGTTGGAATTAATTCATTTGGACTTATATTTAATTCTGTAAAATTATTTGAAATTTTACAGAAAAGGAAAAGAAGAAATGGCCCTGTGCTACTGGGCCAGAATGGCCACAGTGCACGGCCAAGGGCTAACAGCCCAGCCGCACGGGGGCCAGCGCGTGCACGCCAGGTTTTCAAACCAGACGAGCGGGGCCCGGCGGTCAGCGGCTGCGAGGGAAGAGAGAGGGCGGTGAGGATGACAGGCGGGGCCCGCCTGTCATCTTCAACCTTGCGGCCAACACGACGGCGAGCTCACCGGCGGCGATTCCGGGCACGGCGGGGCAAACGGAGGGCAGGGATGGGCTCAGCAACGAGTCGCCGTTCCAGTGGTGGTGGTGCGACTCGCCGGGGAGGCCTGGTTCGTTGGCGGCGAGGTCGGACGGCGGAGGAACGTCGGGAGGTTGCTGGCTAGCTCGATTTCGGCAGCTGCAGAGAGGGGGAAGAGAGGGGAAAGTATCAGTGGGGTGCGGTGGTTCCAAATCGAGCGAGAGAAGGGGCGGAGAGGGCCTGTATCGCGAGATCTCCGGCTGCCCGACGCGGCGGAGCTCCGGTCGATCCCAAGCACTGAGGCTCTCCGGCGATGAGTGAGTGGTGCTGGAGTGTTACTAGGGGTGAGGGGAGGCTGTTGGTGCCGTTGGAGAGGCTCGGGCGTGCTTATATAGCCGAGCCCACGGTCCACCGTGGACTCGTGCGCCGGCGAGGTCACGGGCGAGGCCAGAGGCCGTGCTGGTGCTTGTGTTTGAGTCGGGGAGGTTCGTGGACGAGCTCTATACCTAGTAGAGGGGAGAGGAGGAGCGGGGAAGGCTCCAGACAGCGCACGCGTGTGAGGCCGACGAGTGGAGGTCGCGGGCGGCCAGCGCGCGTGCGAAGGCGGCCACTGGAGGGCGGAGGAGGAGGGGACAGCGCCGGGGGAGGTCGCAGACGTCGAGGCGCGTTGGTAGGCGCGAGGGGAGAGCTCAAGGTGGTCGGCTGCGCTAGATTGGGCAAAGCTACAGTGCGAGTGCGCACTGTAGCGCGCTCTAGAGCGGCCTTATCGCATGCCATGGCATGCCATTGGCCTCCTGGGCGTATCCGCCGTGTCTGGGGGGTCCAGGGTGATGCAAGCAGCCCAGCTGTGGCTTTGGATGCTCTGGATGATCAAGGAGAGAGAGGTGAAGCTGGTAACTAGGTAGAAAATGGCTATCCAACAAGGTGAATTGGGGTTTTCACCCCTCAATCATGGAGCTGTGGACATGGGGGAGTTACTGCAGGTAGATAGTAACTAGATGAAGCTGTTGTAGAAAGCTGAGGCAAAAGTAAATAGTAAAAGGGGTCAAGATGGTAGTTTTGGTAAAAAGGCAGAAGGTGTTTGATCATGTTTTGGTCAAGCAAATGATCTCCACTTGCCATGACACTTAACAGGATTGAATGTCATATGGAAATAGGGTGTTTCACCAAATTTGGGCTCATTTGAAGAAACTAGCCAATGTAACTTTGGTGAACCCTAGAAATCAACAAAAATGGTTCATCTTTTTTTAAGTCAAGCTAATCATCTCCCCTTGATGCACCAGTTGGTGTAGTTTCATCATTTGTGGGTATTGATCATGCCCACAAAGTTTGAAGCTCCAGGTAAAAAGTTGGTAATGTAAAGTTGTTCAAATTTGCATTTGAACAGAAAGGGTTTTGGGGTATTATGATCAAGTTGCCCTACTCCAAATCTTGTGCCATTTGGTCTAGATGCCTTATTAGGCCTTTCTAGCATGTGCACCAAGTTTGAGGGCAGTTGGATAAGTTTGGCAATGTAAAGTTGCTCAAACTTCAAATATGGACAGAATGGTTTTGAAGGGTTTTGAGGATGTTATCTTGCTTCCCAAGGCATGGGGCTTGGCAAGATCATCAAATATGTCATATATGACATGATAGAATTTCCCTGGAATTTTCAGAGAATATTTCCTTTGTAAATATTTCAAAAGCTTGAAATATCCAGAAAGGGTTTTGGTGGGATTAGCCCATTATTTTGAACATGACCAACTGTTGAAACTCTTATATATGGACAATATATGTCCTATGAGTCTCCCTAAATTTTGGCAAATATTTTTGAAATACTTAAATAATTTTTCCCTATTAAAGACCATTTCTGGCCTTAAGAAAAAGCTTTTAAATAAAATAGGAAAATAACTTTTAAAATTATACTTTTATGGTTTCTGGGAGTCCTATGTCTACTAGGTATCAAATATACTTTTTGAAAATAATTTTCTCACCCTAAATCAAGCACTTGCAGTGCAAACCTCGATTCAGGGGTTTTTAGAATACTAAATTTTAAAAATACATTTTGGCCAAATTAATTTTATAGGAAAATACTATACTGCTATATAACACTTGGCATGATCATTGGGCAGAAGTATTGGGTATGGAGATGAATTCTACAAGAGGTAATAGTTGACTTTAATGAGCACATGAAAATCACATGAAGAAAAACTCAATTCCAAAGGAAAACCAAATGATGCCAAAAAAAATTGTTGGTCCAAATTTGCATGCTTCATTGATGCAAATAACATGTTACAAGATGCAGGGTGTGACAGACCTACCCCCCTTACAAGAATCTCGTCCCCGAGATTCCTAAACTAGGTCTTAAAAGAGATTTGGAAACTCGGATCTAAGATAGTCTTCACGTTCCCAGGTTGCTTCTGCTTCCGTGTGGTTGCTCCACTGGACCTTAAAGTACTTGATGGTACGGCTTCGCGTCCGTCGTTCTGCTTCATCCAGAATGCGAATGGGCTTCTCGCGGTAGGTCAAATCAGGCTGCAGATCAATGGCTTGGTGATCAACATCCTTGTAGAGATCAGGCTTGTCCGGAACTTGGAGACATTTCCGGAGTTGGGACACGTGGAACATGTTGTGCACATCGGATAGCTCAGGTGGTAGTTCCAACTGGTAAGCCACTTCTCCTCGTCGTGCTGTGATCTCAAAGGGTCCAATGAACCTTGGTGCGAGTTTCCCCTTGACGTGGAAACGCTTGGTTCCCTTTAGAGGAGTTACCCACAGGTACACATGGTCCCCGACATGGAAACTCATGTCCCGACGGTGACTGTCAGCATAGCTCTTCTGCCTTCACTTGGCTGCCTTCAAACGTTCTCTGACTAGTTGGACTTGCTCTTCTGCTGCGCGGAGAATGTCCGGTCCAAAGACTAGCCCTTCTCCAGTCTCTGACCAGTTGAGGGGTGTGCGACATCTGCGTCCGTACAACACCTCAAATGGTGCCATCTGAAGGCTCGACTGATAACTGTTGTTATAGGAGAACTCGACAAAAGGGAGACAATCTTCCCATTTGGCCCCATATGCCAAGACACAGGCTTGGAGCATATCTTCGAGAATTTGATTGACTCGCTCTGTCTGACCTCCGGTCTGTGGGTGAAAAGCCGTGCTGAAAGATAACTTGGTTCCCAAGGCTTCTTGGAACTTCTTCCAGAACCTTGAGGTGAACTGGGTTCCTCGATCTGACACAATCTCCTTGGGAACGCCGTGAAGGCTTACGATTCTGTCGATGTAGAGAGCTGCCAGCCGGTTGCCATCATAAGTGGTCTTGACAGGAATGAAATGGGCCACTGATACGTCCAAAACGTATCTATAATTTCTGCTTGCTCCATGCCTCTTTTGTGTGATATTTCTATGATATTTATACACTTCCATACACTTTTGATCATATTTGGACTAACCTATTAACTCAGTGCACCCCAGTGCCAGTTTCTGTTTTCTGCTGTTTTTGTATTTCAGGTTTTCCCATTACGTAAACTGCCAGAAAAATTCTGGGAAAAATATATATAAAATCAGCGTTCCGGAAGCTTCCTTGCAGCCAAAGTAGGGCCGGAGGGGGGGCACCAGGGCTCCAGGCGCCCTGGGGGCACGGCCCCCCTCCTGGCCGCGCCGGGGGGGGG
>LR738710.1:35642541-35679302 GCA_902687465.1 Secale cereale
GGGGGGGCGCCTGGTCCCCCAGGCCTCCGCTGATGCCCCCCTTTGGTATATATTTACACCGTGCCCCGAAACCCTCGAGGACGGAACCCTTTTTCGCGATCTCATCTCTGTTCCGCCGCCGCCGCGCTTCCAAGATCGGGAGCACCAGGAGAACTCTTCCCGGCACCCTGCCGGAGGGGAGGATCACTACCGGGAGCCTCTCCACCACCATGGACGCCTCCCGGATGAGTTGTGAGTAGTCTCCCTTGGACCATGGGTCCATGACCAGTAGCTATGTGATGTTCTCCTCTCCTCTTTGTCCTTCACCGATTAGACCTCGTGAGCTGCCCTACATGATCGAGGCACATATGTAATCCTTATGCTGTTTCTATGTTGAGTTTGCTGGGATCCGATGGATTATGAGATTATGTTCAGATTGTGTTTGAGTAATATATTTGATTTACCTCTTTTATATTTATGACCTTGAGTAATTCTTGCATGTTCTCCGTTGCTGTTTATTGCTTTGGCCAAGTAGTAGGTAGTAACTCCAAGAGGGAACGTTATGCTTGATTGTGGGTTCATGCCCCTCGATGACTAGCTTGAGTGAAAGAAACATGAGTCTAGGGGATGTGATGTTGCCACAAGGGGGAAAACAATGGTGCTTGTACTCGCGGGTGCAAGGATTGTTTACTTTACGCAAAGTTCTTTTAATGCAGTTGTCTGTTGCTTTGAGTTTACACTATGGGTGGGACTCGCAACTTAATACCAGCGAGATGTTCTGGATAGATATCTCAAGGTGGATGATTAGTAGTAGATGCAGATGGATTTCGGTCTACTTACCTTGGCGTACCGCCCATGCATTTGAGCCTCTACCTTTCTTTGTAGCATAGTTAGCATTGGTTTGCGCACATAATCCTGTCAATTGCCCAGCTGTAATTTGTTTACCTCGCTTAGCTGTTTTATTGTCTTTTGGGAGAGAGACATCACTAGTGAACATCATGGGACCCCGGTCCATATTACCATCACTGATCACATCCGCTATTTACTTTCTGTTTTTACTTACTAGTTGCAGTTATACCTATCACTATTATCTCTTGCGTTTGATCCTTTGTAAACGACAAGGCCGGAGGGATTGACAACCTCTCTGTACTCGTTGGGAGCAAAGTTATTTGTATCTGTGTGCAGGCCCGGTCGATCGCTAGTTGCGCCGCTAGCGGTTGACACCCTCTTGTTGAAACTTGGAGTCTCAGGGGAATTCGATCCTTGGTATCTTTACCAAGGGAAAACTACCGCTACACTGCATCTCAAACCTTCCACTTGGGGTAACCAACAAGGGGCGAGAAGCCATCATCCACCTTGGTCAAATGGTCGACTATGACCCAGATGGAGTCATGTCCTCTATTTGACCTCGGTAATCCAGTGATGAAGTCCATTCCGACTTTATCCCACTTCCACTCAGGAACCTTGAGTGGTTGGAGCAATCCAGCGGGTCGCTGATATTCAGCCTTGACCCTTTGGCACACATCACACTTTGCAACATAGGTTGCAATCTCTCTTTTCATCCCGTGCCACCAGAATCTTTCCTTCAAGTCTTGGTACATCTTGGTTCCTCCGGGGTGGATGGAATACGGAGTGTCGTGGGCTTCTTGCAGGATCAGGTTCTTCAGCTCTATCTTGTTTGGTACGCAGATGCGGCCTTTGTACCAAACAATCTCGTGCTCGTCTTTAGAGAATCCTGGGGCCTTGCCTAGCTTCATCTTCTTCTTGATGCCTTCAATGCTTGCATGTCCATCTTGTGCCTTCTTGACTTCGTCCATCAGGGTTGGTCTGACTTCCAAATGATCCAGAAATCCAGGGGTGAACAATTCCAAACTGAAATGTTCGAGTTCCTTAAACAAGGCTGGCTGCCTTTCTTGAATAATGGCATTCAAAGAGCAAGCCTTCCTGCTTAAGGCATCGGCCACCACGTTAGCCTTCCCGGGGTGATATTGAACACTGAGGTCATAGTCTTTGATGAGTTCCAACCATCTTCGCTGCCTCATGTTCAATTCCTTTTGGGTGAAAATGTACTTCAGACTTTTGTGGTCTGTGTATATCTCACACCGTTTCCCTAGGAGGTAATGCCGCCATGTATTCAAGGCATGAACCACTGCCGCTAACTCAAGACCGTGAGTAGCGTAGTTCTCCTCATGAGGTCGTAGCTGCTTGGAGAGGTATGCTATAACTCGGCCTTCTTGCATCAGAACGCTTCCCAATCCGGTTCGAGAAGCATCACAATATATCACGAACTCACTGTGAATATCAGGTGTTGCCAGAACTGGGGTGGTGGTCAATCTCTTCTTGAGCTCTTGGAAGCTCTCTTCGCATTTTGGCGTCCACTCAAACTTCTTGTCCTTCTTGAGGAGCTGAGTCATTGGCCGGGCAATGCTAGAGAATCCTTCCACGAATTTGCGGTAATAGCCCGCAAGTCCGAGGAAGCTTCTGACTTCCTTGACGGTCGTTGGAGATTGCCATTGGGTCACAGCTTCGATCTTCGCGGGATCAACTGATAGTCCTTCTTCGGTCAAGACATGACCTAAGAATCCAACTTTTTGCAGCCAGAACTCACACTTGCTGAATTTGGCATATAGTTGGTGCTCCCGAAGCTTGTCTAGGACCATCCTCAAATGTTGCTCGTGCTCTTCCTCCGTCTTCGAGAAGACAAGAATGTCATCAATGAAGACAACAACGAACTTGTCCAAATATTCCATTAAGACTTTATTCATGAGATACATGAAGTAAGCTGGGGCATTGGTTAACCCAAAGGACATGACCGCGCACTCGTACAGGCCATATCTGGTTACGAATGCCGTCTTCGGAATATCTTGGGGTCTGATCTTCAGCTGGTAGTACCTAGATCTAAGGTCGATCTTGGAGAACACCTTGGCTCCGCTGAGCTGATCAAACAGATCTTCAGTCTTGGGAAGTGAATATTTGTTCTTGATTGTAACTTCATTGAGGGAACGATAGTCAATGCATAAGCGGATGGTACCGTCCCTCTTTGCCACAAACAGAACAGGTGATCCCCAAGGGGAGGCACTTGGGCGGATAAAGCCCTTCCTCAGCTGCTCTTCCAGCTGCTTCTTCAACTCGGCTAATTCTTACGTCCCCATTCTATAAGGCTTCTTATAGATGGGTCCTGCTCCGGGCACGAGCTTGATGATGAACTCAATGTCACGGTCAGGAGGCATTCCCGGTAGTTCATCCGGAAAGACATCAGGATACTCGCATACCACCGGTACTTGCTCTAGCCCAACTTCAAACAGACAGTTGACTTGAGCGGCTTGAGCGGAAGAGGAGTTGGAAGCAAACTTGACTTCGACTCCTTGGTCATTGGTCACAGTGACTGTCCGATTGGCATAGTCTAACAAGCCTTGGTGCTTGCTGAGCCAATTCATGCCTAGGATCACATCCAAGCCTTGTGATCTCAGGACGATGAGGTCTGCTAGAAAATCTACACCGTTAATGGTAATACTGACTCCCTTACAGCCTATCTTGGCTCTCATCTCTGCTCCGGGGGTTTGTACCACCATGGGGTTATTCAGGGGTGTAGGGGTCATGCCACTTTTTAATGCAAATCTCTGAGTGACAAATGAATGCGTTGCTCCGGAATCAAACAAGACAGTTGCAGGTGCTGAGTTGACAAGGAACGTACCCAGCAAGACGTCCGGGTCTTCCTGGGCTTCTTCAGCAGTGACGTGATTCACACGCCCCTTCCCATGGTTAGGCGGGTTGCGAGGAGCTGGGTTCCTTGGTGGCATCCCGCGGCCTTGTCCTGGGTTCTGCGCATTGGGGCGCGGGACATCAGGCTTCTTGTTGGGGCACACCCTTGAGATGTGTCCTGACTGACCACGCCCAAAGCAAGTGACTTGGTTTGGATTGTTGATCTTGTTGCCACCACTGTTATTGGGGTTGAAAGCTGGCCTCGGGTTGGCATACTGCTGAGGCTGATAGTTGGTGCGGGGTGCAGGAGCTCTTGGTTGCTGATAGGTTGGCTTGGCCGGGGCTGACTGGCACGGACGAGGCTTCTGGTTGCTGGAACTTCCCTTGCTGACCATCTTGCGCTTGCGAGTATCTTCCAAAGCACGCCGCTTGTCTTCTTGCATGAGTGCTTTGTTCACCAGGTCAGGAAAGGTCGGGCAGTCGCACACGACAAGCGAGTATTGCAGAGTCTGATTGAGGCCTTCCATGAAGCGCTCCCTTTTTGCAGCATCAGTGCGGACATCTTCAGGGGCATACCTTGACAGAACACAGAACTTCTGCATGTACTCCTTGACAGTGCCACTTCCTTGCTTCAGGGCTCGGAACTCATGCTTTTTGATAGCCATGATCCCGGAAGGAATGTGGGCTTTGCGGAATTCTGCCTTGAAGTTAACCCAAGTGATCTAGCTATGAGCTAGAATAAATATTCTATCATCAAGTATATGCATCAATGACTTCATGTAACCTCGAGAACAGGTTACCGATATCAACATGAGTATAATTCATCTCATCGAGTCAAGTCATCACCTTGACTCATCACACACACATACTTTCACCGATGTAGTAAAATTCTGGACATAGTTTAACTAGCACCACCCAACTGTCCATGACCGTGGACACGGCTATTCGAATAGTTTTACACTCTGCAGAGGTTGCGCACTTTACCCACAAGATCCAGGAAGCTTTCGTGTCACCCACGATCCCGCAGTACCCCAAGTACTCGGGGGAAGCAGCCGGTCATTATCTTTCCTTAGACGACACTAACATAGAGTCCACTCGTTGGTACACGGCCCTCGAGTACAAACAATAGATCATGGGACTTGCCCTAATTTCAATGTCACGCGTACCGGAAGGGACCAACGGTGTGTCCGGTGCCCTGTAACAACAGTCATGGTCGTCTATCCAAGCACGACCCCGTCCCGGGAAAGACCTCAAGTCTTCCCGTCACTAGTAATGCGGGCACCATGCTAGTATCGGCCTAAGTAATCAATAAAGCCCCGTCCCATAAGGGGTAGAGTGGTTGCACATGTTTGGTTGGGACGGTAGTCACACATAAATCTAATCCATTATTTCACCCATGCACAAGATTTTTACCGGCACATCACTTCTTCCTCAAGTGATGACCTAACTCAACATCACCCTCGGGCATTAGGGGCACCCGATGGGATTTATGGAAAAAAATTCAACCACGAAGGTTCATGTCACACATGCATCACTAAGCATCACTACTAACCATTTGCATGACATCTAGCACATAGCAAGATCATGAGTAAGCATGCATCATGTGGTGGTTTCAAACTAGGTCACCACCATAACTCTTATCATCATGCAATCGGAAACAAACGGGTTCCGAAGAACACAAGTGTATCATGGTCAAAGGGCTGCTTGCCTGGATTGGCTTGGTCTTCAAAGTCTTTAAATCCTTCTCCTTCTCCTTCTTCAGCAACTTCGTCAAATACGGTATCTAATCGTCGCAAAATAACAACGGGAAAATAAGACCACAATAAAAACAGAAAAATCAAAGTGCTCAGAAAAATGTCAACTTATTTTTGTTAAATACTAGAGGGAAAACTAAGATGGCAAAAATTCTTAGTTGGAGTTTTGGAGTTGCAGAATGGAATCTAAGGATTTTAGAACAGGAGTTTTATTGTTCAAATTTGAATTTAAATTTGAACAGAACAGAAAAGTTTCATGGATGTGTGTGAAAGTGACACCATTAAATAGGTTGGAATATTAAAAGATTTTAGGAGTTGGAATTAATTCATTTGGACTTATATTTAATTCTGTAAAATTATTTGAAATTTTACATAAAAGGAAAAGAAGAAATGGCCCTGTGCTACTGGGCCAGAATGGCCACAGTGCACGGCCCAGGGCTAACAGCCCAGCCGCACGGGGGCCAGCACGCGCACGCCAGGTTTTCAAACCTGACGAGCGGGGCCCGGCGGTCAGCGGCTGCTAGGGGAGAGAGAGGGCGGTGAGGATGACAGGCGGGGCCCGCCTGTCATCTTCAACCTTGCGGCCAACGCGACGGCGAGCTCACCGGCGGCGATTCCGGGCATGGTGGGGCAAACGGAGGGCAGGGATGGGCTCAGCAACGAGTCGCCGTTCCAGTGGTGGTGGTGCGACTCGCCGGGGAGGCCTGGTTCGTCGGCGGCGAGGTGGGACGGCGGAGGAACGTTGGGAGGTTGCTGGCTAGCTCGATTTCGGCAGCTGCAGAGAGGGGGAAGAGAGGGGAAAGCATCAGTGGGGTGCGGTGGTTCCAAATCGAGCGAGAGAAGGGGCGCAGAGGGCCTGTACCGCGAGATCTCCGGCTGCCCGACGCGGCGGAGCTTCGGTCGATCCTGAGCACTGAGGCTCTCCGGGGATGAGTGAGTGGTGCTGGAGTGTTACTGGGGGTGAGGGGAGGCTGTTGGTGCCGTTGGAGAGGCTCGGGCATGCTTATATAGCCGAGCCCACGGTCCACCGTGGACTCGTGCGCCGGCGAGGTCACGGGCGAGGCCAGAGGCTCTGCTGGTGCTTGTGTTTGAGTCGAGCAGGTTCGTGGACGAGCTCTACGCCTAGTAGAGGGGAGAGGAGGAGCGGGGAAGGCTCCAGACAGCGCGCGCGTGTGAGGCCGACGAGTGGAGGTCGCGGGCGGCAAGCACGCGTGCGAAGGCGGCCACTGGAGGGCGGAGGAGGAGGGGGACAGCGCCGGGGGAGGTCGCAGACGTCGAGGCGCGTTGGTAGGCGCGAGGGGAGAGCTCGAGGTGGTCGGCTGCGCTGGATTGGGCGAAGCTACAGTGCGGGTGCGCACTGTAGCGCGCTCTGGAGCGGCCTTATCGCATGCCATGGCATCCCATTGGCCTCCTGGGCGTATCCGTTGTGTCTGGGGGGTCCAGGGTGATGCAAGCAGCCCAGCTGTGGCTTTGGATGCTCTAGATGATCAAGGAGAGAGAGAGGTGAAGCTGGTAACTAGGTAGAAAATGGCTGTCCAGCAAGGTGAATTGGGGTTTTCACCCCTCAATCATGGAGCTATGGACATGGGGGAGTTACTGGAGGTAGATAGTAACTAGATCAAGCTGTGGTAGAAAGCTGAGGCAAAAGTAAATAGTAAAAGGGGTCAAGATGGTAGTTTTGGTAAAAAGGCAGAAGGTGTTTGATCATGTTTTGGTCAAGCAAATGATCTCCACTTGCCATGACACTTAACAGGATTGAATGTCATATGGAAATAGGGTGTTTCACCAAATTTGGGCTCATTTGAAGAAACTAGCCAATGTAACTTTGGTGAACCCTAGAAATCAACAGAAATGGCTTCATCTTGTTTAAGTCAAGCTAATCATCTCCCCTTGATGCACCACTTGGTGTAGTTTCATCATTTGGGGTATTGATCATGCCCACAAAGTTTGAAGCTCCAGGTAAAAAGTTGGTAATGTAAAGTTGTTCAAATTTGCATTTGAACAGAAAGGGTTTTGGGATATTCTGATCAAGTTGCCCTACTCCAAATCTTGTGCCATTTGGTCTAGATGCCTTATTAGGCCTTTCTAGCATGTGCACCAAGTTTGAGGGCAGTTGGATAAGTTTGGCAATGTAAAGTTGCTCAAACTTCAAATATGGACAGAATGGTTTTGAAGGGTTTTGAGGATGTTATCTTGCTTCCCAAGGCATGGGGCTTGGCAAAATCATCAAATATGTTATATATGACATGATAGAATTTCTCTGGAATTTTCAGAGAATATTTCCTTTGTAAATATTTCAAAAGCTTGAAATATCCAGAAAGGGTTTTGGAGGGATTAGCCCATTATTTTGAACACGACCAAGTGTTGAAACTCTTATATATGGACAATATATGTCCTATGAGTCTCCCTGAATTTTGGCAAATATTTTTGAAATACTTAAATATTTTTTCCCTATTAAAGACCATTTCTGGCCTTAAAAAAAGCTTTTAAATAAAATAGGAAAATAAAATTTAAAATTATACTTTTGTGGTTTCTGGGATTCCTATGTCTACTACGTATGAAATATACTTTTTGAAATAATTTTCTCACCCTAAATCAAGCACTTGCAGTGCAAACCTCAATTCAGGGGTTTTTGGAATACTAAATTTTAAAAATACATTTTGGCCAAATTAATTTTATAGGAAAATACTATACTGCTATATAACACTTGGCATGATCATTTGGCAGAAGTATTGGGTATGGAGATGAATTCTACAAGAGGTAATAGTTGACTTTAATGAGCACATGAAAATCACATGAAGAAAAACTCAATTCCAAAGGAAAACCAAATGATGCCAAAAATAATTTGTTGGTCCAAATTTTCATGATTCATTGATGCAAATAACATATTACAAGATGCAGGGTGTGACACTGTTTGTGCGGAACACGGCATTATTCATGAGAGGACGCCTTCCTATTCACCCCGGTCAAACGGGTTGCCGAGCGAAAAAACTGTACTGTAACTGATTTGGTTATCGCCATGTTAGATACATCAGGTTTATCCAAGGCATGATGGGAGGAGGCTATATTGATGGTATGTCATGTCCAGAATAAGGTTCGGACAAAGGATATTGAGATCGCTTCCTATGAGAAATGGGCTAAGAGAAGGACAACACTCTTGTACTTGTGTACTTGGGTGTTGGGGATCGTAGCAGAAATCAAAAAAATTCGACGCATCACCAAGATCAATCTATGGAGTAATCTAGCAACGAGGGAGAGGTGAGTGCATCTACACACCCTTGTAGATCGCGATGCGGAAGCATTGTAAGAAGCGGATGAAGGAGTCGTACTCGTAGCGATTCAGATCGCGATTGATTCCGATCTAAGCGCCGAACAACGGCGCCTCCACGTTCAACACACGTGCAGTCCGATGACGTCTCCCACACCTTGATCCAGCAAGGAGAGAGGGAGAGGTTGGGGAATACTCCATCCAGCAGCAGCACGACGGCATGGTGGTGGTGGAGGAGCGCGGGACTCCAGCAGGGCTTCGACAAGCAATGCGAGAGACGAGGAGGGAGAGAGGTAGGGCTGCGCCAAGAGAGAGAGGTCAAACCGTGTGTTGGGCAGCCCCAAACCTCAAGTATATATAGGGGGAAGGGAGGGGCTGCGCCCCCTTTAGGGTTTCCACCCCTAGGGGTGGCGGCCAGCCCTAGATCCCATCTAGGGGGGCGGCCAACAGGGAGAGGGAGAGGGGGGCGCACCAGATTGGGCCCTAGGGCCCATCTGCCCTAGGGTTTGCCCCCCTCCCCTCTTGGAGGCGCCTTGGGCCCTGGTGGGGGGGCGCACCAGCCCACCTGGGGCTGGTCCCCTCCCACACTTGGCCCACGCAGCCCTCTGGGGCCGGTGGCCGCACCCGGTGGACCCCGGGACCCTCCCGGTGGTCCCAGTACGCTACCGATAGCGCCCGAAACTTTTCCGGTGACCAAAACGGGACTTCTCATATATGAACCTTTACCTCCGGACCATTCCGGAACTCCTAGTTGCGTCCGGGATCTCATCCGGGACTCCGAACAACATTAGGTAACCGCGTACATACTTTCCCTATAACCCTAGCGTCATCGAATCTTAAGTGTGTAGACCCTACGGGCTCGGGAGTCATGCAGACATAGCCGAGACAACTCTCCGGTCAATAACCAACAGCGGGATCTGGATACCCATGTTGGCTCCCACATGCTCCATGATGATCTCATCGGATGAACCACGATGTCAAGGATCTCGTATACAATTCCTTTTGTCTATCGGTACATTACTTGCCCGAGATTCGATCGTCGGTATCTCGATACCTTGTTCAATCTCGTTACCAGCAAGTCTCTTTACTCGTTCCGTAACACATCATCGCGTGATCAACTCCTTGATCACATTGTGCACATTATGATGATGTCCTACCGAGTGGGCCCAGGGATACCTCTTCGTCACACGGAGTGACAAATCCCAGTCTCGATTCGTGCCAACCCAACAGACACTTTCGGAGATACCTGTAGTGCACCTTTATAGCCACCCAGTTACGTTATGACGTTTGGTACACCCAAAGCATTCCTACGGTATCCGGGAGTTGCACAATCTCATGGTCTAAGGAAAAGATACTTGACATTTAGAAAAGCTTTAGCATACGAATTACACGATCTTGTGCTAGGCTCAGGATTGGGTCTTGTCCATCACATCATTCTCCTAATGATGTGATCCCGTTATCAACGGCATCCAAATGTCCTTGGTCAGGAAACCGTGACCATCTGTTGATCAACAAGCTAGTCAACTAGAGGCTTACTAGGGACATGGTGTTTGTCTATGTATCCACACATGTATCTAAGTTTCCTATCAATACAATTACAGCATGGATAATAAAATATTATCATGAACAAGGAAATATAATAATAACGAATCTATTATTGCCTCTAGGGCATATTTCCAACAGTCTCCCACTTGCACTAGAGTCAATAATCTAGTTTACATCGCCATGTGATTAACACTCACAGGTCACATCGCCATGTGACCAACATCCAAAGAGTTTACTAGAGTCAATAATCTAGTTCACATCAGTATGTGATTAACACTCAATGAGTTCTGGGTTTGATGATGTTATGCTTGTGAGAGAGGTTGTAGTCAACGGGTCTGCAACATTCAGATCCCTATGTACTTCGCAAAACTTTATGTCATATCATATATGCTGCTACCACGTTCCACTTGGAGCTATTCCAAACTATTGCTCCATTATACATATCTGGTATCTCTACTCAGAGCTATCCGGATAGGTGTTAAGTTCGCATCGACGTAACTCTTTACGTCGAACTCTTTATCACCTCCTTAACCGAGAAATATTCCCTTATTCCTCTAAGGATAATTTTGACCACTATCTGGTGATCCATTCCTGGATCACCTTTGTACCCTCTTGCCAGACATGTGACAAGGCACACATCAGGTGCAGTACTCAGCATGGCATACCGTATAGAGCCTATGACAAAGGCATAGGGGACGACCTTCGTCCTTCCTCTTTCTTCTGCCGTGGTCAAGCCTTGAGTCTTACTCAACTTCACACCTTACAACTCAGGTAAGAACTCCTTTGACTGATCTATTTTAAACTCCTTCAAAATCATGTCAAAGGTGTGTGTTCTTTTTGAAAGTATCATTAGGCGTCTTGATCTATCTCTATAGATCTTGATGCCCGATTATGTAAGCAGCTTTATCCAGGTCTTCCTTTGAAAAACTCCTTTCAAACAACCCTTTACGCTTTGCAGAAATTCTACATCATTTTGGATCAACAATATGTCATTCACATATACTTATCAGAAATGTTGTAGTGCTCCCACTCACTTTATTGTAAATACAAGTTTCTAACAAACTTTTTATAAACCCAAAAACTTTGATCACTCCATCAAAGCATATATTCCGACTGCGAGATGCTTGCTCTAGTCCGTAGAAGGATCGTTGGAGCTAGCATATCTTTTAGCATCCTTAGGATCGACAAAACCTTTCTGATTGTATCACATACAACCTTTCCTTACGAAAACTGGTAAGGAAACTTGTTTTGTCACCCATCTACCAGATTTCATAAATGCAGCTAATGCTAACATGATTCCGACGGACTTAAGCATCGCTACGGGTGAGAAAATCTCATCGTAGTCAACTCCTTGAACTTGTGAAAAACTCTTTGCCACAAGTTGAGCTTCATAGACGGTGACATTACCGTCCACGTCCGTCTTCTTCTTAAAGATCCATTTATCTCAATGGCTTGCCGATCATTGGGCAAGTCCACCAAAGTCCATACTTTGTTTTGATACATGGATCCTATCTCGGATTTCTCGGCGTCTAACCATTTGTCGGAATATGGGCCCACCATCGCTTCTCCATAGTTCGTAGGTTCATTGTTGTCCAACAACATGACATCTAAGACAGGATTACCGTACCACTTAGTAGTAGTACATATCCTTGTCGACCTACGAGGTTCGATAGCAACTTGATCTGGAGCTTCATGATCACTATCATTAGTTTCCTCTTCAACAGTCGTAGGTTCCACAGAAACATCTTTCTGTGTTGCAATACTCTCCGGTTAAAGTGAGGGTTCGACAACCTCATCAAGTTCTATCTTCCTCCCACTCAATTCTTTCGAGAGAAACTCTGATACGTCCAAAACGTATCTATAATTTCCGCTTGCTCCATGCCACTTTTGGGTGATATTGCTATGATATTCATACACTTCCATACAATTTTGATCATATTTGGACCAACTTACTAATCCAGTGCACCCCAGTGCCAGTTTCTGTTTCCGGCTGTTTTTGTATTTCAGGTTTTCACGTTTCGAGAACTGCCCAGAAAAATCCAGAAAAATTATATAAAAAATCAGCGATACGGAAACAACACTGCGTCCGAAGGGCAGCCTGGGGGGCCCACAGGGGCTCCAGGCGCCCTGTGGGCGCCCCCCCCCCTGGGCCGCGCCGGGGGGGCGCCTGGGCCCCCCGAAGCCCGTCCGGTGCCCCCCTTTGGCATATATTTTGAGGGACCTCCGAAACCCTCAGAGGAGGACTTCTTTTCGCGATCCCATCTCTGTTCCGCCGCCGCCGCCGCTTCCAAGATCGGGAGCACCAGGAGAACTCTTCCCGGCACCCTACCGGAGGGGAGGATCACCACCGGGAGCTTCTCCACCACCATGGACGCCTCCCGGATGACTCGTGAGTAGTCTCCCTTGGACCATGAGTCCATGACCAGTAGCTATGTGATGTTCTCTTCCCGTTCTTGTGCTTCACTAATTAGTCCTCGTGAGCTGCCCTACATGATCGAGGTACCTATGTAATCCTTATGCTGTTGCTATGTTGAGTTTGCTGGGATATGATGGATTATGAGATTATGTTCAGATTGATCTTGAGTAATATATTTGATTCACCTCTTTTATATTTTAGTTCATAAGTAATTCTTGCATGTTCTCCGTTGTTATTTATTGCTTTGGCCGAGTAATAGGTAGTGACTCCAAGAGGGAACGTTATGCTCGATTGTGGGTTCATGCCCCTCGATGACTAGCTTGAGTGACAGAAACATGAGTCTAGGGGATGTGTTGTTGCCACAAGGGGGAAAACAACGGTGCTTGTGCCCGCGGGTGCAAGGATTGTTTACTTTACGCAAAGTTCTTTTAATGCAGTTGTGTGTTGCATTGAGTTTACACTATGGGTGGGACTCGCAACTTAATACCAGCAAGATGTTCTGGATAGATATCTCAAGGTGGATGATTAGTAGTAGATATTGATGGATTTCGGTCTACTTACTTTGGCGTACCGCCCATGCTTTGAACCTCAACCTTTCTTGCAATGTAGTCAGCATTGGTTTGCGTTCGTGGTCCTATCAATTGCCCAGCTGTAATTTGTTACCTCACATAGCTGTTTTATCGTCTTTTGGGAGAGAGACATCACTAGTGAACATCATGAGACTCTGGTCCATATTACCATCATTGATCACATCCACTATTTATTTTTCGTTATTATTCACTATTGCAAAAACTATCTATCACTACTATCATTGCTTTTAACCCTTTGTGAACTACAAGGCCGGAGAGATTGACAACCTCTCTGTACTCGTTGGGAGCAAAGTTATTTGTATCTGTGTGCAGGTCCACGTTGATTGCTACTAATCTGGCGCCGTAGCAATTGACACCTACTTGTTGAACCTAGGAGTCTCTGGGGAATCGATCCTTGGTATCTTTGCTAAGGGAAAACACTTCTACTTACTGCATCTTACACCTTCCACTTGGGGTAACCAACGAGGGGTTCGAGGCCCATCAAGGAGTATTTTCTGGCGCCGTTGCCGGGGACTCCACTCTTCAGGATAGGGGAGTTGCATGCTATCTTTTACCTTTGCTTTTTAGTCTTGTTAGTTTACCTTTCATTTTTGCTTTAGTATCTTTTATCAAAAACCACAAAAAAAATTATTTGCCTTTTTATTAGTAGTCCTTTCTGTTTAGCCAAACATGTTAGGATTTGGTGCTTTAAGGGAATCAGAAGTTCTAGATTTCCATCAAAGGGATGGAGAAAATATGAAGAAGGCATGGGACAGAATTTCTGATGCACATAGGAGAATTATGCCTTGGATACCTATAAAAATTATGCTCAGGAATTTTTACCATGGTCTTTTTAAATGGTGTAAACACTCCCTTGACATTATAGCTGAGGGAGATTTCTTAGAATGTGATGAAGCTAGAGCTCTTGAAATTATACATGGTCTATCTAGTTACTTTGTTTATGATCATAATTTTGATACTGTCATAGATAGACTTGCTACTATTGAAAAGAGAATGGATGCTCTAGACTTAATGAAGGTAGAGAAACCTAAACCCAATAAGAGAGATATTTTTGAAATAGACAATGATTGGGAACCTTTTGTTAGGATTAGCATCTCTAACCAAGACTTCCTTGCTTATTGTGATATTGGATCTATGGTTTCTACTATACCAAAAATTGTTCATGATTCTTTAAACTTTAAAATGGATAGATTACCATCTTATCATGAACACACTAATGGAGATATTTCCGAAATCCAGGGAAAAATAAAAGACGTACCGGTTAAATTCCTTAAAGGGATTGCAATGATTGATTTCTTCATCGTGGAGCCAAACCAAGGAAATATAGTGCTTGGAAGGGACTTCCTCCGAGCAGTTAAAGGCTTCATTGATATAGGTAAGGGAAATCCGCTTACGCGGGAAGGAAAAAGGTGTGTACCCCTTTCCTAGAAGGAACAAGAATGAACTTATTGAGGAACCATTTGAAACAATTTATAACTCCGATTATTATGATGATTATTGATTCCTCTATGCATTATGCCTAGCTTAAAGGCATAAAAGAAAGCGCTTTTGGGAGGCAGCCCACATGAATAATTTTTTTGCTTTTGTTGTGTCTTGATGTTGTTTACTGCTGTAGCATCATCATTGTATCTTTACTTTTCATATTTGTGCCAAGTATAGCCTCTGATTGCTAGAAAGTTCAAAAGTTGTGAGGTGCTGTCCAGGAAACAGATTCTGTCCTTGGATAGAAAAATTCGTATAAAATCACCAGATCATCTTTTTGGTCTGAATTTTTTCGACAGCGTTCTCTATATAATTGTCTTTCGTGCGTCAGTTCTGAGTTTTTTGATTTGAGTTGCAGAAGTATCCCGAACAGGTTAATTACTGTGTGCTGTTCTGTTTTTCACAGATTCTGTCCTGTTTTGCCTTACCTTCACTTTGCAAATTAAGAACTTGCTTTTTCTTTGCAAAAACCTTTTGGCAATCTTGAGAAACAGTAGAACTTCAAGAATATCCTTATTTCCAGCAAGGTATAATTATTTTATTAAGGGTACTAACCTCGCTAATCAGATTATGATGAGTTATGTATGAAGGGAGTTTTCAAGTGTGCGAGGGAAGATGATAAAAAGATTCAGGAGTGTCAAGCGCTCAAGCTTGGGGATGCCCCCGTGCACCCCCAAGAAATATTCAAGGAGACTCAAGCATCTAAGCTTGGGGATGCCCCCGTGCATCCCCTTCTCCATCAACATTATCAGTTCGTCTTTCGTTTCGATATATTTTTATCACTTCATGTGTTATGTGCTATGCTTGGAGCGTCTTGCTTTTAGTTTTCCTTTTAGCTTTTCATAACGAGTCGGAACCCAGCATTCCTTTATGTGGGAGAGAAACACGCTCCACCTCTACCTAGAACATAACATAGAATTTTCATGTCTATCTATGATGTGTGTGTTCTTTGTCTTTTAAATAGCTACTATCGTGCTTTGCTCTTAGTATTCATGCTTATCTCTTCAAGAGCTTTTATTTAGTTGGTTGCTTGAACTCTCTTTAATTACCATGCTCACCTTGTTAAGAGAGTTTGCTTCCGTTGCATTGGTTAATGTGTCTATGATAAAGATGCTACTTGCATGATGGTGCTTAGTAGTTCAGGTTTTCTTATGGTTAATCTCAAATAGCTGGGGGGTTCCCAATGTGTTATTGGAGTACCAACTTGGTTTGTTTGCCTATGATGTGGTATGGTTTAGTAATATCTTCCTTCGAGAATTTATTTTGATTGACTTGGCGTATGCTCACGCATATTCAAGACTGTAAAGAAAGTCTATCAAGCCTTGATGATCTTTTGTTTCTGAGTAGCGATATAACTACCATGCCTGATTCAATATTGCTTTGTCACTCTGCATGATTATGACCGTCATTGCTCTCTTAGTTGGTCGCTCCCAGTCTTTTGGTAACCTACACCTGTACTAAGCAAACTAACCATGCAATACATAGCTCATGGGAAAGTAGCCTAAAAACTATTGTAGTAAAGAATATGTTGCCTATGTATCTTATTTCTTATGAGTTGCTTGCTGAGCGGTAACCGTGTTTCTGGGGACGCCATCAACTGTCACACTTTTGTTGAATATCATGTGAGTTACTATGCATGTTCGTCTTGTCTGAAGTAAGGGTGATTTACCGTGGGTTTAATTAATATGCATATTATAGAGAAGAACATTGGGCCGCCAACCAAAGCCATGCATCATGGTGGAAGTTTTAGCTTGGACCTTAATCCTCAATCTCTCATGAGAATATGCTTATGCGTTAAAGAGGAGTCCATCATCTATTTTCTATGTTGTCCCGGTATGGATGTCCTCAAGTTGAGATCTATCAAAAACGAGAAATCAAATGTGATCTATATCCTTGGACCTTTGTACAGGTGGCATAGAGGTACCCCTTTGTGACACTTGGTTAAAACATATGCAATGCAATGATAACCCATGGAAATCCGAGCTAATTAGGACAAGGAGCGAGCACTGTTAGTATTCGATGCATGAGGCTTGCAACTTATAGGATGTTTTATGCATGACACATATGAAGTACTACTACCGTTGACACAATTGCTTCCATGTTTCAAAATAAAAAGCTCTAGCACTTCAGGCACCAACTACTGAGAGCATGATTGTCATTCTGAGTGTAATGTGCATTGTCCCAAAGTAGCATTGTCTTTTGCATGATTGTGATATCGTTTATTCTGAAATGATTGAATCTAGTCATCACTTAAACCTTGAAGGTGCCCTTGCATTTATGTTTTGCATCACTAAAGCGGGCAAGCTAAATATCACTTTATCATATTTGCACATCATGTTCATTGCAAATCCTTTTGATGTTTCAGTTTCATGTTGTAAAACTTTCAGTCATTTGTGATTTTCTCTTGAGACAACTTAATTACTTTAGAATCATTGTCTCAGTAAGCTTTTGTCATTTGACTATGAGAAAGTCCTATATGGTTAACAGCATGTCACCACAGAAATTATTCTTGTTATCATTTACCTACTCGAGGACGAGCAGGAATTAAGCTTGGGGATGTTGATACGTCCAAAACGTATGTATAATTTCTGCTTGCTCCAAGCCACTTTTGGGTGATATTGCTATGATATTCATACACTTCCATACACTTTTGATCATATTTGGACTAACTTACTAATCCAGTGCACCCCAGTGCCAGTTTCTGTTTCCGGCTGTTTTTGTATTTCAGGTTTTCACGTTTCGAGAACTGCCCAGAAAAATCCAGAAAAATTATATAAAAAATCAGCGATACGGAAACAACACTGCGTCTGAAGGGCAGCCTGGGGGGGCCCACAGGGGCTCCAGGCGCCCTGTGGGCGCCCCCCCCCCCCCCCGGGCCGCGCCGGGGGAGCGCCTGGGCCCCCCGAAGCCCGTCCGGTGCCCCCCTTTGGCATATATTTAGAGGGACCTCCGAAACCCTCAGAGGAGGACTTCTTTTCGCGATCCCATCTCTGTTCCGCCGCCGCCGCCGCTTCCAAGATCGGGAGCACCAGGAGAACTCTTCCCGGCACCCTGCCGGAGGGGAGGATCACCACCGGGAGCTTCTCCACCACCATGGACGCCTCCCGGATGACTCGTGAGTAGTCTCCCTTGGACCATGAGTCCATGACCAGTAGCTATGTGATGTTCTCCTCCCGTTCTTGTGCTTCACTAATTAGTCCTCGTGAGCTGCCCTACATGATCGAGGCACCTATGTAATCCTTATGCTGTTGCTATGTTGAGTTTGCTGGGATCCGATGGATTATGAGATTATGTTCAGATTGATCTTGAGTAATATATTTGATTCACCTCTTTTATATTTTAGTTCATAAGTAATTCTTGCATGTTCTCCGTTGTTATTTATTGCTTTGGCCGAGTAATAGGTAGTGACTCCAAGAGGGAACGTTATGCTCGATTGTGGGTTCATGCCCCTCGATGACTAGCTTGAGTGACAGAAACATGAGTCTAGGGGATGTGCTGTTGCCACAAGGGGGAAAACAACGGTGCTTGTGCCCGCGGGTGCAAGGATTGTTTACTTTACGCAAAGTTCTTTTAATGCAGTTATCTATTGCATTGAGTTTACACTATGGGTGGGACTCGCAACTTAATACCAGCGGGATATTCTGGATAGATATCTGAAGGTGGATGATTAGTAGTAGATATTGATGGATTTCGGTCTACTTACTTTGGCGTACCGCCCATGCTTTGAACCTCAACCTTTCTTGCAATGTAGTCAGCATTGGTTTGCGTTCGTGGTCCTGTCAATTGCCCAGCTGTAATTTGTTACCTCACATAGCTGTTTTATCGTCTTTTGGGAGAGAGACATCACTAGTGAAAATCATGAGACTCCGGTCCATATTACCATCATTGATCACATCCACTATTTACTTTTCGTTATTATTCACTATTGCAAAAACTATCTATCACTACTATCATTGCTTTTAACCCTTTGTGAACTACAAGGCCGGAGAGATTGACAACCTCTCTGTACTCGTTGGGAGCAAAGTTATTTGTATCTGTGTGCAGGTCCACGTTGATTGCTACTAATCTGGCGCCGTAGCAATTGACACCTACTTGTTGAACCTAGGAGTCTCTGGGGAATCGATCCTTGGTATCTTTGCTAAGGGAAAACACTTCTACTTACTGCATCTTACACCTTCCACTTGGGGTAACCAACGAGGGGTTCGAGGCCCATCAAACTCCTTCTCGAGAAAGAACCCGTTCTTAGCGACAAACATTTTTTTTGCCCTTGGATATGAGATAGAAGGTATACCCAACTGTTACCTTTGGGTATTCTATGAAGATGTATTTGTCCTCTGTGGGTTCGAGCTTTTTCCGGCTGAAGCAATAAGCATCGCAGCCCCAAACAATAAGAAACGACAACTTTGGTTTCTTGCCAAACCATAGTTCATACGGCGTTGTCTCAAAGGACTTAGATGGTGCCCTATATAAAGCGAATGCAGCTGTCTCTAATGCATAACCTCAAAATAATAGCGGTAGATCGGTAAGAGACATCATAGATCGCACCATATCTCATAAGGTTTGATTACGACGTCCGGACACACCATTACGTTGTGGTGTTCCAGGTGGCTTCAACTGCGAAACAATTCCACAATGTCTTAAGTGATTGCCAAACTCATAACTTAGAAAATCTCCCTTGATCAGATCGTAGGAACGTGATCTTCTTGTTATGATGATTCTTAACTTCACTCTGAAATTGCTTGAACTTTTCAAACGTTTCAGACTTTTGCTTCATCAAGTAAATATACACATATCTACTCAAATCGTCAGTGAAGATGAGAAAATAACGATATCCACCACACGCCTTAATTCTCATCGGATTACACACATCAGCATGTATGATTTCCAACAAGTCACTTGCCCGTTTCATTGTACCTGAAAACGGGATCTTAGTCATCCTGCCCATGAGGCATGGCTCGCATGTGTCAAGCGATTCAAAATCAAGTGACTCCAAACATCCATCAGCATGGAGTTTCTTCATGCATTTTATGCCAAAATGACCTAAGCGGCAGCGCCACAAGAAAGTGGTACTATCATATTAACTCTACATCTTTTGGCGTTAATATTATTACCATGTGTATTACTATGATCGAGATTCAATAAACCATTGGGTGCATGACCATAAAGGTATTATTCATGTAAACAGAATAACCATTATTCTCTAACTTAAATGAATAACCGTATTGCAATGAACATGATCTAATCATATTCATGCTCAACATAGACACCTGATAACATTTATCTAGGTTCAACACTAGTCCCGAAGGTAGAGGGAGCGTGCGATGGTGATCTTAGGAACCTTGGAAACACTTCCAACACACATCGTCACCTCGCCCTTCGCTAGTCTCCGTTCAGTCAGTAGCTTTTGCTTCAAGTCACTAATAATAGCAACTGAACCGGTATCCAATACCCTGGTACAACGAGGAGTACTAGTAAGGTACACATCAATAACACGTATATCAAATATACTTTGTTGAAGTTGCCAACTTTCTTATCTACCATGTATTTGGGGTAGTTCTGCTACCATGTGACCGTTCCCCTTACAATAGAAGCACTTAGTCTCGAGGTTTGGGTTCAACCTTGGGTTCTTTCATTAGAGCGACAACTAGTTTGCCATTCATGAAGTTTCCCTTCTATCCCTTGCCCCTTTTGAAACCAGTGGTCTTGATAAACCATCAACACTTGATGCTCCTTCTTGATTTCTACTTTTGCGGTCTTAAGCACCGCTAATAGCTCTGGGATCATCTCCATCCTTTGCATGTCATAGTTCATCACAAAGTTCTAGCAGCTTGGTGATAGTGTCTAGAGAATTCCGTCAACCACTATCTCATCTGGAAGATTAACTCCCACTTGGTTCGAGTGATTTTAGCACCCAGACACTCTGAGCACATGCTCACTAGTTGAGCTATTCTCCTCCATCTTGTTGGCAAAAGAACTTGTCAGAGGTCTCATACCTCTCAACACGGGCATGAGCCTGAAATCCCAGTTTCAGCTCTTGGAACAACTCATATGTCCTATGTCGTTCAAAACGTCATTGGAATCCCGATTCTAAGCCGTAAAGTATGGTGCACTAAACTATCAAGTAGTCATTAGGACGTGTCTATCAGGTGTTCACAACATCCACAGACAACGTTGTAGGGGTTTGCACATTGAGCGGTGCATCAAAGACGTAAGCTTTCTGTGTAGCAGTGAGGACACTCCTCGGACTACGGACCCAGTCCGCATCATTGCTTACAATATCTTTCAACTTAGTCTTTCTCTAGGATCGTATTAAACAGGGAGCTACAACGCAAGCTATTGGTCTACAACATAATTTGCGAAGACAACTTAGACTATTGTTCATGACAACTAAGTTCATCTAATGAACTCCCACTCAGATAGACATCTCTCTAGTCATCTAAGTGATACATGATCCGAATCGACTAGGCCGTGTCCGATCATTACTTGAGACGGACTAGTCATCAACGGTGAACATCTTTATGTTGATCATATCTTCTATACGACTCATGTTCGACCTTTCGGTCTTCTGTGTTCCGAGGCCATGTCTGTACATGCTAGGCTCGTCAAGTGAACCCTAAGTGTATTGCGTGTGTAAATCTGGCTTACACCCGTTGTATGAAAACGTTAGAGCCTATCACACCCGATCATCACGTGGTGCTTCGGAACAACGAACCTTAGCAACGGTGCACAGTTAGGGGGAACACAATTCTTGAAATTTTAGTGAGAGATCATCTTATTTACTACCGTCGTTCTAAGCAAATAAGATGTAAAACATGATAAACATCACATGCAATCAAATAGTGACATGATATGGCCAATATCACTTTGCTCCTTTTGATCTTCATCTTCGGGGCTCCATGATCATCATCGTCACCGGCATGACACCATGATCTCCATCATCATGATCTCCATCATCGTGTCTTCATGAAGCCGTCTCGCCAAACATTACTTCTACTACTATGGCTAACGGTTAGCAATAAAGTAAAGTAATTACATGGCGTTTTCAGTGACACGCAGGTCATACAATAAAATAAGACAACTCTTATGGCTCCTGCCGGTTGTCATACTCATCGACATGCAAGCCGTGATTCCTATTACAAGAACATGATCAATCTCATACATCACATATATATCATTCATCACATCCTTTTGGCCATATCACATCACACGGCACATGCTGCAAGAACAAGTTAGACGTCATCTAATTGTTGTTGCAAGTTTTTACGTGGCTGATATAGGTTTCTAGTAAGAACGTTTCTTACCTACGCCAAAACCACAACGTGATATGCCAATTTCTATTTACCCTTCACAAGGACCCTTTTCATCGAATCCAATCCGACTAAAGTGGGAGAGACAGACACCCGCTAGCCACCTTATGCAAATAGTGCATGTCAGTCGGTGGAACCAGTCTCACGTAAGAGTACGTGTAAGGTCGGTCCGGGGCGCTTCATCCCACGATGCCGCCGAATCAAGATAAGACTAGTAACGGCAAGTAATTTGACAAATTGACGCCCACAACTACTTTGTGTTCTACTCGTGCAAGAAACTACGCATAGACCTAGCTCATGATGCCACTGTTGCGGATCGTAGCAGAAATCAAAAAAATTCTACGCATCACCAAGATCAATCTATGGAGTAATCTAGCAACGAGGGAGAGGTGAGTGCATCTACATACCCTTGTAGATCGCGATGCGAAAGCGTTGCAAGAACGCGGATGAAGGAGTCATACTCGTAACGATTCAGATCGCGGTTGATTCCGATCTAAGCGCCGAACAACGGCGCCTCCGCGTTCAACACACGTGCAGCCCGATGACGTCTCCCACGCCTTGATCCAGCAAGGAGAGAGGGAGAGGTTGGGGAAGACTCCATCCAGCAGCAGCACGACGGCGTGGTGGTGGTGGAGGAGCGCGGGACTCCAGCAGGGCTTCACCAAGCAATGCGAGAGACGAGGAGGGAGAGAGGTAGGGCTGCGCCAAGAGAGAGAGGTCAAACCGTGTGTTGGGCAGCCCCAAACCTCGAGTGTATATAGGGGCAAGGGAGGGGCTGCGCCCCCTTTAGGGTTTCCACCCCTAGCGGTGGCGGCCAGCCCTAGATCCCATCTAGGGGGCGGCCAAGGGGGAGAGGGAGAGGGGGCGCACCAGATTGGGCCCTAGGGCCCATCTGCCCTAGGGTTTGCCCCCTCCCCTCTTGGAGGCGTCTTGGGCCCTGGTGGGGGGTGCACCAGCCCACCTGGGGCTGGTCCCCTACCACACTTGGCCCACGCAGCCCTCTGGGGCCGGTGGCCCCACCCGGTGGACCCCGGGACCCTCCCGGTGGTCCCGGTACGCTACCGATAGCGCCCGAAACTTTTCCGGTGACCAAAACGGGACTTGCCATATATGAATCTTTACCTCCAGACCATTCCGGAACTCCTCGTGACGTCTTGGATCTCATCCGGGACTCCGAACAACATTCGGTAACCGCGTACATACTTTCCCTATAACCCTAGCGTCATCGAACCTTAAGTGTGTAGACCCTACGGGCTCGGGAGTCATGCAGACATGGCCGAGACAACTCTCCGGTCAATAACCAATAGCGGGATCTGGATACCCATGTTGGCTCCCACATGCTCCACGATGATCTCATCGGATGAACCACGATGTCAAGGATTCAATCAATCCCGTATACAATTCCCTTTGTCTATCGGTACATTACTTGCCCGAGATTCGATCATCAGTATCCCGATACCTTGTTCAATCTCGTTACCGGCAAGTCTCTTTACTCGTTCTGTAAGACATCATCCCGTGATCAACTCCTTGATCACATTGTGCACATTATGATGATGTCCTACCGAGTGGGTCCAGAGATACCTCTCCGTCACACTGAGTGACAAATCCCAGTCTCGATTCGTACCAACCCAACAGACACTTTCGGAGATACCTGTAGTGCACCTTTATAGCCACCCAGTTACGTTGTGACGTTTGGTACACCCAAAACATTCCTACGGTATCCGGGAGTTGCACAATCTCATGGTCTAAGGAAAAGATACTTGACATTTAGAAAAGCTTTAGCATACGAACTACACGATCTTGTGCTAGGCTCAGGATTGGGTCTTGTCCATCACATCATTCTCCTAATGATGTGATCCCGTTATCAACGACATCCAAATGTCCATGGTCAGGAAACCGTGACCATCTGTTGATCAACAAGCTAGTCAACTAGAGGCTTACTAGGGACATGGTGTTTGTCTATGTATCCACACATGTATCTGAGTTTCCTATCAATACAATTCCAGCATGGATAATAAACAATTATCATGAACAAGGAAATATAATAATAACCAATTTATTATTGCCTCTAGGGCATATTTCCAACAGTCTCCCACTTGCACTAGAGTCAATAATCAAGTTCACATCGCCATGTGATTAACACTCACAGGTCACATCGCCATGTGACCGACATCCAAAGAGTTTACTAGGGTCAATAATGGAGTCTAAGGATGCTACATTCTTCGAGGATATTTTTCCTGTGAGAGATATGCAAAACACTTCTAGGCAGGAATCTGAGGCGACTCCTGAGCCTGACATTCCTATGAAATATTATGAACAAACACATGATGAAAATCCCGAGGAGGATGATGAGGAAACCCTTGGTAGGGGCAAGAGACAAAGGACTGCAAAGACCTTTGCTGATGATTACTTCCACTTCTATTTCAAAAGCGTATGCCTCTCCAGAAGCTGACTACTGGAAGCATGCGGTCCGTAGCGAGATGTATTACATCATGTCTAACGGGACATGGCAGATCGTTGAACGTCCCTATGGTTGCAAACCGTTGGGATGTAAGTGGGTGTTCAAAAAAAAAGTTTAGGCCCGATGGTACGATTGAAAAGTACAAGGCTAGGCTTGTGGCCAAGGGCTATAATTAGAAAGAAGAGGAAGATTTATTTGATACTTATTCACCTGTAGCCAGACTGACTACCATTTGAGTATTGCTCTCGTTGGCGGCCTCATATGATCTTCTCATCCACCAGATGGATGTTAAGTCGGCATTCCTGAATGGAGAGCTAAACAAGGAAATCTACATGCAACAGCCAGATGGCTTTGTGATGGATGGCCAGGAAGGAAAAAGGTGTAGGTTGATAAAATCTTTATATGGCCTGAAACAAGCACCTAAGCAAGCACGGGCTACGTCACCTCCGCCAAAAACCAATAAAGGAAAGACTCCGCCCACGTAAGAACAAAGACGACGGATCTGCCAGCGGCTGGAAGCGCCGGAAGGGAAAGAGTGGATGGTAAATTGCGAGAATATGGATGTGTACAATAAACTAGTACTCCCTCCGTCCAACAATACTTGTCATCAAAATGGACAAAAGGGGGTGTATCTAGAACTAAAATACATCTAGATACATTCACTTTTATCCATTTTGATGACAAGTATTTCCGGACGCAGGGAGTAGTAACTAGTATTATGATAATTTAGATTGAATGAAACTATGTTGTAAATATGATTATTGTTGCTCAAAGATGTTGTGTGTACTGTATTACTATTTTACGTTTGAATACAGTGGTGTGCTCATGTATAAATGAATAGTACGCTTTGCATGTCTAAATGCAAGTAGTAAGTTATCTCCTAGTATTGAGCAAATATATATTGTATCCATGATTATGTAATGACAAATATGTCGCATGATATTAGCGTGAACAATTCATAAATATAGTAGAAGAACATTCGATACACAGACGCAAGGGACAATAATTTTGTTAGTTTAATCACATTGAAAGAAAAAAAATCCCATGTTGCTGACACACACAGGGACACCTTACTTTACACCCAGCAATCCGATCAGCTCGATCTGCTTCGCGAATGGGCCGCTTCATTCCAAGATGGCGGGGCGTCATTTCTGGAAAACTATGAAAAAGAATGGATACGAATCATGGTACATAACCGAACCGACGTGACGTGACTTGCTCCTCCCGGCCGTACGGTGATTCATACGATCAACCCGTTCCGATCTGAAATTAAGGTGACGAGATTTTGACCTCCGGCCAACCAGCGAGCCAGGTTGACTTTGTCAAGAAGGCTAACCAAAAGTTACTCCCAAACAATTCAGCATGCAGCAAAGCCCAAAAGTTGCTGATTAATCAAGTACCACATGAACAAGAAACAGACAGCTTCATTTTGACTCGCTATTTCCTCTGCTTAAATTTGACCCTCTGTTTCTTCCGCGGCTAACCACCATACGTATACACGTATGCCGCCGATCTGTCTTAAACTTTTGATAATCATGTCATCGATTTCCGGATCTAGGCAACGACAACCATATGCATGGCCGATGAAATGTAAGGAAGCTTCCTCGTGGTGAGAAAATTAGCATTATTCGAACCACGTAAACTAAGTTCCTTCGTGCATGATAGCAGCATGCTAGCTAAGCTAGTACTTAGCCATGGATGTGATGTGTTCAACACAGCACAGAAGCAATTATTTTTAGCCACGCGATCTCTGATCGATGGCCCAAATCTGACAGGATTGTAAGTTTATTAGCACTTCAACTTTGCTAGTTTAGCGAGTAATGAGGTGGCTTGGATTATTGGAGATCCTAGCTTAGCTTCAGTACGTGTTGTACACAGCAGGGCCACACAAAGAGGATCTGATGGCGCAAGCAGTAGCTAGTTGATGTCCGGCCTCAAAATCAATTTCCACAAGTGCGAAGTGCTGTCTATGGGAATAGATAGCGAGGAGGGGCGACGCATTGCCGACCTTCTCAACTGTAAAGTGGGAAAGTTTCCCTTCACGTACTTAGGCCTGCCTCTAGCGCCACGCAGAGTGACGATAGACGAGTGGGCCCCGTTAACGGGGAAGGTGGGAAAGAGAGTGAGTCCTTGGCGTGGCAAGTTCATGTCCTCCGCGGCGAGACTTGTCCTCACCAACTCTAGTCTTTCCTCGCTTCCTATGTTTGCGATGGGCTTGTTCCTACTGGCTGAAGGGGTTCATGCCAAACTAGACACGCCGCATGCTCGCTTCTTTTGGGAAGGGACGGGCCTCAAACGCAAATACCACATGGTCAAATGGGCCGCATAAGCAGGCCAAAATCCTTGGGAGGATTAGGCATCACTAACATCAGGCTTCAAAATATTGCGCTGATGTGTAAGTGGATCTGGAAGCTATCGCAAGGGGCGACGGGCTTATGGGCCGATATCCTTCGGGCTAAGTATTTCCCTAACGGAAATTTCTTTGAGGGGGGAGCAAGGGGCTCTCCTTTCAGGCAAGACTTGCAGGCCATCAGACCTGCTTTTGACCAAGGGGCTAAATTTAACATTAGCAACGGCAGTTCCACCTGGTTCTGGATTGACTACTGGGTGGGATCCCGCCCGCTTTGGGAAGATTTCCCTGAGTTATATGCTCTAGCGGTGCAGCCTAATCTAAGGGTGGCAGAAGCGTTGGCCGATCCTCTAGCCATAGCCTTCTGTCGTAACCTTAGCGTGCAGGAATCAGCAAGGTGGGACGCCTTGTTGGACCTAGTGACCTCCGTGGAAACTTCTGAGGAGCCTGACAGGATGTCGTGGCATCTCAACGCCTCAGGGAAATTCGCCGTCAAATCCTTATATCACAAATTGTGCCAAGGGACGGCACATAGAGAGGTGAAAGGACTCTGGCTTGCGCTCATACCGCTGAAGATTAAAGTTTTTCTATGGCAAATGTTCCAGGACCGTCTCCCCACACCTATCAATATAGCAAAACGGAACGGCCCGGCAACGGGCCCATGCGCACTATGTGATAACCCCGAGAACGCTACCCATGTCTTCTTCCTCTGTCCTCTCGTGCGGTTTGCCTGGAGTGCAGTATGCGAGGCCGCTGGGGTCCCATGGGACCCTAGATCCTCCGCCGAGCTCGTGCAGCTCCTGGACTCGGTTCAGGTTCAGCACAAGCGGGTGCTCTGGGCTAGGAAAGGGCGATGCTTTGGTCTTTATGGCTTACACACAACAAGTTTACCATCGACGGATCGTTCCCATTGCACCCGGCTAACATTATATGCAAATGCTCTATCCTCTTGCAGCAATATAGTCCGTTGGCGAAGCAGAAGTTCACGCTCATCAGGTTCGCGCTCATCAGGTCTACGT
Organism: Secale cereale; assembly: GCA_902687465.1. NCBI lineage: Eukaryota > Viridiplantae > Streptophyta > Magnoliopsida > Poales > Poaceae > Secale > Secale cereale. The sequence continues at coordinate 35,670,415 of LR738710.1, forward strand.
GGCGGCTAGGGAGTCGGCGATGCCCACCTAATGGTGGAAGTTTATTTTGTTAGCGAGCCACCGCGCTCTAGGTCATGGGCTTCGGCCATGCAATCCGCTCGCTGCCAGGCTGTGAACCCTACCTTGACTTTCTCGTTGTGGGCTTTATTAATTTAAAGCCAGACGCTTCTAGCGTCTTCGTTCTAAAGAATAACTGCATGGCTGCATTCTCCATATATTTTGGAGGAGCGCGCAGATACACCATGCTTCCATGCGCTCTACATAATGAGATGTCGTGGCTTTGGCCTTATTTGTCTGCTAATGCGGTATTAGGTGCTAATTGGGTTACTTAATGAGGATACTGAATAGAGTCCATCTCATTCTCATGATGGTCCAGCCTGTTTTTGGTAGTATCACATATACCTAGTGCTTATGCTAGTTTTCAGGTTAATTACATTATTAGGGGCTAATCGGGTTAGATTAGTTACAGTTTTCAGAATTATCTGGCGACGACGATTGCTCCATTGTATCACATTGATGCGACAATTGAGTCGATCAAATTTATGGCAGAATTCACCGCATTTGTTATTTTCTCCAAAAAGGCTAAGTTGGACTAACTTATCAGGATGACATGGCAGCTGACATGGCAGCTGAGAGGTGGACAACCCAACATGTATTTGTTGTGGGCATACCTTATTGTGTCAAATTTAATCAAATCTTTCAAATTCTACAAAATTGTGTCAATCATGGCAACCAAGTGCGTCAGTTGCACCGCAATATCCGGGTTAGAATTATTTCTTCACTTGGGTGATACGTCTTCTTGGCATGTTTTTTCCTTCGATAATGAGCATTTTAATTCAGTTCTTATATCGAACTGATACAACTACAATGAGCAAATACCTCACATTTGCAAAAGAAGATGCACCTAGCTAGCCAACAAGTCCGGAAAATGCGTAAAAGCATCGTAGCATGTTGATTTGGCCTGTCAGCCTATGAAAATTAGTAAAATTAGGTAATGTCATGCCAAGGTCACATCTACGAGTATATTCATAGTGACAATATAAGCTTCGACTGTACTGACTAATTATTAATAGGCACGTCTATATATTTCATGCATATATCGCCTTCTTTCACTTCGCTCACCTTCATAAGCATGGAAGAGCTGAAAAAACGGCCAACAGTTGAAAATATTTTGTGGATTGCGTCAGCTAGAAAAAAATCCTTTGTAAAGTAATTAACTAATTACTCCATCAAGAATTGCACGGTCGGTACTCACCCGTACGAAAAATTAGATAGCATACGGCATATGGGTACAACCGCTAGGAGACAATAGCACGGAATACGTATGACCGGTTTGAATGGCGTTCCGATAATAAGATAAGTGTTTAGTCATCTAGCCCTATTTTCGCCGGTTGTGTCAATTTATTCCTTTTCGTTTCAGTTTCTTTAAGAACTTGCATTGAGCTATGTACTTCGTCGCTACTTTGCGTAAGATGGCTGTCAACCTCCTTTCCGAAGAAAATCCTACGCAAAAACATCACTCGTTCGCAGTAGAGATCAACACACCAAGTACTAGCATTCATGCAAATCTTAAAAAATAATCACAAAGTTGTCAACAAGTCCCATAGTATATGTCTGAAGTTGATCATAAGTGGGAAATCCCCGTTCTCCTTTTTTATGAAGAAAAAGCGGCAAACCACATCAGCCCCAACAAGTACAGCAGGGAATTCAATTGTTTATTATTATCAGTGAAAAGTTGATGTGATCATATCATTGACCTCTGGCATATTGACAATCACATCCAGCCGATATGCAGTGTAGCCCATCACATGAGATGAATGGGTGGAGCCGTCGGTCTCTTCGACTCTGTTTCTCTCTGACTTGCGGTCCCATCGCCAACAATTTTAATCATCTATGGCTACGAAGCAAGCGAGTAGTAATTTTATTTTTATTTTGTTCTTGCGGGGGAAGTGGCTGGTTAATTAGGTTGCGCTTAGCCTACGAAAATTGCTTTTGGAAGCCGAACTCCATGAAGGCATCCATTTGCAAAATTCAAAATTCTTTTTTTTTAGAAAATTCTGAAGAAAAAAAATACATATATACTCCCTCCGTTCTATAATGTAGTGGGTATAGATTTTTTTTCTTGAAAATTCAAACTTTGACCAAGTTATTAGAGATAACTACTTATATCTACACCAAATATATAAAATATGAAAGTTCATTTTATAATGAATCTTTTTTGTGTGAATAAATCAACTTCATTACTTAACCAGAGTCATTACATTCTTGTTGACCGGTAGCATCAACCTCAACAGGGGCACACCATAACCAAACAACGGTTTTAGGTAGCAACCGGCCCATTTGGTGAAGAGTGTGCCTAGCCCTATTTTGCTCCCGCTTAACTACATATTTTCATGTTTTTTCTCAAAAAAAAAACTACATGTTTCATGCTGTTTTTGTAATGAATTTAATGATATAAGTTTGCCACTCTAGATGTAAAAAAAATTATCCACAAATTTAGTCTAAGTTTGTGATGCTTCTCGCAATAAAGAAGTTTGTGATGCTTGACATTTCAAAACATCTATATGCACTACATTATGAAACAGAGGGAGTACATCTAGGCATAATGTACATGTGAGTAAAGTTCTAGGACGAAACACATTGAAAAATAAGGTTGTGTGAAAAAACATATCTCTAGCTTTGCATTATCCTTAAATTCTATGATTTTTTGTACCGGTCGCATTTCAAGGTATTTCATCCTAAATTTTTACACACATATACATTTCATCTTTGTAGTCTTGCATATTTATTTTCTAGAATTTTTTTGAAACCAGTAAGTTTGAATTTTTTAAATTTTAAAAAAAATATCAGGCTCCATGGAGGCCGGTCACCAAAAGGCCCCACTCGTAGCCTATCTTTTCAGAATTTTCTCCATGGGAAGTCAAATCGACCGCTAGAACTGTCAAGCGACACAATGAGAGCCGTGATGAACTCTTGGAACGCCCGGCGCCACTAACCGATTGATTAACCACATAGCTTATGCTGCAAGCGCTCATGTGTGTTCTACGTCCAACGAGAAAAATCACACATACGTAGACGTGACAAATTAACCGGCAGTAATAAAACGTCAAAAAAGATTGGATAACTTCCATCAAGTCGCAACTAAAAAGAAAAAGAAAAAACATTCCGTCGCAACTAAAAAACGTCGGAGGTGATGGATCATGCGTCGTGATTTGGTGGAGACGATGATGGATTAACGAGCACCGTGAGTTCCGTACGCGGTTGCCATGAAAACGATCGATGTTGCACATCAGGAGAGCCACATCGTGCTAGCAATGTGACGGATCGGGCTACCAATCAGTGCGTTCATGTGCTTTCAAATATGTGTAGGCATGATTAGCTCAAACTACGGACGCCAAATGATGAAAAGAAACGGGTCGTGCTGCACGCCTCTAGTTTCTTATTGCAGTCAGCTATGGCTCTGTTGTTTCAGCTCTCTTCCTCTGCATCCATGACAAGATGCGACTATAATTTTACCAACAAGATCTACCGCGCATATTCTCATGTTGGATCTCAACTCGCGGGTGTTGCAACTTGCAATGCAAGGGTGAGATACTCTCTCTGCAAGGGTCCATTGTGCAGTGCACGGCTAACTCAGCTTTGTAAAAGATGATTATTCTCATATTTTGATCATGACTTGGAGCAGAAAAAGGTGATTCTTGACCCGATCATCCAACAGACAGAGAAAATGAATCGCACGGCGAGAACGGCCACAGCCTGGCATCAGTTGACGAAGACGGTGCCAAATGCCATCCCCACCGCCGGCCTCCGCGCGTGGCGCCGCCACACGTACGCCCGTCCACCCTCCGATCCGCCGCTCAGGCTCCTATATAAAGACGTCCGTTGGCGCAATCTCGTCACTCTCCCCTCCATCCATCCACCCATAGCTGCAACTGAATCCCTTGTTAGCCAGCCATGACCGCTCTCGACTTCATGCCCGCCGAGAAGGTCCCCCAAGCCGGCACCACCGTCGCTCTCGGAGCCACCACCAACAATGCCACCGCCGCTGCCGCCGTCCAGGTGCTGCTGCAGCAGCAGCACAGGAGCCTGGAGGGGAAGGTGGCCATCGTCACCGGCGGGGCGCGCGGGATCGGGGAGGCGATCGTGCGCTCGTTCGTCCGTCAAGGCGCACGCGTGCTGATCGCTGACATCGACAACGCGGCCGGGGAGGCGCTGGCGGCCGCGCTCGGCGGCGGCTGCTGCACCTACGTGCACTGCGACGTGTCGGTGGAGGCCGACGTGGAGCGCGCCGTCGGGTGCTGCGTGGCGCGGTACGGGCAGCTGGACGTCCTCTGCAACAACGCCGGTGTGCTGGGCCGGCAGGCGCCCCCGGCGGGCAACGGCGCCAAGAGCGGCGGCATCGCTTCCCTGGACGCCGCCGAGTTCGACCGCGTGCTGCGCGTGAACACGCTCGGCGCGGCCCTCGGCATGAAGCACGCGGCGCGGGCCATGCTCCAGCGCCGCGGCGGCGGCGGCGGCGGGAGCATCGTGTCGGTGGCGAGCGTGGCCGGCGTGGTCGGCGGGATGGGCCCGCACGCGTACACGGCCTCGAAGCACGCGCTGGTGGGGCTGACCAAGAACGCGGCCTGCGAGCTCGGGCAGCACGGCATCCGCGTGAACTGCGTGTCCCCCTTCGGCGTGGCCACGCCAATGCTGGTGAACGCGTGGCGCCATGCCCACCATGATGAAGGTGAAGACGGGAGCGCGGAGGAGGTGGAGAAGACGGAGGAGATGGTGCGGGGCTTGGCGACGCTCAAGGGCCCGACGCTGAGGGCCGGGGACATCGCGGAGGCGGTGCTGTTCCTGGCCAGCGACGAGTCGAGGTACATCAACGGGCACAACCTCGTCGTCGACGGCGGCGTCACCACCTCCAGGAACGTCATCAGCCTGTGACGATCAAGTCAACCCGATCGAGATGCAGTTGGAGGGAAGTGCGTGCTCGAGTGTCACAATCGAGTACAGCTCCAGTGATGAGTGGGCCAAGCCGCATGCATGAACTATACTTAAATAAATTATAGGTTGGCACTAGTGGTAAGTCGGAGTAATTAGCTGGTGTTTATTCGATCTGTTTGACCTGAGTGAGCGGTTCATGTGATGAACTGTGGATTTGCCTGGTTTTTCTTCTTCGTACTTAAATTGTTGTCGTGCCCGGATCTAGAACAGTTGTTTAGTTCAGTATAGTATATAAAGAAGTACATTCCTGTTTTGAACTGTCTGGGACTGACGATGCACACGGTCTGATCTCGTGTCGTGCGGTTGAAAAGTCATCGTGCTAAGACCCACCATATTCAGAGAAGAAGCCGTCGTGGTAGAAGCCTTGTGTGAATAGAAAACACAGAGCCGAACCATATTTCAACCCCCTCCCTGCGGTCGTCCCCCGAATAACCGATGGAGGCAAGGAACATAACGACCAGCAAGCTGAGCTGCCAGTTCATTGCAGCGGGAGAAAAAAAACTATTAGAATGCTTGTTGAATCATTTGTCACTAGTGGTAAGTTGGAGTAATTAGCCGGTGTTTATTGGATCTGTTTGACCTGAGTGAGTGGTTCATGTGATGAGCTATGGATTTGCCTGGTTTTTCTTCTCATTACTTAAATTGTTGTCGTGCAGAATCGAGAACAATTGTTTAATTCAGTATAGTACAAAGAAGTACATTCCTGTTTTGAACTGTTTGGGACTGATGGTACACACGGTGTGATCTCATGTCCCGCGGTTGAAAAGTCATCGTGCTAAGACCATGCATGACCATCTCTTCAGAGAAGAAGTCACCATAATAGAAGCTTTGTGTGGATAAAAAACACAGAGCCGAACCATATTTCAACCCCCTCCCTTCCGTCGTCCCAGAGTAGCCGATGGAGGTAAGGAACATGACGACCGGCAAGCTGGGCTGCCAGTTCATTGCGGCGGGGGCCGCGACTAGGTCGCCAGTGGGAAAAAACTATTAGAATGTTTGTTGAATCATTTAAAGTTGGAAGTAAGAAAAAAGATCAGATGAAGTCAGGATACGTTCGAGGCCATGAGATGCGAATTAGTGGGCCAAGCCGCCCTTTGTGTACTTGGTAACTAGTGGCTGCTTGTTTATTCATCTTGGATATTCATCCATTCTCCTGTGGGAACGGATCGAGCAGAGGAATTGTTAAGTGTTCCAGGCTGCCACTGGCGTGACAAAGGTCTGTAGTACTCCAAACGGTTGACAATGGGTTTGGAGCCACACATTCTGAACTCTGGACGAATAAACACTGACTGGAATGGAAGAACGGAGCAATGACTTTGCGTATTACTCCCTCTGTTCCTAAATATTTATCTTTCTAGAGATTTCAACAAGTGACTGCATACGAAGCAAAATGAGTGAATCTACACTCTAAAATATGTCTACATACATCCGTATGTTGTAACCATTTGAAATGTCTAGAAAGACAAATATTTGGGAACGGAGGGAGTATTTGACAAATCTGGCCCTTTGCCAAAACTAATGCCACATTTTGCCCCTTGGTTAAACTATGTGCAAATTTGGCCCCCGAGGTCGGCGTCAAAGAGGATGAAGCCGAACTTGTGCAGGTCGGCACCAGCAGAATCAAGCGCCGAAGCAAGGTCGGCGTTGAGCTCCTTGGAACCGACCCCTCAGAGCATCTAACTGTAGAAATGTCTTGGCGCCGATCTACACAAGTTCGGCGCCATCCTAGTTGGCGCCGACCTCAAGGGCCAGATTTGCAAATAGTTTTGCCAAAGGGCCTGACGTGGCAGTAGTTTCAACAAAGGGCCAGAGTCAAATAATACTGACTTTGCGGACGGACGGATGAGAAAACTCAAACCTCGCGGCAGAGGCAACTGGCAAGTGGAAGTACAGAGTTGTCAATCCCGACGCCAGCGGACGACTAGCTACGATCACTGCACTGCTACAAGTGCAACAACAAAAAATTCAGCAAGTTGAGGTGACAGACAGACAGACATGATTGCTTGCCGGAGCACTGTGTTCCTTCCCCCTAACACAAAAAGATCATGCTTTCCCTGTGGCAGTTGACACAAGTGGAGGAGCATGCAGAGGGGCCGGCACAAGCCACTGAGGTGTGGCGCCGGGGAGAAGGATGGCGCGCCGATCGGGTCCGGACAGCCAGGAAAGACATGGGAGCGGCGCACTCGGCTGCCCCGCATTTGGTTTTGAGTTGTAACTCCAAGCGGCAGCCGGCAGGCAAGAACTTGGACACCACAGTATGCTTGGCGAGCACGCCAGCCCGTGTGCGCGCGCGGCACAACATGATGGCTCCGCCGTCCGCCGTCCTCAGTCGTCGGCGCCTCCATCCCATGCCGTTTCCGCCGCGCGGCGCAGTATCCTCTCGGTTACCAGTGTGCGTGCTGTGTCACACACTGTCGATCACATCGCATGTCATCCATGGTTAGGCTCTAGCTACCCTACTCGCTGTCATCCACGAAAGAACATAAATTTCTCACCACGAGGGAAGATTCCTCACATTTCATCAGCCGTGCACCTACGTCTGGAAATCGATCACATATACAATTACTTGTTAAATTAAAAGTTTAAGACTATATCCAGACGGCATACGCGTACGTGTGGTGGTTAGCCGCAGAAGAAACACTCAAGTCAAAATGAGGCTCTGTGTTCTTCATATACGTAGTACACTTGATTAATCAGCAACTTTTTGGCGATGCCGCACGCTGAATTGTTTATGGAATATTGCACCGCTGCATGCGCATGGTCAGTATAGTCTTGGCTTAATTAGGGAGTAACTTCTGGGTTGATAAAGTCAACCCGGTTAAGTGGTTGGTCGGAGGTCAAAATCGATCGGAACGGGTTGACCCTACCATTCGCCGTACGGCCGGGAGGGGCAGGCAGAAAGGGTCTGGCAGGTCACGTCTGTTCGGTTATGTACCATGATTCGTATCCATTTTTCCATAGTTTTTTCCCGGTGCTATAGAAGAATCGGAATGACGCCCCGTTGTCTTGGAGTCAAGTGATGCCTGGAATGAATGATTAACTGGTCCCTGTGCGTGCCTGTCAGCAACAGGGGATTTAATTTGGGGATCGATCGCGTATATGCACTCCAAGAACAATGATCTGCTGCTGATCTTCTTGTCAATCATGAGGTGATATACATAGAGAGGCAGGTAATGTCACAAGTGCAGTGGGCGATGGAGCAGGATGCATGAGAGCTACCCCTCCGTTCCTAAATATAAGTCTTTTAGACATTTCAAATGGAATACAACATTCGGATGTATATAGATATATTTTAAAGTGTAGATTTACTCATTTTGCTTCGTATGTAGTTACTTGGTGGAATCTCTAGAAAGACTAATATTTAGGAATGGAGGGAGTAGTTCTGTGGAGTGACCGAGCTATGAGTATCTACCATTGGAGTACATATGGACATACTCCTACGTACTCTCTCTGTTCCGACTTACTCGTCGTGGTTTTAGTTCAAATTTGAACTAAAACCACGACGAGTAAATCGGAACGGAGGGAGTACATCCTTTCATGTGCTCAATTATACTTCCTCTGATCCATAATAAATGTTGCAGTGTTGAACTGGGATCAAGCATAGTTTCACTAGTAGAAAACGAGGCTTTGGTTCGAGCGGCTAAAGGCATTAGTTCCGGTTGCAGGTTCGTGTGAAAAAGGCATTAGTCTCGGACCTTTAGTCCCGATTTGAGTCACGAACCGGCACTAAAGGGCATCGCACCATTTAGTCCTGGTTCGTACCTCAAACCGGGACTAAAGGATTAGACATTTAGTCCCGGTTTGAGACACGAACCGGGACTAAAGGGTGCGATGCCCTTTAGTCCCGGTTCGTGTTTCAAACCGGGACTAAAGGGCCCATTTCTCAAACTCTACCC
>LR738710.1:35679362-35713833 GCA_902687465.1 Secale cereale
CCCCCCCCCCCCCCCCCCCCCCCCCCCCCCCGATCGCCATTTCAGTTTTGAAAAAAACGAAAGAAAATGATAAAAACTTCAAAAATAAAATCCTGCGCTAGCACGACCGATGTCCATGTTCCTGTTCATGGAGGGTCGATGTGTTCCATCGCTTCATCGAGCCACGCCGGCGGAGCTTTCTCTACCCATGTCGCCTCGTCGTCTCACGTTGTTGAGGAGGAGGGAGAAGATGACGAGTAAGAATAGGAAGAAGAGCAAGCCAAGGAAGAAGGTGATAAGGAGGAGGAGTGCAAGGATGATGACGGACCTCCACCGACTCAGCCAACCCAACCAACCCAGGACAAGAGGGGGAGACAGCCGAAGAAGGATTGGAAGAGTCCATCCCCGTTTCAGAAAGAGCGTCCTCGTCGCACGAAGAAGCCGGATGAAAACCGTTCGAAGAGAAACGAGGAACGTACCACCAAGAGGGGGAGGAACAAGTGATATGATGGTGTTGCAACTGGCTTAGCTAAACTAGTTGTGAACGAGAACTTGTTTGCTATGTCAAACTACTTGGTGTTGTCGATTTGCTACATTTTACGATGTTGAACCTATTTGATATGTCGATTTGCTACCTACCTATTAGGTGTTGTCAATTTTGCTATCTATAATGCGTGAGAACATGATATATTGATTTGCAAACACTATTTGCTGCTGTGTTGAAGTATCATTCGTATTTGTAATTGAAATGATCAAGATCTTCTACAAAAACATAAGTGCATGAGGACCCTAACGCCGGGGACTGCGACGGTTAGTTCTCACAGCCTACCGCGAATTCTTTGCGATTTCCCGTTACAGGGGACCCTACCGTTAGACCCCCTAACGGTAAGGTGTAAAACCCTACCATAAAAAAATCATCGACTTTTTGTTATAGAAATCCGGCGCACGCGCAAGGCCTGACACACCCTACCGTCGCGGAGGGTGGCGGTAGCTTGGGCTACCCTACTGGCATCCGCCTTGGTGGTAGTGCCGTTAGGCCATGTCAGCCCCGATGCAGTTGGTTGACGGCGGCTGTTGTGGACCTACCGCCCGGAGGCCTGGCGATATCCTATGTAACCCTACTGCCGTGGACCCCGATGGTAGGAAAGGGATCCGATCCCAAAGTACTTTCGAACAAGGGTCAAATCTGGCTAAAGTTTGTCAAAAGAGTCAAAACACGAAAATTAGGCGTGATGCATATGAGTGGCAGCCGTCCTCGCTGGACATGACAGCCCACCACGATCCGGGCGACGACCGCCGTGCGGCCCAAACGGCATGGGAGCCAGCCGACCGAGCAGGCAGCGCGGCGGAGCAATGCTGTGTCGCGCGGCTACTCGCCACCTACTGTTGTGTTGCCACTTGCAGACAGGCAAAACCAAGCGCGGTACAGCCGAGAGTTGTGCTCTCGTACCCTTGGCGCTGTCTGGACGGCATGGCCATCATTCTCCCCGGTTACAGATCTCTATGACTTGTGCTGGCCTATTTACATACGTATACATACACCAAATATCTCCCAAATATCACAGGGAAAGCATGAGCAAGCAACCCTGTCTGTCTGTCTGTCACGGCAACTTGCTGATTATAATACATACATGGTGCACTAGCAAAGTCTTAGGCTGGCCATAGTGGGGAGTAACTTACACTAGTAACATACACGTATTACTTGATTATGTTACTACCTCCATAGTGGGTAGAAACATAGTTGTGGTGTCATGCAAGAGTTCATTTATTAGTCTATAGACTCAATTTGCATTGGTATGTGTGATGTTACAGTAACATAGTTAGTTACCACAAGCACTTCTCTTCTCATTAATTACATGCCACATAAGCAAAACTGCGTTGGGATGTGTGATGTTACTAGCTATGTTACTTCCACTATGGCCAGCCTTAGCCAGCCAGCCATTCTTCTTTCGTCAGGTTTGACATCTACAGTACTATACTACTCTACTTGTATTGCCACTTGGCACTGCAAAGTCTCCGGTCATCCGTCGATTCAAAACTTCTGCAAAGTCACTGCCGTCGAGGCTTGATTTCCTCCTCGTTTTCAGATTTTGCTCATTCGGAGGAGAGAAAACCCAGGAGAAGCCAGGTCACAGGCCAATGTCCAACGCGCTGCTCAGGGCATGGCCAATGCATAGCCCCAGGGTGATGCTTCACATGCCATGTAGGATCGGATAATAGAAAAGGTAGGCTCGGATGAGGAAGCAGGATCCTCTTCAGGAGGTGGGTTCTTAGAGAGAAAAAGTATGGTCCGATACATAAAGTTGAAAAAGTTAGGAGGGATGCATGTCTAGTGTGAGTCACTTTTTATTCTTTGATGATGCCCACTAGTAGTAGCTTGCATTGGGGAGAAAAAAATCAACACATATGCCTCAAATTACTTTTTGTCATGAGGCATCTGTATCCATATGCCACCGTTGTACATGCCCTCATCGCACAAACCATTCAGTCAAACAGATCCAGTAAACAAACAGCCACCGGCAACCAAGCTCATTAGCTACGGGCGGCTTGGCTTGGCCCAGATCGAATCGATATTAGGTTGATGTCACATTCGCATCGCGTACTCCAACTGCATCTGGAATTCTTTGCTTCACGTGATTTTCACTACATTTTGATTTTTTTTTACTCTACTTAATTGCAAACACACGATGAAACATTCTGTGCCAGTTGTTTTCCCGGCTGAACTGCACAGTGTGTCAGTGGCTGCCTCCAACACTCGACGGCTCGTCCGCACCGTCAGTCCCGAACAGGAATGTACTACTCCACTTTGTACAATTGTACTACTGAACTAAACAATTGTTCTCGATCCTGCACGACAACAATTTAAGTACAGAGAAGAAATAACAGGCAAATCCATAGTTCATCACATGAACCACTCACTCAGGTCAAACAGATGGAATAAACACCAGCTAATTACTCCTACTTACCACTAGTGCCAACCTATAATTAATTTAAGGTAAAGTACAGTTCATGCATGCGGCTTGGCCCACTCACTGGAGCTGTACTCGATTGTGACACTCGAGCACGTACTGCCCTCCAACTGCATCTCAATCGGGTTGACTTCATTGTCACAGGCCGATGACGTTCCTGGAGGTGGTGACGCCGCCGTCGACGACGAGGTTGTGCCCGGAGATGTACCTCGACTCGTCGCTGGCCAGGAACAGCGCCGCCTCCGCGATGTCCTCCGCCCTGAGCGTCGCGCCCTTGAGCGTCGCCAAGCCTCGCACCATCTCCTCCGTCTTCTCCACCTCCTCCGCGCTCACCGGTGCAGCCGCGCTCCCGTCTTCATCTTCATCATGGTGGCCGTGGCGCCACGCGTTCACCAGCATTGGCGTGGCCACGCCGAAGTGGGACACGCAGTTCACCCGGATGCCGTGCTCCCCGAGCTCGCAGGCCGCGTTCTTGGTCAGCCCCACCAGCGCGTGTTTCGACGCCGTGTACGCGTGCGGGCCCATCCCGCCGAGCACCCCGGCCACGCTCGCCACCGACACGATGCTCCCGCCGCCGCCGCCGCCCCGGCGCTGCAGCATGGCCCGCGCCGCGTGCTTCATGCCGAGGGCCGCGCCGAGCGTGTTCACGCGCAGCACGCGGTCGAATTCGGCGGCGTCCAGGGACGCGATGCCGCCGCTCTTGGCGCCGTTGCTCGCCGGGGGCGCCTGCCGGCCCAGCACGCCGGCGTTGTTGCAGAGGACGTCCAGACGCCCGTACCGCGCCACGCAGCACCCGACGGCGCGCTCCACGTCGGCCTCCATGGACACGTCGCAGTGCACGTAGCTGCAGCAGGCGCCGCCCAGCGCGGCCGCCAGCGCCTCCCCGGGTGCGTCGTCGATGTCGGCGATCACCACGCGCGCGCCGTGCCAGACGAACGCGCGCACGATTGCCTCCCCGATCCCGCGCGCCCCGCCGGTGACGATGGCCACCTTCCCCTCCAGCCTTCTCTGCTGCTGCTGCTGCTGTACCTGCACGGCGGAAGCGGCGACGGCATCGAGAGCGACGGTGCCGGCTTGGGGGAGCTTCTCGGCGGGCATGAAGTCGAGAGCGGTCATGGCTAGCAAGGGCGGTGCGGGTGATGATGTGTGGGACTTTCAGTTGCAGTTATGGATGGACGGACGGGAGTGGGACGAGATCGAGCGGCACGTACGTCGTTATATAGGAGCCGGAGCGGCGGACGGGCGTACGTGTGGCCGCGCCACGCGGACGCCGGCTTGGGTGCACGGGCATGGCATTTGGCACCGTCTTCGTCCTCACGGGCCGCGTGTGCAGTGCACACACACGTAGCGACTGTATCAGTCCGTGTTAATCCGTTCATGGGTTTTCATTGTCCTGGGTTTGACCCGCCCCTCACCGACCTCTACTCCGTTCATGGCGACGTCGGGAGCGATGTAGGCATGTCACACCAACGTCACTGCTGCAGCATAGCTAGTCACAGTACCATTTCCCGGGCTGGTCAAATGATGCCAGCCTGTGACCGTTCACACCGTGCGATTCATTTTCTTTGTCTGTTGGATCTTATATCAGGTCAAGAATCACCTTTTTCTGCTCCAAGTCATGATCAAAATACGAGAATAAATCATCGTTTACAGAGCTGCGTCTAGTTTTAATCGTCTTTGTTAGTCTTGACCCTGCAAGTTGCAAGACGCGCGAGCGTGTTGCCGTCATTCCGTGGCTTAGAGTCTCTGACCGCTGACGTGGCGTCCCAGTCAGCAGGTTGGATACCATTTTAACATGACCCGACATGCAAATATACGCAGTAGATCTTGTTGGTAAAATTATACTCCCTCCGTTCCAAAATATTTGTCCTTCTAGACATTTCAAATGTACTACACATACAGATGAATATAAACATATTTTAGAATATATATTCATTTATTTTGCTTTGTATGTAATCACTTGTTGAAATGTCTAGAAAGACAAATATTTGGGAACGGAGGGAGTACGTAGTTGCATGCATCTAGTAATGGATGCAGGGAAAGAGAGCTAAAACAGCAGAGCCATAGCTGCAGCCGGTTGACTGCAATAAGAAACAAGGGGCGTGCAGCACGGCCCGTTTCTTTTTATCATTCGGCGTCCGTAGTTTTCCAGGCATTTGAGCGCACATGAACGCATTAATTGGTAGCCCGATCCGTCACATTGCTACCTGCATTCTTTCTGCTTGCCTCTACATTTTCGTCCGCTCTCAGGTGGAAAAGAAACAAAGCTAGTCACGTCTCCTGATGTGCAACATGGATCGTTTTCCAGGCAACCGTGTATGGAACTCACGGTGATCGTTCATCCATCATCATCTCGTCCAAATCACGACGTATGGCCCATCACCTCCGACTTGACGGAGGTTACCGAATCTTTTTGACGTTTTATTACCGTCGGTTACTTTGTCACGCCTACGTATCTGACGATCAGCAAGAGATTTTTATCGTTAGATTAGACGTGAACGCACACGAGCGCTCGCAGCTAATTAAGCTTGCAAGTAAGCTAGCTGTGGCCGATCAGTCAGTGGCGCAGCGCGTTCCAAGAGTTCACCACGGCTCTCACTGCGCTGCCTGACAGTTCTACTCGAGCGATCGATTTGATTTGACTTACCACACAGAAGATTCTGAAGAGCCAGGCTAACCGCTAACCTAATTAACCAGTCGTTTTTTCCCGCAAGTAAAACAAAAATTGACCACTCGTAAGCTAGGTGAATACAATTGATGGCGATGTGACTGCAAGTCAGAAAGGAACAGGGTCGAAGAGAAGAGATGGACGGCTCCACCCATGCATCTCATGTGATGGGCGACGTACTTATCGATCGGATGCAATTGTCAATGTCAGAGATCAATGATATCATCATCGCATCAACTCCACGAACAGTAGTAATAATAAATTAAATTCCGTTCTGTACGTGTTGGGTTGCTGTTAGTAGTACCACTTTGTCTTCAAAAGGAGAAAGGGGATTTCCCACTTGTGACCAACTCGAGACATATACTACCGGACTTGCTGATAATTTTGTGATTAATTAGTAGTATTTGCATGCATGCATGTACCCTTTGGTGTGCTAGCACTGTATCTACAGTCGGGCGCATCAAACCCACCTCATACGTCCGGGTTGACCGCCCGGTCATAATTTTTTGATCAAGGCGGACGCCTCAAACGCCCGGACTGACCGGCACCCTTCGTATCCAGCCTAAATATGGCACTGATATAGGGCATCCGGGCGCACCAGGGCATGCCAGCCATGTCGAACATGGCCCATGCTGGCTCACCAGACCCCACATATATTCGTCCACATTCGCTCGCTGGAGCAAACTCTACCCACTTCAGTCCACTCCACTCCACTCCACTCCGCCACCCGAGCTCACCACCGGCGGTTTCCGGCCTTCTTCGGCATGGCAGGCAGCAGATCGGACTCCGACCAATCCGGATTCATCGACTGGGGGGTCATCCCGTGCGGGTTGTAGGAGGCAATGGCAGTCCGCATTGCACTCCGCCGCTCCCCAGAGGACAGCGCCCGGCCGACGGATGGATCTGTGCGCCGCGACTCCATAGCGTCGGCTCAACGGGCATTCGGGGTCCTCTGAGGGTGGATCCTCACGGTCCCGGTAGCCGGAACTCTTCTCCTTTCCCATCACCAGTCGGGCAGACTATGAGTCCCACCGGGAACGGGCTGCCTGCCGTGGGAAGGAGAGGACAAGGGCGGCCGAGACCCGTATTGCGGCGGAAATGGCGGAGGCGGCTGATGCGGCGGCACAAGTGGCCGCAGAGGAGGAAGCCATCCACACCTGCATTGTGAAGAAACGACATCGGAGGAACACGTGCCCCCTCGCCCGAGAGCAGAATCAGGCGGTCTGTGCCATGGACGGACTGCCAACGAAGGAGAAGGTGGACAGTGACAGCGAGGACAGCTCCTGCGACGAGCTGATCCAGCTCGATATGTACCGCGTCTTCGACCGGTACTTCTGTGAGAAGGACGACAAGAGTGCCGGGGCAAGGGCAGCCGTGGATGAACTCAACCATAGCCAAACATGTCGAATTTTGATAATCTGATGGCATCTTTAGTTAGTAGTGATGGAGTAGCCGGGCGATTTATGCGCATCGACGTAGTTGCATGAGTTTGTATGAATCTGAGAGATGATTATTGAGATGTCCAGATATGGATTACATTATTTGAGCGGTGCTCTGTCATTGCTCGCGGACGCGTCCACGACTCCACGTGCTTTTGAGGGGCTGGATTGGCCATCGCGGTTGTAGATGCTCTAACTTGCATACTTGTACAAGTAATATTTCTGCGTACTATCTGCAAAAGATATGTAAAATTCATACCAGAGGGGCGTAGTAATTATTTCACAAACGATGCTTATGTTGATGGAATTCATAAAACATTTTCAACTGCCGGACGGCTTTTCAGCTCATCCATCTGTAGATATGGAGAAAACAAAAATGAGGTAAAATCTGCTACAAGATCGCAAAAGGGATGATATGTGATACTACTCCCTCCGTCCCATAATGTAAGACGTTTTTTGACACTACACTAATGTTAAAAAACGTCTTACATTATGGAACGGAGGGAGTAATATTTTTCTGAATGTTGTCATCATCTCTTAACTACTTTCTTTGTATCGAAATACTTGTAGTGGGAAGTATTTCATTTCGGCCTGTAGGTGAGACAACCTGCACGTGTCCCCATAATTTAGTGGGATTAAGCGGGCTGCCCATATAATTTCCAGTACAGAGGTAGTAACACAGTATACGGAACATATATACTCGTAAGACAACCACTGTGCATTTGCAATGCAAAAAACTACTGTGCATAATGCAAAACAGGTTGGCCCATGATGAGAACGAGATCGACTATAATCAATATCCCCATACCCCATTAACTAACCAAATTAGCACCTAATACCGCATTAACCTGACACAGTTTCGGTAGCAGACAAACTAAACTAAAGCCACGACATCTAATTATGAAGTGAGTATGGATCTTGGTGTATCTGCGTGCTCCTCCAAAATAAACGGAGGGTGCATCCATGCAGCCAATTTTTTAGCTGCTGCTTGCGACATCAGATCCGTTTCTGTGGCCCCTGTTGTACAACACTAGAAGCTAAGCTAGGATCTCCAATAATCCAAGCCACCACATTACTTGCTAAATTAGCAAAGATGAAGTGCTAATAAACCTTACAATTGTGTCAGATTTGGGCCATCAATCAGAGACCACGTGGCCAAAAAGAATTGCATCTTAGCTTGCATGGTGCTGTCATGCACCAAGGAACTTAATTTACGTGGATCGAATAATGCTAATTTTCTCACCACGAGGGAAGTCTCCCTACATTTCATCGGCCGATGCATACGGTTGTCGTTGCCTACCTCCGGAAATCGACGACATGATTATCAAAAGTTTAAGACTATCTGAACGGCATACGCGTACGTTTGGTGGTTAGCCGCAGAAGAAACAACGGGTCAAATTTAAGCAGAGAAAACAGCGAGTCAAAATTAAGCTGTATGTTTTTGTTCATGTGGTGTATACTTGATTAATCAGCAATTTTTGGACTGTGTTGCATGGTAAATTGTTTAAGGGTTACACGGTCAACCTTCCTCGCTTAGAGCAACACTAGCAGACCCCGCAAAACGCCTTTGCAGGTCGCGCAAAACCGGTTTTGCGGGCCGGCGAGGGCTAGCACAGATGCAGACCACCCAAACGGACCCGTAAAAAAGTATATTCACGAAATAAGTTTTTTTACGGGTCGGCTACGCGGGTTTTGTTTGGGCAACAGCGCAACGACCCGCAAACAGAAAAACTGCAAATCTGAAATTTCTCATGATACATTATGATGATGCACACCTTGAACAAAGGCAAAGCAAACTCACATAGTCAGACTCCACGGTGCCACTTGGAGGTGCATTGCGTACTTGCTCCAAGCAAGCTGCCCAACGGCTGCACATAGGCTTGATGTTCTCCCAACGACCTTGAAGCGACCGAAATGTGCGTGGAGTCTTATTGGGGTAGTTTTTCATAATGCGGAAGTATTGATCTTCAATCTTTGCCAATATCTCAGGGAGGTTTGATTAGTACCCGTGCATGCATCAAGAGACACTGCACTCCATGCTTTGATCAAAGTTTGATCTTCCAAGATCGTGTAGTTCTTCGATCTTTGGCTTTTCCCAGTTTTTGCTTGTGAATGCTCAAACGCTTCCGTTTCGATCTCCTCCAACTCGTCCGCACAACCATGATCGTCCACGCCGCCCTCCGTTTCATTGTAGTCGAAAGGTTCGAAATGGGCTTGATCAATGTCAGCCGCTGAAAGAACATGCGGTGCCCCCATGTTTGGTTTTGGTAATTGATGACAATCTCTATGGACTAATGGTTTCCTTAAGTTATATTTGAAGGGTTTGTCCATAGGCTTTTCTTGGAGGCCATTTGTTGGTTCCAAGGAGAGTTTGTGATGACCAAGGTGCTACTAAGGAATTATCCAAAGATTGGTCTTGTGAGTGTTGAGCTTATTGCAAGCATGTCTTGAAGAAGAAGAGAGTGCGATCATGTTGGGGAACGTAGTATTTTCAAAATTATCCTACGATCACGCAAGATCTATCTACTAGATGCATAGCAACGAGAGGGGAGAGTGTGTCTACGTACCCTCGTAGACCGAAAGCGGAAGCGTTTATCAACGCGGTTGATGTAGTCGTGCACCTTCACGATCCGTCCCGATCTAGTGCCGAACATACGGCACCTCCGCGTTCAGCACACGTTCAGCTCGATGACGTCCTCGCCTTCTTGATCCAGCAAGACGGGCGAAGTAGTAGATGAGTTCCGGCAGCACGACGGCGTGGTGACGGTTGTTGATGAAGAATAATCTCTGCAGGGCTTCGCCAAGCACTATAGAAACTAGACGGAGGATAAACTAGAGGGTCGGGGTAGCCGGCACACGGCTTGGTGTATCTTGATGTGTCTTGGGTGCTAGCCCTATCCCTCTATTTATATGTTGAGCCCTGGGGTCGAAACTTGGAGCAAAAGCCTCCTCAAAGTCGGTTTTGCCCGAAAGGAAAGAGTCCCACTCGGACTCCAGGGCTAGACGCCAGGGTTCCCGGCGTCTACCCCCTAGACGCCAGGGTTCCTGGCGTCTAGCCTCTGGTCTCCGCAAAACTTCCTTTTGCACTTTCCTAAAGCCTCGTGGGCTTTCCCCTTTGGCCCAAATAAAGTGTTCTCGTACCCAAACATTTCGGGAAACATCCGGAACCCCTTCCGGTGAATTCCGGAACCCTTCCGGAGGTCAAACACTATTATCCCATATATTAATCTTTATCTCCGGACCATTCCGGAGTTCCTCGTCATGTCCGTGATCACATCCGGGACTCCGAATAACATTCGGTCACCAACATACATAACTCATTTAATACTATATCGTCAACGAAACGTTAAGCGTGCGGACCCTACGGGTTCGAGAACTATGTAGACATGACCGAGACATCTCTCCGGTCAATAACCAATAGCGTAACCTGGATGCCCATATTGGCTCCTACATATTCTACGAAGATCTTTATCGGTCGAACCGCATAACAACATACGTTGTTCCTTTTGTCAACGGTATGTTACTTGCCCGAGATTCGATCGTCGGTATCTCTATACCTAGTTCAATCTCGTTACCGGCAAGTCTCTTTACTCGTTCCGTAACACATCATCTCGTGACTAACTCATTAGTCCTTTTGCTTGCAAGGCTTATTGTGATGTGTGTTACCGAGAGGGCCCAGAGATACCTCTCCGACACTCGGAGTGACAAATCCTAATCTTGATCTATGCCAACACCACGAATACTTTCAGAGACACCTGTAGAGCATCTTTATGATCACCCAGTTACGTTGTGACGTTTGATAGCACACAAGGTGTTCTTACGGTATTCGGGAGTTGCATAATCTCATAGTCATAGGAACATGTATAAGTCATGAAGAAAGCAATAGCAGTAAAACTAAACGATCATAGTGCTATGCTAACGGATGGGTCTTGTCCATCACATCATTCTCCTAATGATGTGATCCCGTTGATCAAATGACAACTCATGTCTATGGCTAGGACACATAACCATCTTTGATCAATGAGCTAGTCTAGTAGAGGCATACTAGGGACTTACTGTTTTGTCTATGTATCCACACATGTACTAAGTTTCCGGTTAATACAATTCTAGCATGAATAAAAGACATTTATCATGATATAAGGAAATACAAATAACAACGTTATTATTGCCTCTAGGGCACATTTCCTTCAGATCCGTATGATCTAGTTCACATCGCTATGTGATTAATACCCAAGAGTAATAAGGTGTGATCATGTTTTGCTTGTGAGAGAAGTTTAGTCAACGGGTCTGTCACATTCAGATCCGTATGTATTTTGCAAATTTCTATGTCTACAATGCTCTGCATAGAGCTACTCTAGCTAATTGCTCCCACTTTCAATACGCATCCAGATTGATACTTAGAGTCATCTGGATTTAGTGTTAAAGCTTGCATCGACGTAACCCTTTACGACGAACTCTTTATCACCTCCATAATCGAGAAACATTTCCTTAGTCATCCATTTACTAAGGATAATTTTGACCGCTGTACAGTGATCTACTCCTGGATCACTATTGTACCCCCTTGACAAACTCCTGGCAAGGTACACAACATGTTTGCTACACAGCATGGCATACTTTATAGAACCTATGGCTGAGGCATAGGGAATGACTTTCATCCTCTCTATATTTTTCTGCAGTGGTCGGGCATTGAGTCTTACTCAACTTCATACCTTGTAATACAGGCAAGAACCCTTTCTTTGACTGATCCATTTTGAACTTCTTCAAAATCTTATCAAGGTATGTGCTTTGTGAAAGTCCAATTAAGCGTCTTGATCTATCTCTATAGATCTTGATGCCTAATATATAAGCAGCTTCATCGAGGTCTTTCATTAAAAAACTCTTATTCAAGTATCCTTTTATGCTATCCAGAAATTCTATATCATTTCCAATCAACAATATGTCATCCACATATAATATTAGAAATGCTACAGAGCTCCCACTCACTTTCTTGTAAATACAGGCTTCTCCAAAAGTCTGTATAAAACCATATGCTTTGATCACCTCATCAAAGCGTATATTCCAACTCCGAGATGCTTGCACCAGTCCATATATGGATCGCTGGAGCTTGCATACTTTGTTAGCACCTTTTGGATTGACAAAACCTTCTGGTTGCATCATATACAACTCTTCTTTGAGATATCCATTCAGGAATGCAGTTTTGACATCCATTTACCAGATTTCATAATCATAAAATACGGCAATTGCTAACATGATTCGGACAGACTTAAGCATCGCTACAAGTCGAGCTTTGTGAACAGTAATATTACCGTCTGCGTCGGTCTTCCTCTTGAAGATCCATTTATTTTCGATGGCCTGCCGATCATCGGGCAAGTCAACCAAAGTCCACACTTTGTTCTCATACATGGATCCCATCTCAGATTTCATGGCTTCAAGCCATTTTGCGGAATCTGGGCTCATCATCGCTTCCTCATAGTTCGTAGGTTCATCATGGTCTAGTAACATGATTTCCAGAACTGGGTTGCCGTACCACTCTGGTGCGGAACGTACTCTGGTTGATCTACGACGTTCAGCAGAAACTTGATCCGAAGTTTCATGATCATCATCATTAACTTCCTCACTGATTGGTGTAGGAATCACTGGAACAATTTTCTGTGATGTACTACTTTCCAATTCGGGAGAAGGTATAATTACCTCATCTAGTTCTACTTTCCTCCCACTCACTTCTTTCAAGAGAAACTCCTTCTCTAGAAAGGATCCATTCTTAGCAACGAATATCTTGCCTTCGGATCTGTGATAGAAGGTGTACCCAACAGTTTTTTTGGGTATCCTATGAAGATTTACTTCTCCGATTTGGGTTCGAGCTTATCATGTTGAAACTTTTTCACATAAGCATCGCAGTCCCAAACTTAAAGAAATGACAGCTTAGGTTTCTCATCAAACCACAGTTCATACGGTGTCATCTCCACGGATTTAGATGGTGCCCTATTTAATGTGAATGTAGCTGTCTCTAATGCATAACCCCAAAAGCGATAGTGGTAGATCGGTAAGAGACATCATTGATCGTACCATATCCAATAAAGTACGGTTATGACGTTCGGACACACCATTACACTGTGGTGTTCCAGGTGGCGTGAGTAGTGAAACTTTTTCACGTTGTTTTTACTGAAGGCCAAACTCGCTAACTCAAATATTTTACCTCTACGATCATATCGTAGAAACTCTTATTTTCTTGTTACGATGATTCTCTACTTCACTCTGAAATTCTTTGAACTTTTCAAATGTTTCAGACTTGTGCTTCATTAAGTAGATATACCTATATCTGCTCAAATCATCAGTGAAGGTCAGAAAATAACGATACCTGCCACGAGTTTCAACACTCATTGGTCTGCGCACATCAGCATGTATGATTTCCAACAAATCTGTTGCTTGCTCCACAGTTCCGGAGAACGGAGTTTTAGTCATCTTGCCCATGAGGCATGGTTCGCAAGCACCAAGTGATTCATAATCAAGTGATTCCAAAAGTCCATCACTATGGAGTTTCTTCATGCGCTTTACACCAATATGACCTAAACGGCAGTGCCACAAATAAGTTGCACTATCATTATTAACCTTGCATCTTTTGGCTTCAATATTATGAATATGTGTATCACACGATCGAGATCCAACAAACCATTTTCATTGGGTGTATGACCATAGAAGGTTTTATTCATGTAAACAGAACAACAATTATTCTTTAACTTACATGAACAACCGTATTGCAATAAACATGATCAAATCTTATTCATGCTCAACACCAAATAACACTTATTTAGGTTCAACACTAATCCCGAAAGTATAGGGAGTGTGCGATGATGATCATATCAATCTTGGAACTACTTCCAATACACATCGTCACTTCATCCTTTAACTAGTTTCTGTTTATTTATGCAACTCCCATTTCGAGTTACTACTCTTTAGCAACTGAACCAATATCAAATACCGAGGGGTTGCTATGAACACTAGTAAACTACACATCAATAATCTGTATATCAAATATACCTTTGTTCACATTGCCATCCTTCTTATCCGCCAAATATCTAGGGCAGTTCCACTTCTAGTGACCATTTCCTTTGCAGTAGAAGCACTTAGTTTCAGGCTTGAGTTTAGCTTTGGGTTTCTTCATGGGAGTGACAACTTGCTTGTCATTCTTCTTGAAGTTCCCCTTCTATCCCTTTTCCCTTTACTTGAAACAAGTGGTCTTATTAACCATCAACACTTGATGTTCTTTCTTGATTTCTACCTTCGCCGATTTCAGCATTGCGAAGAGCTCGGGAATTACCTTCGTCATCCCTTGCATATTATAGTTCATCACGAAGTTCTACTAACTTGGTGATAGTGACTAGAGAACTTTGTCAATTACTTTCTTATCTGGAAGATTAACTCCCACTTGATTCAAGTAATTGCAGTACCCAGACAATCTGAGCACATGCTCACTGGTTGAGCTATTCTCCTCCATCTTGTAGGCAAAGTACTGTCAGAAGTCTTATACCTCTAGACACGGGCATGAGTATGAAATATCGATTTCAACTCTTGGAACATCTCATATGCTCCGTGGCGTTCAAAACGTTTTTGAAGTCCCGGTTATAAGCCGTAAAGTATGGTGCACTAAACTATCAAGTAGTCATCATATCGAGCTTTTGTCAAAACGTTCATAACGTCTACATCTGCTCCTGCAATAGGTCTGTCACCTAGCGGTGCATCAAGGACATAATTCTTCTGTGCAGCAATGAGGATAATCCTCAGATCACGGAACAATTCGGCATCATTGCTACTAACATCTTTCAACTTGGTTTTCTCTAGGAACATATAAAAAAAATAAACGTGGAGCAACATCGCGAGCTATTGATCTACAACATAGATATGCTAATACTACCAGGACTAAGTTCATGATAAATTAAAGTTCAATTAATCATATTACTTAAGAACTCCCACTTAGATAGACATCCCTCCGGTCATCTAAATGATCACGTGATCCAAATCAACTAAACCATGTCCGATCATCACGTGAGATGGAGTAGTTTCAATGGTGAACATCTTATGTTGATCATATCTACTATATGATTCACGCTCGACCTTTCGGTCTCCAGTGTTTCGAGGCCATATCTGCATATGCTAGGCTCGTCAAGTTTAACCCGAGTATTCTGCGTGTGCAAAACTGGCTTACACCCGTTGTATTTGAACGTAGAGCTTATCACACCCGATCATCACGTGGTGTCTCGGCACGATGAACTTTCGCAACGGTGCATACTCAGGGAGAACACTTATACCTTGAAATTTAGTAAGGGATCATCTTATAATGCTACCGTCGTTCTAAGTAAAATAAGAAGCATAATAAGATAAACATCACATGCAATCAAAATATGTGACATGATATGGCCATCATCATCTTGTGCTTTTGATCTCCATCTCCAAAGCACCGTTATGATCACCTTCGTCATCGGCGCGACACCTTGATCTCCATCGTAGCATCGTTGTCGTCTCGCCAACTATTGCTTCTATGACTATCGCTACTACTTAGTGATAAAGTAAAGCAATTACATGGCGATTGCATTTCATACAATAAAGCGACAACCATATGGCTCCTGCCAGTTGCCGATAACATTACAAAACATGATCATCTCATACAAAACCGTATAACTCATCATGTCTTGACTATATCACATCACAACATGCCCCGCAAAAACAAGTTAGACGTCCTCTACTTTGTTGTTGCAAGTTTTACGTGGCTGCTACGGGCTTAGCAAGAACCGTTCTTACCTACGCATACAAAAACCACAACGATGTTTCGTCAAGTATGTGCTGTTTTAACCTTCACAAGGACCGGGCGTAGCCACACTTGATTCAGCTAAAGTGAGAGAGACAGACACCCGCCAGTCACCTTTAAGCAACGAGTGCTCGTAACGGTGAAACCAGTCTCGCGTAAGCGTACGCGTAATGTCGGTCCGGGCCGCTTCATCTCACAATACCGCCGAAGCAAAGTATGACATGCTGGTAAGCAGTATGACTAGTATCGCCCACAACTCATTGTGTTCTACTCGTGCATATCATCTACGCATAGACCTGGCTCATGATGCCACTGTTGGGGAACGTAGTATTTTCAAAATTATCCTACGATCACGCAAGATCTATCTACTAGATGCATAGCAACGAGAGGGGAGAGTGTGTCTACGTACCCTCGTAGACCGAAAGCGGAAGCGTTTATCAACGCGGTTGATGTAGTCGTGCACCTTCACGATCCGTCCCGATCTAGTGCCGAACATACGGCACCTCCGCGTTCAGCACACGTTCAGCTCGATGACGTCCTCGCCTTCTTGATCCAGCAAGACGGGCGAAGTAGTAGATGAGTTCCGGCAGCACGACGGCGTGGTGACGGTTGTTGATGAAGAATAATCTCTGCAGGGCTTCGCCAAGCACTACAGAAACTAGACGGAGGATAAACTAGAGGGTCGGGGTAGCCGGCACACGGCTTGGTGTATCTTGATGTGTCTTGGGTGCTAGCCCTATCCCTCTATTTATATGTTGAGCCCTGGGGTCGAAACTTGGAGCAAAAGCCTCCTCAAAGTTGGTTTTGCCCGAAAGGAAAGAGTCCCACTCGGACTCCAGGGCTAGACGCCAGGGTTCCCGGCGTCTACCCCCTAGACGCCAGGGTTCCTGGCGTCTAGCCTCTGGTCTCCGCAAAACTTCCTTTTGCACTTTCCTAAAGCCTCGTGGGCTTTCCCCTTTGGCCCAAATAAAGTGTTCTCGTACCCAAACATTTCGGGAAACATCCGGAACCCCTTCCGGTGAATTCCGGAACCCTTCCGGAGGTCAAACACTATTATCCCATATATTAATCTTTATCTCCGGACCATTCCGGAGTTCCTCGTCATGTCCGTGATCACATCCGGGACTCCGAATAACATTCGGTCACCAACATACATAACTCATTTAATACTATATCGTCAACGAAACGTTAAGCGTGCGGACCCTACGGGTTCGAGAACTATGTAGACATGACCGAGACATCTCTCCGGTCAATAACCAATAGCGTAACCTGGATGCCCATATTGGCTCCTACATATTCTACGAAGATCTTTATCGGTCGAACCGCATAACAACATACGTTGTTCCTTTTGTCAACGGTATGTTACTTGCCCGAGATTCGATCGTCGGTATCTCTATACCTAGTTCAATCTCGTTACCGGCAAGTCTCTTTACTCGTTCCGTAACACATCATCTCGTGACTAACTCATTAGTCCTTTTGCTTGCAAGGCTTATTGTGATGTGTGTTACCGAGAGGGCCCAGAGATACCTCTCCGACACTCGGAGTGACAAATCCTAATCTTGATCTATGCCAACACCACGAATACTTTCGGAGACACCTGTAGAGCATCTTTATGATCACCCAGTTACGTTGTGACGTTTGATAGCACACAAGGTGTTCTTACGGTATTCGGGAGTTGCATAATCTCATAGTCATAGGAACATGTATAAGTCATGAAGAAAGCAATAGCAGTAAAACTAAACGATCATAGTGCTATGCTAACGGATGGGCCTTGTCCATCACATCATTCTCCTAATGATGTGATCCCGTTGATCAAATGACAACTCATGTCTATGGCTAGGAAACATAACCATCTTTGATCAATGAGCTAGTCTAGTAGAGGCATACTAGGGACTTACTGTTTTGTCTATGTATCCACACATGTACTAAGTTTCCGGGTAATACAATTCTAGCATGAATAAAAGACATTTATCATGATATAAGGAAATACAAATAACAACGTTATTATTGCCTCTAGGGCACATTTCCTTCAGATCATTCATGATTTACCTTCAAGGCATCATCCAAGAAAGATTCTAGGTTGATCGGGACTAAGTTAAAGAATGAATCAAGTTGATCAACACACAAAGCATAGAAGATGTACCGAGAGGGATCAAGCGATCCCATGGTATGGTAAGCATTGTCAATTATGCTTTGTGTACTAACCCATGGTCTTCGTGAGAGTTCTTTGTGGGGTTAGGTTGCGGTGTGCAAGTTCAAGTAGGATCATCACGAAGAGATCATATGCTTGAAGCTTGCCGTCCATTGTGGTGGCAATGGACTTGTGAAGATGTGCCGAATAGTGGCTCACCCATAGTGGTGTATGGGAGAGAAATCTACTAGTCTTCACCGAGGCAATGCAATCAAGAAAGGTGGTCCAACTTGAGGGAGTCAAGATCGTCATCATCCAACTCAAGTGGACTATGTGCAAGGCAAAGGTTTGCCCTTGATAGGTTTTTTATTTTACCGGTATCATGGTGGTAGTTGGGAGACCGGGTTATAGGATCGATTGCCGTACTATCAAGGGGGGCTCTCGATGAGTAGCTTGATCGTATCGTTCATAGAGAGCTCAAACCATTGCATCCCTGCATCATCTTTATTGGTTCTTCTCCTTGTGAGTTTTTGAGCTTATGGTCATCTTGATGACAAGCTCGAGTTCATTGAAAACGGAGTTCACTCATGCATCTTCTATGATGTTTTCGATGTTGGAGGTTATGCCGGTTCTTCTCTGATGGAGTGTTCACTCCTCTATATACTAGGCATACCTCCCTGCCGCTATTTTGATGCTACTCGTCTTCCTCTATCCAACAAGCTTGAGTTTTCTCAATTCGGAGCTCATTTGCAAAAGTTATGGCAGTTCAGGGTTTCTTGTCGCTCCCGCGGTAGTACCATTGGGCCAGAGCGGTAGTACTGCTTATAGCCACAAGCGATAGTACCGCTGGGCCACAGCGGTAGTACCGCCCATGGGCTATATGTGGTGGTACCGCTCCGGTTCCGCGCTAGTGCCGCCTCGATTCGAGACCGCCGCTTTTCGTGTCAGGTTGGGCGGTAGTAGGACCGGCAGTGGGAGCAGTAGTACTGCTTATAAGCGGTAGTACCGCCCCACCACCTCTTCTAGTACCGCTCCGGGGCTCTTTCTCTCTGTTCTTCTCTCTTTGGCGCTGTGTGTGGTCCCAGCGGTAGTACCGCTGGGCCGAGCGGTAGTACCGCTCGCTGCGGGCTGGTTGGTGGGGATAACGGTTGTATTTCCCCCCCCCCCATAAAAGGGGGTCTTCTTCCCCATTGAACCTTATCCTTTGAGTTCATGTTCTTCCCCCATTGTTGACCTTCTTCGAGCTTGCTATTTCCCAATCCCTCCATGGATTCTTGCTAGTTTTGGGGGGAAAAGAGAGAGGAGATCTAGATCCATATTTCCACTAATCACTTTCTCCTCTAGGTGGGGGGAACCCCTTGGATCTAGATCTTGGAGTTTTTGGTGTTCTCCTTCTTGTTCTTCCTCTCTTTTCCCTCCCTAGCATTAGTTGCTTTGGTGGGATTTGAGAGAGAAGGACTTGGGCACTCCGTGTGCCCTGTCCATTGCATTTGGTGCATCGGTTTGAGTTCTCCACGGTGATACGTGGAAGTTACAAGTTGAGAAGCTTATTACTCTTGGGTTGGGTGCTTGGGCGCCCTAGACGGTTGTGGTCACCTCGAAGCCATATTCCATTGTGGTGAGGCTTCGTGGTGTCGTTAGGCAGATAGCCCCAACCTTGTGGTGCTCGGAGCTCAATCATTGTGGTGTAAAGCTCCGGGCAAGCGTCAGGGTCGCCAATTAGGTTGTGGAGATCACCTCGAGTAATTTGTACGGGTTCGGTGACCGCCCCCAAAAGGGTTGCCATTTGTATGGGTTCGGTGACCGCCCTCAAGGGTCGCTTAGTGGAATCACGGCATCTTGCATTGTGCGAGGGCGTGAGGAGATTACGGTGGCCCTCGTGGCTTCTTGGGGAGCATTGTGCCTCCACACCGCTCCAAACGGAGATTAGCATCCGCAAGGGTGTGAACTTCGGAATACATCGCCGTCTCCGCGTGTCTCGGTTATCTCTTACCCGAACCCTTTACTTATGCACTTTACTTTGTGATAGCCATATTGTTTCTTGTCATATATCTTGCTATCACCTAGTTGTTTATCTTGTTTAGCATAAGTTGTTAGTGCACATAGGTGAGCCTAGTCGTTGTAGGTTTTGTGCTTGACAAATTAACCACTAGGTTTATTCCGCATTTGTTCAAGCCTAAACCGTAATTATTTTAAAAGCACCTATTCACCCCCCTCTAGGTGACATCCACGATCTTTCAATTGGTATCAGAGCCTCGTCTCTTTTTATAGGGCTTAACCGCCTAGAGAGTAAGGATGTCGACTAGGGGCTTAGGGTTCTCTGACACTCTTTGTTTCGATGGCACAAATTTTGATGTTTGGGTAATTCGCATGCTTAATCTCTTTAGGGTCATGGACCCAAATTTAGTGCGAATTGTAGATATGGGTTTTTCTCCTCCAAAGGATCCCCAAAGATTATCTTTAGAGGATGCGAAAAACTCTTATCTCAATGCTCAAGCTTCTAATGTGCTTTCCGATGCTTTGAGCAATGTAGTTATATTTCAACTCATCCCGTTCCGGGATGCTCATGAGTTGTGGACAAAACTTCAAGATAAATATGGTGTGTCCAAGAATTGTGGAAATGATTGTTCTCCCTTCACCTTCGGCCGTGTGATACGTCTCCAACGTATCTATAATTTTTGATTGTTCCATGCTATTATTTATGAAGTCTTGGATGTTTAATGGGCTTTATCATTCACTTTTATATCATTTTTGGGACTAACCTACTAACCCAAAGGCCTAGTCCAGATTGCTGTTTTTTTGCCTATTTCAGGGTTTTGCAGAAAAGGAATATCAAACGGAGTCCAAACGGAATGAAACCTTCGTGAGAGATAATTTTGGAGGAAATCACGCTCGGGAACCTTCGGGACCAAGTCAGGGGACGAAGGGCCAGCCCTCGAGGGTGGGGGCGCGCCCCTGCCTCGAGGCTGTCCCACACGGCCCCCGGTGCCCTCCTTCTTCCTATATATACCTACGTACCCCAGAAACTCCATACGCACAGAGAAAGCCCTAATTCCACCGCCGTAGCTTCTGTTCTCGTGGAGATCCCATCTTGGAGCCTGTTCCGGGAGGGGGATCCATCACGGAGGCCTTCTTCATCATCATCATCGCCCTCACCATGAGTTGTGAGTAGTTTACCATAGACCTTCGGGTCCACACCTAGTATCTAGATGCCTTCTTCTCTCTCTCTGGATCTCAATACAAGTTCTCCTCGGTCTTCGAGGAGATCTATTCGATGTAATCTCTTTTTGCGGTGTGTTTGTCGAGATCCGATGAATTGTGAGTTTATGATCAAGGTTATCTATGAAAGATATTTGGTTCTTCTCTGAACATTTTATGTGTGCTCATAATATCCTTGCAAGTCTCTTCGAATTATTGGTTTGGTTTGGCCTACTAGATCTATAGTTCTTGCAATGGGAGAAGTGCTTGGCTTTGGGTTCAATCTTGCGGTGTCCTTTCCCAGTGACAGTAGGGGCAGCAAGGCACGTATTGTATTGTTGCCATCGAGGATAAAATGATGGGGTTTTCATCATATTGCTTGAGTTTATCCCTCTACATCATGTCATCTTGCTTAAGGCGTTACTCTGTTCTTATGAACTTAATACACTAGATGCATGCTGGATAGCGGTCGATGTGTGGAGTAATAGTAGTAGATGCAGAATCGTTTCGTTCTACTTGTCTCAGACGTGATGCCTATATACAATGATCATGCCTAGATAGTATCATAATTATTCGCTTTTCTATCAATTGCTCGACAGTAATTTGTTTACCCGCCGTAGAATACCGCTATCATGAGAGAAGCCACTAGAGAAAACTATGGCCCCCGGGTCTATTCTCAACATATCAATCTACATCTACTTTACTTTTCTTGCTTTTATTTGCTGTTTTATTAAACCAAAAATACCAAAAATATAATTATCATCTCTATTAGATCTCACTCTCGTAAGTGACCGTAAAGGGATTGACAACCCCTTATCGCGTTGGCTGCGAAGTTCTTATTTGTTTGTGCAGGTGCGAGGGACTCGCGCGTGGTCTCCAACTGGATTGATGTTGGAAATATGCCCTAGAGGCAATAATAAATTGGTTATTATTATATTTCCTTGTTCATGATAATTGTTTATTATCCATGCTAGAATTGTATTGATAGGAAACTCAGATACATGTGTGGATACATAGACAAACACCATGTCCCTAGTAAGCCTCTAGTTGACTAGCTCGTTGATCAACAGATGGTCACGGTTTCCTGACCATGGACATTGGACGTCGTTGATAACGGGATCACATCATTAGGAGAATGATGTGATGGACAAGACCCAATCCTAAGCCTAGCACAGATCGTGTAGTTCGTATGCTAAAGCTTTTCTAAATGTCAAGTATCTTTTCCATAGACCATGAGATTGTGCAACTCCCGGATACCGTAGGAATGCTTTGGGTGTACCAAACGTCACAACGTAACTGGGTGGCTATAAAGGTGCACTACAGGTATCTCCGAAAGTGTCTGTTGAGATGGCACGAATCGAGACTGGGATTTGTCACTCCGTATGACGGAGAGGTATCTCTGGGCCCACTCGGTAGGACATCATCATAATGTGCACAATGTGATCAAGGAGTTGACCACGGGATGATGTGCTACAGAACGAGTAAAGAGACTTGCCGGTAACGAGATTGAACGAGGTATCAGGATACCGACGATCGAATCTCGGGCAAGTACTGTACCGATAGACAAAGGGAATCGTATACGGGATTGATTGAATCCTTGACATCGTGGTTCATCCGATGAGCTCATCGTGGAACATGTGTGATAACCCTCAACCGTAAGGGATCGAGATAGTCTTCGCGGGTAAGAATAACCCAATTTATTGATTCGACACACGGGGAGCCAAAGAGTATTTATAAGCTTTGACAGTTGAGTTGTCAATTCAACCGCACCTGAAATATACTTACTTGCAACAAAAGATAAGTGGTAACAGTGATATGATAGTGATAATAGTGATAGTAAAAGTAAACAGCAAAAAGTAAATAGTGAAGGTAAATGGCAAAAGTAGCAACTAGTGACAAGCAGGGTTTAAAACACTGTAGGCTAGGGAGATGGATGGTTGGGCGCTGCATGGATGAGATAGATTCTAACTTGGGGCACGGCACACGGAAAAGTAATGATCATCTAGGCAAATATCAAACATTAGGCATGTATCCCGTAGGTAGTTGTACGTGCTTGCAATAAGAACTTGCACAACATCTTCTGTCCTACCATCCCGCTATGAACGGGGCCAAAAGGAACTTATGGAGATTAAGGTGCTCCTGTCAAAGAGCACCGGAACAAAGCAATGAACTCAATGGATACATGTAATCCTCAAACTACGTACCATCCCCTTTGGTGTCCCAAGCTGTCACTTTTGGGATCGCCGGTTCGGAACCATAATAGGTGCAAACAACTCATAGATAGGATCACGAACACAAATATATTCATGCAAAAACATATGGTTCAGATCTGAGATCATGGCACTCGGGCCCTAAGTGTCAAGCATTAAGAATAACAAGTTGAAGCAAAGATGATAAACACCATAGTAGATGATAGGCAACATGCCCCCAACGATCTGACAAACTATTACATGATCTAACTCATCCAATCCCTACCATCCCCTTCGCCTACAGCAGGGGAATTACTCACACATGGAGGGAGAAGTCATGGAGGGATGATGGAGTGGTGATGATGATGACGATGGCGATGGTCTCCCCTCTCCGGAGGCCAATTCAGCCTCCAGATTAGCCCACCCGAGGAAGAACAGAGGGTGGCGGCGGCTCCGCGACGGAAAACTGCGAAAAGAACTTCTGATCTGGGGTTTCCGCGTCGTGAGTAAAAATACGAGGCAAAGTAGGGCACCAGGGGGTGTGGGCCCCACCCAGGCGACCCCCCGGCGCAGCCCAGGGGGGGCGCGCCCACAGGGCGCCTGGGCACCCCCTGGTCCCCCTCTGGCCCCACTTCTGGTTCCTGGTTCCTTCGGGTGCGTGGATTTTCTGTGATTTTTCGTGGATTTTTCTGAGATACTTAAAAATCCGTTTTCCTGCACACAATAAAACCATACATGCAGCTCTGCTGAAAACAGCGTCAGTCCGGGTTAGGTTAGGTCAAATCATGCAAGAATGAGGTCAAAACAATATCAAAAGTGTTTGGAAAAGTAGATACGTTTGAGACGTATCAACTCCCCCAAGCTTAGCATATTGCTTGTCCTCAAGCAATTCAGTTCAACGAACTGGACGCGACAAAGAAAACTTTGACAAACTCTTTTGCTTCATTAGATGTATATAAGCATGTACTACGAAAAGAGTTTAGCAAGTATTGAAACAGTACTTATGAGGACAATGCAAGGAGCAATCCTTCTTTCAAGTGATTAGTCACAAATACTTAAAAGTAAATAATATACTACTGAAAATCAAGACAAGATTACATTGCACATAGCTTGAGCATACTAGGGTGGTATCTCGCTAGTCTCCATGAGTGAAGCAAAACATAAATGCAGAAACTCCTCCAGAGTTTTAAAGGAGACTAGAACTAAGAATTTCAGAATAAATCATATCGCAAGTATGCAGAAGACAATGTAATACTTTGGGACAATGCACGTTACACTCAGAATGACAATTATGCTCTCCTAGTTAGTGCTTTGAAGAAAGAAGGTGAAGACTCTCGAACCGTGGCTTTTGTTGGCAAAGTTGAAGACCCGTGGTCGGAAACAAAAACTAAACATGTACCAGAGCTCTTGGTTTTAAAAACAGAGATAAAAACGTTTTGAGAGGTGCATATTTCGTCAACGAATGCTAGTAGATAACTCAATCACTTTTTGAGTGGACAAGTCTCGAGGAACGGCTCCCGCACGAGGACGATCACATCCTCTTAATCTCCTTTGTTTATCACTGCCAAAGTTTTCTGATTTCTCATGAACAAAGCGTGAAGGAGGGTTTGTTTGTTATATTATATTTTTGAGCTGGGCGCACTCGATGCCAGTTCCTTTTCGTATTAGGGGTTTGCACATTATACATGCAATCCAGGGGTGAAACTTGTCCAACTTAAAAAGATTATGAATTAACTACTACTTCCTCATGAGCTAAAACATAGGCACAAAAAGAGAAATGCTTTTGATTAATTTCGAGATGGTACACAAAAGTCTTCGTTAGGAATGGCAGGTAAATACCATGTATAGGAAGGTATAGTGGACTCATATGGCATAACTGGTTTTAAGGATTTTGGATGCACAAGCAGTCAGTCCGCTTAGTACAGGTGGAAGTTTAGCAAAAGACTGGGAAGCGACCAACTAGAGAGCAATAACGGTCATAATCATGCAGAGCGACAAAGCAACATTGAATCGGGCATGAAAGTGATATAACTATTCTGAAACTCAAAGATCATCAAGGCAGAGTAGACTTTTTAGTCTTAAACATGTGTAAGCATGTGCCAAGTCAATCCAAAAATTCTCTAAAGGGAAATACCACCTTAGTATACCAGACTATGAACAGTGCGATGCATGTAGATCATTTCAATAACACATTATATACTCTAGTTATTCGAGACTAGCCACAAGGAAAGCATGAACAACCGAAAGAGCATTGTAAACATAGCACTATGTCGCTACAAACTGGTCTCTAGATCATAAGTATAGGCATATGTACAAAAGTAGAAACAAAAAGAGTTCATACCGGTCTTCCTTGTTGCTTCCCTTCAGTCGATCTTCGTCATTACTGCTTGTCACTTGCACGATCGAACGTAGGAAATATAATTAAATGCCATCACAGACTCGAGCTGAACTCTGAAAACAAAGCAAACTAAAGAGAGAAAGGAAATCTTTTTGGATTCTTCAAAGGTTGAATAAAAGCAAAAGAAAGAGAAAATCTTTTTGTTGTTTTTGCAAAGAGAGAAATAAAGAAGAACGGGCAAAAACTTCGAAAAGATCAAAGTGAATAAAACGGATAATACAATGGAAAAGTAAGAGGGGCACGTACTCCCCCAAGCTTAGGCTTTTGGCCTAAGTTGGTAGCAGCTACTGCCCCCAGGAGCCTCCTGCTCCGGGGGTATGGTGGTGAGTCCAAGGGTCGTAGAAGGATGCTGGCGCGTACACCGAACTCCTCGGAGTCTCCCACGAGGAAGGTTCCGAGCGCCAAACAGAGGAAGAACCTTCACCAAACTCGGTGGCGGTCTCTTCCTGAAAATGTGGTAACTCACCGTGCTTCTCCTCGTCGGGCACAACCCCCTCCATGGGGTTATGAAACTGATGCTGGACCATGAACTCATCGAACTGGACAACATCAAAGGACCATCCGTTCCTGCGAGAAAAATCAAACAAAAGAGGTGCAGGTAGACGGATCTCGCGTTCCGCGGTAATTCCGAAACGCAAGATATAAACAAGATTATCAAGCTCAGAACCCATGGTGACAAACTTATGCCTTTTCATAGCAGCAAGATCAAAGCTTAAATAAGTAAAAGGATTATCATCAGGGTGTGGGGTGCCTCCAAGATGTTCTAAGATAAGTGTGGCATAAACGCCACCATATAAGTCCCCCTTGTTACTTTTCATAGCAAGGAGTCGAGCAATTAAGGCACCCAGATTATAATCAGACCTCCCCGAGAGGGCTGCTGCCAGGATAGCAATATCCGGAGCAGAAATGCTGCTCGTGTTGTCACGAGCTAACACCCCTCTGGCAATATAATATGCAAAATACCCGAGGTGAGGAAATAAGATGCTGGAGATCTTCGACCGATGAATATCCCTCGTACCCATGCTGCAGAGAGAGTTGATGACGGTTTTCAGCTCGGAGGGCTGAGTGGCCATCCTAGCCGTCCTCCCAACGTTCGACACACCTATTATTTCACAAAAATTTCCCAAAGTCATGGTGATAAGTTCATTGTAAATTTTAAACTCAATAGCACCTGAATCAGGATTATATCTAAAACTGTTAATGAAACTGGAGGTGAGTTTTTGATACTGAGTAACACGGCTCGTGACGAGTCGTGTCAAACCTGCATTAGCACAAAGATTATAAAACTCATCCTTGATTCCCGCAGCTTCCATGAACTCATCACATGGAAATGTCATCGCACGTGCTGGACTTGTGTCTTCCAACAACTCCAGGGGCACATGATCTCCATTATAGCTCACCCTAGCAGTCGATGGTGAAGCTGCGGCTATAGTAACTCGATCGGAGTGTGCGGGCCTCCTCTTCTCAAGCCACCCTTTTGCCCTTCCTAACAAACTCATTTTTGATTTTTTTTACAATTTACAAAAACGAGGATTAAAACAAAGTGAGCTAAGGCAAACTACTCAACTCACTTGCCCAAGGCATAAACTTGCATCAAAACTTGAAAAATAACTTTCTACATATGCATGCAAGCTCATCTATACAGCACCAGGAACTACTAAATACTCACAAATGAAGCCACCAATCAAAAATCTAATTGGAGGGGTGGAGGAGTCACATACCAGGGAGTATTTGCTCAAAATTTCAGCTCAAATGATGGGCTGTAGAGAGAGATCGAAGAATCGCCTCCAAGAACAGCAAGAACACAAGAACAAGTGGAGAACTCGGGTTTTTGGAGAAAAAGAGAGAGGGAAGAAGAAGACATACCTGGAGGGGGGCCCTGTGGGCCCCAGGCGCCCTATGGGCGCGACCAGGGGCTGGGCCGCGCCAGCTGGCCGCCTGGGCCACTGGTGGGTCCCCCTGGCTGGCCCCAGGACTTTCTGGGTCTCTCCCGACGTGGAAATTTTTATTTAAATTTTTCTGGAATTTTTCTGAAAACTTCACTGTTGAAATTTTCTCGAAGTTCAAAAAGCTGCGAAACTCTCTGAAAACTTGAAGTAGTGAGTAGTATTGTGAAGCTTCAAAACATAAATACTTGGTACAACAAGCAGGACAAAAACTAAAAACAAATGAAAACATAACAAGCTCAACTTTTTATCTATATAAAACATGTTTGCTAATAAGGTTGATCAAGTCTTACCAACAAACAGGCGATATATAGAGCAAAAAGTCTCACCTCTCACGAAGTTATCACTGAACCTTTACCTTGATGGACATTGTCCCTACCATGATAGTTTTGTATTTGTGAGGCACATGTAGTGGACAATCCCATTCTCCAATTTTCACGGTCTCGATATTCTCTATAGAGTTGAGGGCATGCCTCCTGTCGATCTTCTTCGGAAAATATACCGTGTGTTCTTTATCATTCACATGGAAGGTAACCTTCCCTTTATTGCAATCAATAATAGCACCTGCGGTGTTAAGGAAAGGTCTACCAAGAATAATGGACATGCTCCCATCCTCGGGCATGTCAAGCACAACAAAATCAGTAAGAATTAAACAATTAGCAACCTCTACGGGAACATCCTCACAAATACCTATCGGAACAGTGGTTGACTTGTCAGCCATCTGAAGGGAGATATCTGTAGGAATTAGTTTCTCTAAACAAAGCCTCTCGTAAAGAGAGAGAGATGCATAACACTCACTCCTGCTCCAAGATCACATAAAGCAGTTTTGACATAATTATTCTTTATGGAGCAAGGAGTGGTGGGTATACCTGGATCACCGAGCTTCTCAGGAATCTTGCCACTGAAAGAGTAGTTAGCAAGCATAGTAGATATTGCATCATTAGGAACTTTTCTTTTATTAGTGACAATATCTTTCATATATTTTGAATAAGGAAGTAACTTAATAGCATTAGTCAAAGGGATTTGAAGAAAAAGAGGTTTAATCCACTCACAAAACTTATTATAATGCTCTTCTTCTTTAGATTTGATGGACTTACCTGGAAAGGGCATGGGTTTCTGTACCCATGGTTCTCTTTATTTCCCATGTTTTCTTGCGATGAAGTCTTCTTTAGTGTACCTCTTACGTTTGTCAGGTGCTTCTTCTTCTCGAACTTCAGGCGGATCATTCTTCTCATTATTATTACCTTCAGGTTCAGCACCATCTTCA
Source organism: Secale cereale (assembly GCA_902687465.1). Lineage (NCBI taxonomy): Eukaryota > Viridiplantae > Streptophyta > Magnoliopsida > Poales > Poaceae > Secale > Secale cereale. Next base: position 35,708,350 of record LR738710.1, read on the forward strand.
GTCTCAGCATCGGAGATAGATACACTGTTGGGATCAACAGCTGGCTCTTCATCTGCAATAGGATCATTAGAATTGTCAGTCTCCTTATGTTTCTTCTTTTTCTTTGGAGAACCAACAATTTCTTCTTCCTGCATTTGAGAATCCTACTCGATTCTCTTCGGATGTCCCTCTGGATAGAGAGGATCTTGAGTACTAGTTCCTCCTCGGGTCTTAATCCCGAAAGCCTGCAAATTATCTTGTTTGGCATTGTTAGCAAGCAAATCTCTTTGCACTTTAGAAATTTGGTCAAGCTGAGTTTGAACCATTTGAAAATGATTCACAAGACATTGAACATCATTAACGGTTCTATCTAAAACATCAAGCAGTCTTTTGATAGCAAGGGAATTATCATGCAATTGACTTTCTATCCTCTCATTAAAATGATTTTGTTTCATAATAAAATTATCAAACTCATCTAAACATTGATCAGGAGGCTTACCATGAGGGATGTCACTTGCGTTGAAATCTAAAGAGAGTGTACCTCTACCATAGGAGGGTGAGTGGTAGGCTCACACAGCTTCTCAATAGGGGGTAGATTCTTCACGTCTTCAGCTTTATTACCTTTCTCTTTAATAGACTTCTTTGCTTCTCGCATATCTTCGGGGCTTAGAAAAAATATGCCCCTCTTCTTTGGTGGTGGAGGTGGTTCAGGGACGGACCAATCTTCATGGTTTTTGGCAATCCTGCCCATCAAATCTTCCGCATCGTCCGGTGTTCTTTTCCTGAAAACACAACCAGCACAACTGTCCAAATAGGACCTGGATTCATCAGTTAGACCAACATAGAATATATCAATTAATTCATTCTTAGGGATTTCATGTCCTGGTCTAGCCCGAATCAGACCGCAGTACCTCCCCCAAGCTTTAGGGAGGGACTCATCCTGCAACTGTTTAAAGTTATAAATTCTTTGTAAAGCAGCATGTTGCATGTGAGCAGGAAAGTACTTATCAACAAAAGAGTGAGCTAAGTCTTGAGGACTCTTAATGGAACCGCATGGGAGTGAATCATACCATGCTTTAGCACCTTCCTTCAAGGAGAAAGGAAGAAGCTTGGTGATATAAAAGTATCGTATCTTCTCATCTATGGTAAACAGGCCACCTAACTCACCGAGTTTAGTCAGGTGTGCAATAGCATCATCATTTTCTCTGCCATAAAAGGGGTCAGCTTCAACCATAGGTATAAGTGAAAGATCAACAGAGAAATCATAATCAGGATCATCAATGCATATAGGAGATGTAGCAAATTCAGGATCAGGAACGGTTTTGTTCTTCAAAGAGTGTTTTTCAAATAGTTTCTTAATAACTTCAGGGTCAGAGCCAGAAAACTCGGTCAGTTCCCTGCATAAATCTTCATCAAGCATATAGTAATCATCATCAAGGAGCCTCTCTTTGAGTTTACTCAAATCAGGATAATCATAAGTTTCACCAATAGGGTAGCGAGTAACAGGAAGTTCAATTCCAGACTTTTTAGCAGCAGCAGCAATTTTTTTTCTCAAGAGCATAACCAAGCGAACTAATATCATCAAAAGTAGTAGAGGCATCATCAAGAGTATCTGACATAGTAACAAATTCAGTAGGAGCATCATGTGGTGGTGGTGAGACAAACTTACTCATAACAGAAGGTGAATCAAGTGTAGCACTAGTGCTCAGAGCAGTACCTCTTCTTGTAGTAGATAGTAAGATCGGAACCTTGGGGTCTCCTTTCTTACCCATAGTGGATGAAGTGCAGCAGGTAGGATACCTCAAGTAGACTTGTAAATATTGCTATGCTCCCCGGCAACGGCGCCAGAAAACGGTACTTGATAACCCTCAACCGTAAGGGATCGAGATAGTCTTCGCGGGTAAGAACAACCCAATTTATTGATTCGACACACGGGGAGCCAAAGAGTATTTATAAGCTTTAACAGCTGAGTTGTCAATTCAACCGCACCTCAAATATACTTACTTGCAACAAAAGATAAGTGGTAACAGTGATATGATAGTGATAATAGTGATAGTAAAAGTAAACAGCAAAAAGTAAATAGTGAAGGTAAATGGCAAAAGTAGCAACTAGTGACAAGCAGGGTTTAAAACACTGTAGGCTAGGGAGATGGATGGTTGGGAGCTGCATGGATGAGATAGATTCTAACTTGGGGCATGGCACATGGAAAAGTAATGATCATCTAGGTAAATATCAAACATTAGGCGTGCATCCCGTAGGTAGTTGTTCGTGCTTGCAATAAGAACTTGCACAACATCTTTTGTCCTACCATCCCGCTACGAACGGGGCCAAAAGGAACTTATGGAGATTAAGGTGCTCCTGTCAAAGAGCACCGGAACAAAGCAATAAACTCAATGGATACATGTAATCCTCAAACTACGGACCATCCCCTTTGGTGTCCCAAGCTGTCACTTTTGGGATCGCCGGTTCCGAACCGTAATAGGTGCAAACAACTCATAGATAGGATCACGAACACAAATATATTCATGCAAACACATATGGTTCAGATCAGAGATCATGGCACTCGGGCCCTAAGTGTCAAGCATTAAGAATAACAAGTTGAAGCAAAGATGATAAACACCATAGTAGATGATAGGCAACATGCCCCCAACGATCTGACAAACTATTACATGATCTAACTCATCCAATCCCTACCATCCCCTTCGCCTACAGCAGGGGAATTACTCACACATGGAGGGAGAAGTCATGGAGGGATGATGGAGTGGTGATGATGATGACGATGGCGACGATCTCCCCTCTCCAGAGGCCAATTCAGCCTCCAGATTAGCCCTCCCGAGGAAGAACAGAGGGTGGCGGCGGCTTCGCGACGGAAAACTGCGAAAAGAACTTCTGATCTGGGGTTTCTGCGTCGTGAGTAAAAATACGAGGCAAAGTAGGGCACCAGGGGGTGTGGGCCCCACCCAGGCGACCCCCCGGCGCGGCCCAGGGGGGGGGGGGGCGCCCACAGGGCGCCTGGGCACCCCCTGGTCCCCCTCTGGCCCCACTTCTGGTTCCTGGTTCCTTCGGGTGCGTGGATTTTCTGTGATTTTTCGTAGATTTTTCTGAGATACTTAAAAATCCGTTTTCCTGCACACAATAAAACCATACAGGCAGCTCTGCTGAAAACAGCGTCAGTCCGGGTTAGTTTAGTTCAAATCATGCAAGAATGAGGTCAAAACAATATCAAAAGTGTTTGGAAAAGTAGATACGTTTGAGACGTATCAACTCCCCCAAGCTTATCATATTGCTTGTCCTCAAGCAATTCAGTTCAACGAACTGGACGCGACAAAGAAAACTTTGACAAACTCTTTTGCTTCATTAGATGTATATAAGCATGTACTACAAAAAGAGTTTAGCAAGTATTGAAACAGTACTTATGAGGACAATGCAAGGAGCAATCCTTCTTTCAAGTGATTACTCACAAATACTTAAAAGTAAATAATATACTACTGAAAATCAAGACAAGATTACATTGCACATAGCTTGAGCATACTAGGGTGGTATCTCGCTAGTCTCCATGAGTGAAGCAAAACATAAATGCAGAAACTCCTCCAGAGTTTTAAAGGAGACTAGAACTAAGAATTTCAGAATAAATCATATCACAAGTATGAAGAAGACAATGTAATACTTTGGGACAATGCACGTTACACTCAGAATGACAATTATGCTCTCCTAGTTAGTGCTTTGAAGAAAGAAGGTGAAGACTCTCGAACCGTGGCTTTTGTTGGCAAAGTTGAAGACCCGTGGTCGGAAACAAAAACTAAACATGTACCAGAGCTCTTGGTTTTAAAAACAGAGATAAAAACGTTTTGAGAGGTGCATATTTCGTCAACGAATGCTAGTAGATAACTCAATCACTTTTTGAGTGGACAAGTCTCGAGGAACGGCTCCCGCACGAGGACGATCACATCCTCTTAATCTCCTTTGTTTATCACTGCCAAAGTTTTCTGATTTCTCATGAACAAAGCGTGAAGGAGGGTTTGTTTGTTATATTATCTTTTTGAGCCGGGCGCACTCGATGCCAGTTCCTTTTCGTATTAGGGGTTTGCACATTATACATGCAATCCAGGGGTGAAACTTGTCCAACTTAAAAAGATTATGAATTAACTACTACTTCCTCATGAGCTAAAACATAGGCACAAAAAGAGAAATGCTTTTGATTAATTTCGAGATGGTACACGAAAGTCTTCGTTAGGAATGGCAGGTAAATACCATGTATAGGAAGGTATAGTGGACTCATATGGCATAACTGGTTTTAAGGATTTTGGATGCACAAGCAGTAAGTCCGCTTAGTACAGGTGGAAGTTTAGCAAAAGACTGGGAAGCGACCAACTAGAGGGCTGCGTGGGCCTAGTGTGGGAGGGGACCAGCCCCAGGTGGGCTGGTGCGCCCCCACCAGGGCCCAAGGCGCATCATAGAGGGGAAGGGGGCAAACCCTAGGGCAGATGGACCCTAGGGCCGAATCTGGTGCGCCCCCCTCTCCCTCTCCCCCTCTGGCCGCCACCCTTAGATGGGATCTGGGGTGGCCGCACCCTAGGGGTGGGAAACCCTAAAGGGGGCACTGCCCCTCCCTTCCCCCTATATATATGTGAGGTTTGGGGCTGCCCATAACACGGTTTGACCTCTCTCGCTTGGCGCAGCCCTACCTCTCTCCCTCCTCGTCTCTCGCAGTGCTTGGCGAAGCCCTGCTGGAGTCCCGCGCTCCTCCACCACCACCACGCCATCGTGCTGCTGTTGGATGGAGTCTTGCCCAACCTCTCTCTCTCTCTCTCTCTCCTTGCTGGATCAAGGCGTGGGAGACGTCATCGGGCTGCACGTGTGTTGAACGCGGAGGCGCCGTTGTTCGGCGCTTAGATCGGAATCAACCGCGATCTGAATCGCAGCGAGTACGACTCCTTCATCCGCGTTCTTGCAACGCTTCCGCATCACGATCTACAAGGGTATGTAGATGCACTCTCCTCTCCCTCGTTGCTAGATTACTCCATAGATTGATCTTGGTGATGCGTAGAAATTTTTTGTTTTCTGCTACTGTGACGCCCGGATAATTAAGCTACAGTAACCCTCTACTAATGACGACACGTCACCACAATTACTGTTGATAATCTCGTGTTAGTTCGAAAACGATCCAAATTAAAATTTGAATTAAAAGAAAACACAAAAGTTTTCAAACATTAAAACTAAAATGTTCGGGACGTATCAAATAAATCAAAAGGAATTATGGTGGAGAATCCTTATTTTTATAACATATTTAAATGCACCAAAATGATTGAAACAGCAGACAAAACAATTAAGTAATGCCTTTGGTATTTTATAAAATATTAAACTATTTTATTTTGTTGCCCAAACTTATGTGGGAGTGGCATACTTATTAACACTAAAATTGGAACTGCCTTTATAATTTACAAAACTAAAATAAATGGGGAACTAAAATAAACAGAAAAGAAATTAAAAAGAAAAAGAAAAACG
>LR738710.1:35721960-35811877 GCA_902687465.1 Secale cereale
CCCTCGACACCGCGCCCCCGACGCGCCGCGCCGGACTACCCCAAGCCCACTGCCCTCCTCGACCGGCCCCCTGTGAGCCGCTGCCGTTTCCTCCCTCCCTCTGCAACCCCTCGCTCGCACCAGAGGTGGCGCCTTCCCCTGTTCCCCTTCCCGCACCGGCCACCGCTCCTGGCCGTCCCCTTCCCTGCTCCCCGCCCCGCGCCGGTGGCCTCGTCCCGCCGCGCCCCGATGGCCTCGCCCCGCCGCGCCCGGCGGCCTCGCCCGCACCCGTGCCGCACCGGCGCCCTGGCTACGGCCCCGGCCGAGCCAGCTCCGGCCGGCCACCGCCGCCGTGCCCCACCACACCGGTCGGCCGGCGCCGTCCCGTGGCCGCGCCCTGGCCACGGCCATGCCCGGCCGGCACCCTCTATCAGCGCTGCGCGATGCATCCGGGCGCCACACGGGCGCCCGCCCGTTAACCGCCCGTCCGGTGGCACGTGCCACTGACCTATGGGCCCCGCCCCCCAGAACAAAAAAATAAAATAAGATAAGAAGAGTTAAAGATAAAATAAAATAAATAAATAAATATAAATAATAATAATTAGTTAATTAATTAATTAATTAGTTAACTAAATAATTAACTTAATTAATCTGGATTAATTAAATCCAATTAATCTAATTAGTTAATTAACTAATGTTTTAATTAAACTAATGACTATTTAACTTAATGATATACTGTTAAGTTAAACTAATTAATTGTGATTAACTTAATTAACTTTAATTAATTAAATTAATTAGGTTTAATTAATTAATTAACCCTAATTAATACTGTGTCACTGACAGGTGGGACCCACCTGTCAGGTTGACCAGTCAACCCCTGCTGCCGTCAGCATGACATCATGCTGATGTCATAAATGCATTTTCAAATTAATTAATTGATATTACATTCCAGAAATTAATAAAAACTTAATAAAATCATATCTTTTAAACCGTAACTCGGATGAAAATACTTTGTACATGAAAGTTGCTCAGAACGACGAGACGAATCCGAATACGCAGTCCGTTTGTCCGCCACACATCTCTATCATACCGAACGTGCAACATTCCCCCTCCGTTTCATCTGCCCGAAAACGCGAAACACCGGGAATACTTTCCCGGATGTTTTTCATCCTTGCCAGTATCACCTCCTACCGCGTTAGGTCACACGTAGCACTGCGTATTTCCCTGTTATGCTTTGTGTGCTATTGTTTGCTCTGTTATTTATTTGTTTCCCCTTCGTTGCTTATTTTCGGTAGACTCCGATACTGTGATAGACCCCGAGACCATTGATGCTTCGGTGTTCGACTACGGCTACGCTTCCGAAGATTCCTTTCGTCTGCCGGCTTCCAGGCAAGCCCCCCCTTTGATCACCAGATATCGCCTATTCTTCTGTCTACTGCTTGCATTAGAGTAGTGTAGCATGTTACTGTTCGGTTACTCCTATTCTGCTGCATAGCCTGTCATTGTTGCTACAACTGTTGATACTTTACCTGCCATCCTAATGCTTAGTGTAGGATGCTAGTATTCCATCAGTGGCCCTACACCCTTGTCCGTCTGCCCTGCTATTCTATCGGGCCGTGATCACTTGGGGGTGATCACGGGTATATACTATATACATACTTTTCATACACATGATGATGGTTCGGATATGGGGGCTGAAGGGGCAGGTGGTTCCACACAGGTAGTGGTGGGCCTGGGTTCCCGACAGTCCCCTGATGGTTACTTTGTGGCGGAGCGACAGGGCAGGTTGCGACCACCTAGGAGACAGGTGGGCCTGGCCCTGGTCGTTGTCCGCGGTTATTTCATATTAACACGTTTAACGGGATCTTGGTATTTGATCTGAGTCTGACCATTTGGTCTATACGCACTAACCAGCTACGTGGGAATAGTTATGGGTACTCGACGTCGTGGTATCAGCCGAAGCCTTCTTGACGTCAGCGGTTTAGCGGCGCGCGCCGGGTTGGACCGCGTAACGCAACTTCCTTAGTAATGGAGGTTGCTAGGTCTGCTCACCGGCCGCCCTCGCAACGTGCAGGTGTGCATTGGGCGATGGGCCCAGACCCCTGTGTGCTTAGGACTTAGACCGACGTGCTGACCTCTCTGCTGTGCTTAGGTAGGGCTGCGACGTGTTGATCTTCCGAGGCCGGGCATGACCCTGGAAAGTGTGTCCGGCCAAATGGGATCAAGCGTGCTGGGATATGTGGTGCACCCCTGCAGGGAAGTTAATCTATTCGAATAGCCGTGTCCCTCGGTAAAAGGACGACCCGGAGTTGTACTCTGACCTCATGACAACTAGAACCGGACACTTAATAAAACACACCCTTACAAGTGCCAGATATAACTCGGTGGTTGCTCTCTCGCAGGGTGATGTGCGGGAGGATCGCCGGGTAGGTTTATGCTATACGATGTTACTTGGTGAACTTACCTTCTACTCCCTTCTACTGCTGCAAGACGGAGGCTGCGAGAAGCGAGGATACTTGTTACTTTCCAGCTACCCTCATCTTCTGCTGCAAGATGGAGTTTACGAGAAGCGTAGTCTTCAATTGGATTAGCTATCCCCCTCTTATTCCCGCTTGCTGCAGTTCAGTCCACCGATATTACCCATATCATTGTTACCATTGCATATGTAGTGTAGATCCTTGCTTGCGAGTACTTGGATGAGTACTCACGGTTGCTTTTCTCCCCCTTTTCCCCCTTTGTCCCTTCTTCTCGGATGTCGCAACCAGATGATGGAGTCCAGGAGCCAGAGGATCCCGATGATGTTTCTACTTGGAGTTCGGCTTCGAGGAGTAGTTAGGAGGTCCCAGGCAGGAGGCCTTGCCTTTTCGATCGTTGTTATTTTTGTGCTAGCCTTCTTAAGGCATGCTTGTTTAACTTATGTCTGTACTCAGATATTATTGCTTCCGCTGACTCTTGTGTTTTCGAGCTTATGTATTCGAGCCCTCGAGGCCCCTGGCTTGTAATATAAAGCTTGTATTATTTTAATTTGTGTCTAGAGTTGTGTTGTGATATCTTCCAGTGAGTCCTTGATCTTGGTCGTACACATTTGCGTGCATGATTAGTGTACGGTCAAATCGGGGGCGTCACAGCTACGATCCCCAACAGTGGCATCATGAGCTAGGTCTATGCGTAGTATCTTGCACGAGTAGAACACAAAGTAGTTGTGGGCGTAGATCATGTCAATTCTCTTGCCGTTACTAGTCTTATCTTGATTCGGCGGCATCGTGGGATGAAGCGGCCCGGACCGACCTTACACGTACTCTTACGTGAGACTGGTTCCACCGACTGACATGCACTAGTTGCATAAGGTGGCTAGCTGGTGTCTGTCTCTCCCACTTTAGTCGGATCGGATTCGGTGAAAAGGGTCCTTATAAAGGGTAAATAGAAATTGGCATATCACGTTGTGGTTTTGGCGTAGGTAAGAAACGTTCTTGCTAGAAACCTATAGGAGCCACGTAAAAACTTGCAACAACAATTAGAGGACGTCTAACTTGTTCTTGCAGCATGTGCCGTGTGATGTGATATGGCCAAAAGGATGTGATGAATGATATATATGTGATGTATGAGATTGATCATGTTCTTGTAATAGGAATCACGACTTGCATGTCGATGAGAATGACAACCGGCAGGAGCCATATGAGTTGTCTTATTTATTGTATGACCTGTGTGTCACTGAATAACGCCATGTAATTACTTTACTTTATTGCTAAACGTTAGCCATAGTAGTAGAAGTAATGTTTGTCGAGACGACTTCATGAAGATACGATGATGGAGATCACGTTGATGGAGATCATGGTGTCATGCCGGTGACGATGATGATCATGGAGCCCCGAAGATGAAGATCAAAGGAGCAATATGATATTGGCCATATCATGTCACTATTTGATTGCGATGTTTATCATGTTTTACATCTTATTTGCTTAGAACGACGGTAGTAAATAAGATGATCTCTCACTAAAATTTCAAGAATTGTGTTTCCCCTAACTGTGCACCGTTGCTAAGGTTCGTTGTTCCGAAGCACCACGTGATGATCGGGTGTGATAGGTTCTAACGTTCACATACAATGGGTGTAAGCCAGATTTGCACACGCGATACACTTAGGGTTCACTTGACGAGCCTAGCATGTACAGACATGGCCTCGGAACACGGAAGACCGAAAGGTCGAACATGAGTCGTATAGAAGATACGATCAACATAAAGATGTACACCATTGATGACTAGTCCGTCTCACGTGATGATAGGACACGGCTTAGTCGATTCAGATCATGTATCACTTAGATGACTAGCGAGATGTCTATTTGAGTGGGAGTTCATTGGATGAACTTAGTTGTCATGAACAATAGTCTAAGTTGTCTTCGCAAATTATGTTGTAGACCAATAACTGCGTTGTAGCTCCCTATTTAATACGATCCTAGAGGAAGACTAAGTTGAATGATATTGTAAGCAATGATGCGGAGTAGGTCTGTAGTCCGAGGAGTGTCCTCACTGCTACACAGAAAGCTTACGTCTTTGATGCACCTCTCGATGTGCAAACCCCTACAACGTTGTCTGTGGATGTTGTGAACACCTGACAGACACATCCTGATAACTACTTGATAGTTAAGTGCACCATACTTTACGGCTTATGATCGGGATTCCAATGACGTTTTGAACGCCATAGGACATATGAGATGTTCCAAGAGCTGAAACTGGGATTTCAGGCTCATGCCCGTGTTGAGAGGTATGAGACCTCTGACAAGTTCTTTTGCCAACAAGATGCAGGAGAATAGCTCAACTAGTGAGCATGTGCTCAGAGTGTGTGGGTGCTAAAATCACTTGAACCAAGTGGGAGTTAATCTTCCAGATGAGATAGTGGTTGACGGAATTCTCTAGACACTATCACCAAGCTACTACAACTTCGTGATGAACTATGACATGCAAAGGATGGAGATGATCCCAGAGCTATTAGCGGTGCTTAAGACCGCAAAAGTAGAAATCAAGAAGGAGCATCAAGTGTTGATGGTTTAACAAGACCACTGGTTTCAAAAGGGCAAGGGCAAGAAGGGAAACTTCATGAATGGCAAACCCGTTGTCGCACTAATGAAGGAACCCAAGGTTGAACCCAAACCTTGAGACTAAGTGCTTCTATTGTAAGGGGAACGTCACATGGTAGCGGAACTACCCCATATACATGGTAGATAAGAAAGCTGGCAACTTCAACAAAGTATGTTTGATATACGTGTTATTGATGTGTACCTTACTAGTACTCCTTGTAGCACATGGGTATTGGATACCGGTTCAGTTGCTATTATTAGTGACTTGAAGCAAAAGCTACAGACTGAACGGAGACTAGCTAAGGGCGAGGTGACAATGTGTGTTGGAAGTGTTTCCAAGGTTGATAAGATCATCATCGCACGCTCCCTCTACCTTCGGGATTGGTGTTGAACCTAGATAAATGTTATCAGGTGTCTACGTTGAGCATGAATATGATTAGATCATGTTCATTGCAATACGGTTATTCATTTAAGTTAGAGAATAATGGTTATTATGTTTACATGAATAATACCTTTATGGTCATGCACCCAATGGTTTATTGAATCTTGATCATAGGAATACACATGATAATAATATTAACGCCAAAAGATGTAGAGTTAATAATGATAGTACCACTTTCTTGTGGCACTGCCGCTTAGGTCATTTTGGCATAAAATGCATGAAGAAACTCCATGCTGATGGATGTTTGGAGTCACTTGATTTTGAATCGCTTGACACATGCGAGCCATGCCTCATGGGCAGGATGACTAAGATCCCGTTTTCAGGTACAATGAAACGGGCAAGTGACTTGTTGGAAATCATACATGCTGATTTGTGTGATCCAATGAGAATTAAGGCGTGTGGTGGATATCGTTATTTTCTCATCTTCACTGACGATTTGAGTAGATATGGGTATATTTAGTTAATGAAGCAAAAGTCTGAAAACGTTTGAAAAGTTCAAGCAATTTCGGAGTGAAGTTAAGAATCATCATAACAAGAAGATCATGTTCCTACGATCTGATCAAGGGGAGATTTTCTGAATTATGAGTTTGGCAATCACTTAAGACATTGTGGAATTGTTTCGCAGTTGAAGCCACCTGGAACACCACAGCGTAATGGTGTGTCTGGATGTCGTAATCGAACCTTATGAGATATGGTGCGATCTATGATGTCTCTTACCGATCTACCGCTATTATTTTGAGGTTATGCATTAGAGACAACTGCATTCACTTTAGATAGGGCACCATCTAAGTTCGTTGAGACGACGCCGTATGGTTTGGCAAGAAACCGAGTTGTCGTTTTCTTGATGTTTGGGGCTGCGATGCTTATGGCTTCAGCCGGAAAAAGCTCGAACCCAAAGCGGACAAATACATCTTCATAGAATACCCAAAGGTAACATTTGGGTATACCTTCTATCTCATATCCAAGGGCAAAAAAGTTTGTCGCTAAGAATGGGTCCTTTCTCGAGAAGGAGTTTCTCTCGAAAGATTTGAGTGGGAGGAAGATATAACTTGATGAGGTTGTCGAACCCTCACTTCAACCGGAGAGTAGTGCAACACAGAAAGATGTTTCTGTGGAACCTACGACTGTTGAAGAGGAAACTAATAATAGTGATCATGAAGCTTCGGATCAAGTTGCTATTGAACCTCGTAGGTCGACAAGGATATGTACTACTCCTGAGTGGTACGGTGATCCTGTCTTAGAAGTCATGTTGTTGGATAACAATGAACCTATGAACTATGGAGAAGCGATGGTGGGCCCGTATTCCGACAAATGTTAGAAGCCGAGAAATCCGAGATAGGATCCATGTATCAAAACAAAGTATGGACTTTGGTGGACTTGCCCGATGATTGGCAAGCCATTGAGATAAATGGATCTTTAAGAAGAAGACGGGCGTGGACGGTAATGTCACCGTCTATGAAGCTCGACCTGTGGCAAAGAGTTTTTCACAAGTTCAAGGAGTTGACTACGATGAGATTTTCTCACCCGTAGCGATGCTTAAGTCCGTCGGAATCATGTTAGCATTAGCTGCATTTATGAAATATGGCAGATGGACGACAAAACAAGTTTCCTTACCAGTTTTCGTAAGGAAAGGTTGTATGTGATACAATCAGAAAGGTTTTGTCGATCCTAAGGATGCTAAAAGGTATGCTAGCTCCAGCGATCCTTCCATGGACTGGAGCAAGCATCTCGGTGTCGGAATATACGCTTTGATGGAGTGATCAAAGTTTTTGGGTATACAAAGTTTGTTAGAAACTTGTATTTACAATAAAGTGAGTGGGAGCACTACCACATTTCTGATAAGTATATGTGAATGACATATTGTTGATCCGAAATGATGTAGAATTTCTGGAAAGCGTAAAGGGTTGTTTGAAAGGAGTTTTTCAAAGGAAGACCTGGATAAAGCTGCTTATATAATTGGGCATCAAGATCTATAGAGATAGATCAAGACGCCTAATGAAACTTTCAAAAGAACACACACCTTTGACATGATTTTGAAGGAGTTCAAAATAGATCAGTCAAAGAAGGAGTTCTTACTTGAGTTGTAAGGTGTAAAGTTGAGTAAGACTCAAAGCTTGACCGCGGCAGAAGGAAGAGGAAGGACGAAGGTCTTCCCCTATGCTTTTGTCATAGGCTCTATACGGTATGCCATGCTGAGTACCTCGCCTGATGTGTGCCTTACCACATGTCTGACAAGAGGGTACAAAAGGTGATCCAGGAGTAGATCACCAGATAGCGGTCAAAATTATCCTTAGAGGAATAAGGAAATGTTTCTCGGTTATGGAGGTGATAAAGAGTTCGATGTAAAGAGTTACGTCGATGCAAGCTTAACACCTATCCGGATAACTCTGAGTGGAGATACCGGATACGTATAATGGAGCAACAGTTTGGAATAGCTCCAAGTGGAACGTGGTACCAGCATCTATGATATGACATAAAGTTTTGCAAAGTACATAGGGATCTGAATGTTGCAGACCCGTTGACTACAACCTCTCTCACAAGCATAACATGATCAAACCCATAACTCATTGAGTGTTAATCACATATTGATGTGAACTAGATTACTGACTCTAGTAAACTCTTTGGATGTTAGTCACATGGCGTTGTGACCTGTGAGTGTTAATCACATGGCGATGTGAACTAGATTATTGACTCTAGTGCAAGTGTGAGACTGTTGGAAATATGCCCTAGAGGCAATAATAAATTGGTTATTATTATATTTCCTTGTTCATGATAATTGTTTATTATCCATGCTAGAATTGTATTGATAGGAAACTCAGATACATGTGTGGATACATAGACAAACACCATGTCCCTAGTAAGCCTCTAGTTGACTAGCTCGTTGATCAACAGATGGTCACGGTTTCCTGACCATGGACATTGGATGTCGTTGATAACGGGATCACATCATTAGGAGAATGATGTGATGGACAAGACCCAATCCTAAGCCTAGCAAAGATCGTGTAGTTCATATGCTAAAGCTTTTCTAAATGTCAAGTATCTTTTCCTTAGACCATGAGATTGTGCAACTCCCGGATACCGTAGGAATGCTTTGGGTGTACCAAACGTCACAACGTAACTGGGTGGCTATAAAGGTGCACTACAGGTATCTCCGAAAGTGTCTGTTGGGATGGCACGAATCGAGACTGGGATTTGTCACTCCGTATGACGGAGAGGTATCTATGGGCCCACTCGGTAGGACATCAAATGTGCACAATGTGATCAAGGAGTTGATCACGGGATGATGTGTTACAGAACGAGTAAAGAGACTTGCCGGTAACGAGATTAAACGAGGTATCGAGATACCGACGATCGAATCTCGGGCAAGTACTGTACCGATAGACAAAGGGAATCGTATACGGGATTGATTGAATCCTTGACATCGTGGTTCATCCGATGAGATCATCATGGAACATGTGGGAGCCAACATGGGTATCCAGATCCCGATGTTGGTTATTGGCCGGAGAGTTGTCTCGGTCATGTCTGCATGGTTCCCGAGCCCGTAGGGTCTACACACTTAAGGTTCGATGACGCTAGGGTTATAGGGAAAGTATGTACGCGGTTACCGAATGTTTTTCGGAGTCCCGGATGAGATCCCGTACGTCACGAGGAGTTCCGGAATGGTCCGGAGGTAAAGATTCATATATGGGAAGTCCCGTTTTGGTCACCGGATAAGTTTCAGGCGCTATCGATAGCGTACCGGGACCACCGGGAGGGTCCCGGGGGTCCACCGGGTGGGGCCACCGGCCCCAGAGGGCTGCGTGGGCCTAGTGTGGGAGGGGACCAGCCCCAGGTGGGCTGGTGCGCCCCCCCACCAGGGCCCAAGGCGCATCATAGAGGGGATGGGGGCAAACCCTAGGGCAGATGGGCCCTAGGGCCCAATCTGGTGCACCCCCTTTCCGTCTCCCCCTCTGGCCGCCACCCTTAGATGGGATCTGGGGTGGCCGCACCCCTAGGGGTGGGAAACCCTAAAGGGGTCACAACCCCTCCCTTCCCCCTATATATATGTGAGGTTTGGGGCTGCCCATAACACGGTTTGACCTCTCTCGCTTGGCGCAGCCCTACCTCTCTCCCTCCTCGTCTCTCGTAGTGCTTGGCGAAGCCCTGCTGGAGTCCCGCGCTCCTCCACCACCACCACGCCGTCGTGCTGCTGTTGGATGGAGTCTTCCCCAACCTCTCTCTCTCTCTCCTTGCTGGATCAAGGCGTGGGAGACGTCATCGGGCTGCACGTGTGTTGAACGCGGAGGCGCCGTTGTTCGGCGCTTAGATCGGAATCAACCGCGATCTGAATCGCAGCGAGTACGACTCCTTCATCCGCGTTCTTGCAACGCTTCCGCATCGCGATCTACAAGGGTATGTAGATGCACTCCCCTCTCCCTCGTTGCTAGATTACTCCATAGATTGATCTTGGTGATGCGTAGAATTTTTTTGTTTTCTGCTACAATCCCCAACAATTGATACCTTGGTTTTACAAAACTGAGGGAAATACTTACGCTACTGTGCTGCATCTCCCTTTCCTCTTCGAGGGAATACAACGCAAGCTCAAGAGGTAGCAAGAAGAATTTCTGGCGCCGTGGCAGGGGAGACTCACGCCAAGTCAAGTCAAGATTTGCCACCCCGTCCACTAGCCAATTTCTGGCGCCGTTGCCGGGGAGTCTTACGCAAAAGTCATATACCAAGTACCTATCGGAAACCCTTATCCTTCGCATTTCATTTATTTGCCTCTCGTTTTCCTCTCCCCCACTTCACCCTTGCCGTTTTATTTGCCCTTCTTCCGCCGTGTGTTTTTCATTCGCTTGCCTCTTGTTTGCTCGTGTGTGTTGGATTGCTTGCTTGTCACTATTGCTTGCTTGTCACTATGGCTCAGAGCAATACCAAATGACTTTTCCAATACCAACAACAATGATTTTATTAGCACTCCAATTGCTCCTATTACCGATGCTGAATCTTGTGAGATCAATGCTGCTTTGTTGAATCTTGTCATGAAAGATCAATTCTCCGGCCTTCCTAGTGAAGATGCCGCTACCCATCTAAACAACTTTGTTGATTTGTGTGATATGCAAAAGAAAAGGGATACAACTAACGATATTGTTAAATTGAAGTTATTTCCGTTTTCACTTAGAGATCATGCTAAAACTTGGTTTTCCTCTTTGCCTAGAAATAGTATTTATTCGTGGAATAAGTGCAAAGATGCTTTTATCTCCAAGTATTTCCCTCCTGCTAAGATCATCTCTCTTAGAAACGATATTCTGAATTTTAAGCAACTAGATCATGGGCATGTTGCACAAGCTTGGGAGATAATGAAATTAATGATACGTAATTGCCCTACACATGGTTTGAATCTATGGATGATTATTCAGAACTTTTATGCTGGCTTGAATTTTGCTTCAAGAAATCTTTTAGATTCGGCCGCCGGAGGCACTTTCATGGAAACTACCTTAGGAGAAGCCACCAAACTCCTAGATAATATTATGGTTAATTATTCTCAATGGCACACCGAAAGATCTACTAGTAAAAAAGTGCATGCTATCGAAGAAATTAGTGTTTTGAGTGGAAAGATGGATGAACTTATGAAATTGTTTGCTGCTAAGAGTGCTTCTTCTGATCCTAATGATATGCCTTTGTCCACTTTGATTGAGAATAACAATGAATCTTTGGATGTGAATTTTGTTGGTAGGAATAATTTTGGTAACAATGCTTATAGAGGTAATTTTAATCCTAGGCCTTTTCCTAGTAATTCCTCTAATAATTTTGGTAATTACTACAACAACTCTTATGGAAAGATGCCTTCTGAATTTGAAACTAGTGTTAAGGAGTTTATGATCTCGCAAAAGAATTTCAATGCTATGCTTGAAGAGAAATTGCTTAAAGTTGATGAATTGGCTAGAAGTGTGGATAGAATTACTCTTGATGTTGATTCTTTGAAACTTAGATCTATCCCACCTAAGCATGATATCAATGAGTCTCTTAAAGCCATGAGAATTTCCATTGATGAATGCAAAGAAAGAACCGCTAGAATGCGTGCTAAAAGAGAAGATTATATTAAATCGTGTTCTTCTAGTTATCGTGAAAATAAAGATGAAGATCTGAAAGTTATTGATGTGTCTCCTATTAGATCCTTATTTTCTAGTATTAATTTTGATGAGAATAGGATTGGAGATGATTCTGCTTTAAGGTGTCCCAATGATTCGGAGTTTTTAGATCTTGATGCTAAAATTGTTAAAAATGGGATTGAAGAGATTAAAACTTTGCATAGTGATGAACCCAGTACTTTGGATTTCAAGGGATTCAATTATGATAATTGCTCTTTGATTGATTGTATTTCTTTGTTGCAATCCGTGCTAAATTCTCCGCATACTTATAGTCAAAATAAAGCTTTCACTAAACATATAGTTGATGCTTTGATGCAATCTTATGAAGAAAAACTTGCGTTGGAAGTTTCTATACCTAGAAAGCTTTATGATGAATGGGGACCTACTATAAAAATAAAAATAAAAGATCATGAATGCTATGCTTTGTGTGATTTGGGTGCAAGTGTCTCCACTATCTCAAAAACTTTGTGTGATTTGCTAAGGTTCCATGAGCTTGATGATTGTTCTTTAAATTTGCATCTTGCGGATTCCACTATTAAGAAACCTATGGGAAGAATTAATGATGTTCTTATTGTTGCCAATAGGAATTATGTGCCCGTAGATTTCATTGTTCTTGATATAGATTGCAATCCTTCATGTCCTATTATTCTTGGTAGACCTTTCCTTAGAACGACTGGTGCAATTATTGATATGAAGGAAGGAAATATTAGATTCCAATTTCCGTTAAGGAAAGGCATGGAACACTTTCCTAGAAAGAAAATCAAATTACCATATGAATCTATCATGATAGCCACTTATGGATTGCCTTCCAAGGATGGCAATACCTAGATTTATCTTGTATCGTGCCTAGCTAGGGGCGTAAAACGATAGCTGCGTAAAACGATAGCGCTTGTTGGGAGGCAACCCAATTTTATGTTTTTTTGCTTTTGTTGCTGTTAGGGAATAAATGTTGCATCTAGCCTCTGATTAGATGTGTTTTCATATTTTGTTTAGTGTTTGTGCCAAGTAGAACCTTTGGTAGGGCTTGTGTGAAGTTTATTTGATCTTGCTATGAAAAACAGAATCGTTAGTGCTCGCTAAAGTAGTCTTCAGATTTTACTAGAGCGTTATTTTTAGTTTATTCTTTTTGCTGCTGATTGGTAGACAAATTACGCAAATTTACCAATTTAGTTTGAAATTTTTGGAGTTCCAGAAGTAGGCGAACCCAGTAGATTACTACAGACTGTTCTGTTTTTGACAGATTCTGTTTTTCGTGTGTTGTTTGCTTATTCCGATGCATCTGTGAGTAATATTGGAGGATATGAATCATAGAAAACTTGGAGTACAGTAGGTTCAACACCAATATAAACAATGAATGAATTCCTTGCTGTACCTTTGAGTGGTGGTTTGCTTTCTCTTACTAACGGAGCTCAGGAGAATTTTTGTCTAAGTTTTGTGTTGTGAAGTGTTCAAGTTTTGAGTATTGCTTTGATGGACTATGGAACAAGGAGTAGCAAAGGCCCAAGATTGGGGATGCCCATGGCACCCCAAGTAAAATCAAGATAATCAAAAGCCTGAGCTTGGGGATGCCCCGGGAAGGCATCCCCTCTTTCGTCTTCATCCATCGGTAACTATACTTGGAGCTATATTTTTATTCGCAACATGCTATGTGTTTTGCTTGGAGCGTCTTGTATAATTTGAGTCTTTGATTTTTAATTTGCCACAATCATCCTTGCTGGACACACCTATTTGAGAGAGTTAAATATGGCCTAGAAATCGTTAGAAAACTCTATGTGCTTCACTTATATCTTTTGAGTTGAATAGTTTTTGCTCTAGAGCTTCACTTATATCTTTTAGAGCATGGTGGTGGTTATATTTTGTAGAAATTGTTGAACTCTCATGCTTCAGTTAGATCTATTTGAGAGTCTATTAAAACAGCATGGTAAAGTGTTTAGGCTAAATAAACTAGTCTTCACATGATAAACATCCAATGTCAATGTAGTAAAATTCTCACACCAAGTGCATTGAATAGAATGAGATGTTGGATGCTTGATAATTGTTTTGAGACATGATGATAGTGATATTAGAGTCATGCTAGTGGAGTTATTATGAAATTGAAGAATACTTGTGTTAAGGTTAGCGATTCCCGTATCATGCACGTATGGTGAACCGCTATGTGACGAAGTTAGAGCATGATGTATTTGTAGAGTGCCAACCTTTGTGTGGAGGTCGGGGGCGCGCGATGGTTAACTCCTACCAACCTCCCCCCTAGGAGCATGCGTTGATTACTTTGGTTTTGATGACTCGTAGATTTTTGCAATAAGTATATGAGTTCTTACGACTAATGTTGAGTCCATGGGTTATACGCACTCTCACCTTTCCACCATTGCTAGCCTCTCTTGTACCGCGCAACTTTCGCCGGTACCATAAACCCACTATTTATCCTTCCTCAAAACAGCCACCATACCTACCTATCATGGCATTTCCATAGCCATTCCGAGATATATTTCCATGCAACTTTCCACCGTTTCGTTCATATGACACGCATCATATTGTCATATTGCCATGCATGATCATGTAGTTGACATCGTAGTTGTGGCAAAGCCACCATGCATAATTTTTCATATATGTCGCTCTTGATTCATTGCTTATGCCGGTACACCGCCGGAGGCATTCATGTAGAGTCATACTTGTTGTAGTATCGAGTTGTAATTTCAAGTTGTAACAAAAAGTGTGATGATCTTCATTATTAGAGCATTGTCCCGTGCGAGGAAAGGCCAATAAAAAAATAGAAGGCCCAAAAAAAATATAGAGAGGGGCAAATAAAAAGAGAGAGAAAAGCCCCTAAAAAATGAGAGAAAAGAGAGAAGGGACAATGCTACTATCTTTTTCCACACTTGTGCTTCAAAGTAACACCATGATCTTCATTGTAGAGAGTCTCATGATTAGTCACTTTCATATACTAGTGGGAATTTTCATTATAGAACTTGGCTTGTATATTTCAACGATGGGCTTCCTCAAATGCCCTAGGTCTTCGTGAGCAAGCAAGTTGGATGCACACCCACTAGTTTATTTTGTTCAGCTTTCATTCATATTTAGCTCTAGTGCATCCGTTGCATGGCAATCCCTACTCACTCACATTGATATCTATTGATGGGCATCTCCATAGCCTGTCGATACGCCTAGTTGATGTGAGACTATCTTCCTCTTTTTTGTCTTCTCCAAAACCACTTCTATTCCACCCATAGTGCTATATCCATGGCTCACGCTCATGTATTGCGTAAAGTTGAAAGGTTTGAAAATGATAGAGTATGAAAACAAGTGCTTGGCTGAAATCGGGGTTGTGCATGATATGAATATTTTGTGTGATGAAGAGGGAGCATAGCCAGACCATATGATTTTGTAGGGATAACTTCCTTTAGCCATAGTATTTTGAGAAGACATGATTGCTTTGTTAGTATTGCTTGAAGTATTGTTATTTCTTATGTCAATATAGACTTTTATCTTAAATCTTTCAGATATGAACATTCATGCCACAATTAAGAGAATTACATTGAAAAACTATATTGGTTAGCATTCCACATCAAAAATTCTTTCTTTATCATTTACCTACTCGAGGACGAGCAGGAATTAAGCTTGGGGATGCTTTATACGTCTCCAACGTATCTATAATTTTTGATTGTTCCATGCTATTATTTATGAAGTCTTGGATGTTTAATGGGCTTTATCACTCACTTTTATATCATTTTTGGGCCTAACCTACTAACCCAAATGCCCAGTCCAGATTGCTGTTTTTTGCCTATTTCACGGTTTTGCAGAAAAGAAATATCAAACGGAGTCCAAACGGAATGAAACCTTCGCGAGAGATATTTTTGGAGGAAATCACGCTCGGGAACCTTCAGGATCAAGTCAGGGGACAAAGGGCCAGCCCTCGAGGGTGGGGGCGCGCCCCCCTTCCCAGGGTGCGCCCCCTGCCTTGGGGCTGGCCCACACAGCCCCGGTGCCCTTCTTCTTCCTATATATACCTACGTACCCCAGAAACTCCATGCGTAGAGAGAAAACCGTAATTCCACCGCCGTAGCTTCTGTTCTCGTGGAGATCCCATCTTGGAGCATGTTCAAGAAGGGGGATCCATCACGGAGGCCTTCTTCATCATCATCATCGCCCTCACCATGAGTTGTGAGTAGTTTACCACAGACCTTCGGGTCCATAGCTAGTATCTAGATGGCTTCTTCTCTCTCTGGATCTCAATACAAAGTTATCCTCGGTCTTCGAGGAGATCTATTCGATGTAATCTCTTTTTGCGGTGTGTTTGTCGAGATCCGATAAATTGTGAGTTTATGATCAAGGTTATCTATGAAAGATATTTGGTTCTTCTCTGAACTTTTTATGGGTGCTCATAATATCCTTGCAAGTCTCTTCAAATTATTGGTTTGGTTTGGCCTACTAGATCTATAGTTCTTGCAATGGGAGAAGTGCTTGGCTTTGGGTTCAATCTTGCGGTGTCCTTTCCCAGTGACATTAGGGGCAGCAAGGCACGTATTGTATTGTTGCCATCGAGGATAAAAGATGGGGTTTTCATCATATTGCTTGAGTTTATCCCTCTACATCATGTCATCTTGCTTAAGGCGTTACTCTGTTCGTATGAACTTAATACACTAGATGCATGCTGGATAGCGGTCGATGTGTGGAGTAATAGTAGTAGATGCAGAATCGTTTCGTTCTACTTGTCTCAGACGTGATGCCTATATACAATGATCATGCCTAGATAGTCTCATAATTATTCGCTTTTCTATCAATTGCTCAACAGTAATTTGTTTACCCGCCGTAGAATACCGCTATCATGAGAGAAGCCACTAGAGAAAACTATGGCCCCGGGGTCTATTCTCAACATATCAATCTACATCTACTTTACTTTTCTTGCTTTTATTTGCTGTTTTATTAAACCAAAAATACCAAAAATATAATTATCATCTCTATCAGATCTCACTCTCGTAAGTGACCGTAAAGGGATTGACAACCCCTTATCGCGTTGGCTGCGAAGTTCTTATGTGTTTGTGTAGGTGCGAGGGACTCGTGCGTGGTCTCCTACTGGATTGATACCTTGGTTCTCAAAAACTGAGGGAAATACTTACGCTACTGTGCTGCATCTCCCTTTCCTCTTCGAGGGAATACAACGCAAGCTCAAGAGGTAGCACCGTGCTGTCTTCTCAACTTCTTCTACTTCACCTACATGTGGTTTGGCACAAGGTAATGATATGGCGAGTAGTGTTGGTCATTGAAATGATGATAGTATGCTTATTGTGGATGATCCTTCATCACTTTCTTATTGCAATGCATCTTCTTTGGACTTTAACACTTCGAGCACCCTACATGTTTCACATGCTTGTGTTGATAGTCCTTGCATATCATGTAGAAATTGCTTGACTAACACTCATGATGATATGCTTGATATGTCTTGTTGCCATGATAAAAATGCATCTATTTCCTCGAATTGTTGTGCTAACAATGCAGAGGAAACCCAACACCCCATGGAACAAGATGTAGTCATAAATGGTGCTTCAAGGGATCCAACATCATCATCTATTGCGTTTTGCCTTATGGCTAAGGCTTCAAAGGTATCTCCCACTTTGAACCCTGATGTCTACTACACGCTTCTATTCCCGTAGACAGTGTTGGGCCTCCAAGAGCAGAGGTTTGTAGGACAGCAGCAAATTTCCCTTAAGTGAGTAACCCAAGGTTTATCGAACTCAGGGAAGTGGAGGTTGAACGTACCCCTTTCAAGCAACCCTGCAATCAAGATACAAGAAGTCTCTTGTGTCCCCAACACACCTAATACACTTGTCAGATGTATAGGTGCACTAGTTCGGCAAAGAGATGTTAAATGGCAAGCGATATGGATGGCAAAAGATGTATTTATAAATCTGAAATAAAAAGTGCAGCAAGCAAACAAGTGGTAAACGTGAGCACAAATGGTATTGCAATGGTGGAAACAAGGCCTAGGCTTCATACTTTCACTAGTGGCAACTCCCAACAACATTGACATAGTCTAATCACATGATATTTCCCATAAAACATGCAATGGAGACGCACTCGGAGGTCATTCCTTTGTGGTCAAGAGAGGACGAGAATTATGTAGGGCTACAAAAGCACACCTCAAAGTTCGTAGTTCTCAATCTATGGATTTCCCAATGTCACCGCGGCCATCCAAAGAGAGTACCACAATCACCACAACATATCTCCAGGATAGTCAAAGACAAGCACTAAGAGACTCTCAATCTTCAATCAACACACAAAAGAGGAAATCACTCATGAAAATATTCTTCTAATCCATGTCCAATAGACCGCTGTCACCTTGGTCTCGGGGATTATACTAGATAAAGACAAGTGAGTACATCAATTCAATACATAGAGGAAGGGGAAATATCATGGGATCACCCTAGATTAACATAGCCTATGATCACAACGAAGATCACATCATGGGAGAGAGAGATAACCACATAGCTACACGTACAAGCCCTCAGCCCCGGAGAAGACTACTCACACATGGCCATGGTGAGCAAGAGATTGATGGTGGTGTTGATGGAGAGGTGCAGCCCGGAGAGGAGGAGGCGGCCGGCGGCGGCAGCCCTCCGGGGCGGCGGCGGCCCTCGGGGCGGCGGCGGCCCTAGGGGGTAGCGGCTCCTTGGCCCCCCTTCTTCCTTGTGGATGGTGCTGGTCCTCCCCTCCAAGACGGCGGCCTGGGAGGAGGAAAATTCGTGGCCCTTGGTGACCTAGGTTTCCTCTCTTTATATAGACTCTCGGATTCCCGTCATCAGATTTTGGGCTTCAGTAAAACGGGCTTTTCTCGGTCGTCCGGACTCCGATTTGGACGAATTTTATATCCAGAAGCATCCTCTCGAAATTCCCCACAACTTTCGAAACTAGGCTTTTTCCGTTTGACGTCGTCTTCGGGATGGAACGTGACCATCTTCTAAAAACGTTCTCAGACAGATTTCAGGAAAGTCAGAGTCCTACTCCAATACGACACCTTTTGCGTTTTTGTCAATTTCCAAGTAATTCCTACACAATAAAGTGTAAAACAATAACATTGCGCACTTTTACAACCATTAGTAAGTTAGTCCAATAAATGCTTAAAAAGATAGAAAACTTTGATAGAAACATGAGACAATGATGCAAAACAAGCATGGCACAAGCAAAAATTATGGATACGTTTGGAACGTATCAACATCGCCAAGCTTAATTCCTACTCGTCCTCGAGTAGGTAGAATGATAACATAGATAATTTTTGAGGTGACATGCTACTAACCAATCTTGATCAAGTAATAAGGTAAAGCATATGGACTGAAATAAAGTGAACCAAACCAATTGTCTATAGTTGGAAGCAAGTAAACAATGAATAACCAAGTAAATCATCTAAGTAAATTCCTTTCATGAATAATAAATTTGAAGACATGAAACTATGAAGTTAAGCACACCTGTTAGCCCCAAAGGAGTTCTCTCATCAAAAGCATTCTAGTTAACACAAAAGGAAGATAAAGTTTCAGCAATGCTTTCCACTTTTCAATATTTTATCACATGGATAAGTTCAATGCACAAGGATTATATATAACTAAGCAGAAATTTTGAACATAATCAACTTGAACACAGGGTTAACACTAGATGCTTGCTTATGGTGGAGGGAGAAGATTAGAACATAGGAAAACTGACTCAACATTTAAAAGTAAAAGATAGGCCCTTCACAGAGGGAAGCAGGGATTACTCATGTGCTAGAGCTTTTTATTTTTGAAAACATAGAGATATAAAAGCAATTTTGAGAGATGTATGCTTATGTCAACGAATGGTAATAAACAATGCACTACTACTCATGCCAAACAGAACTTAAGAGCGGCTCCCATAGAGGAATGATAACACTCCCCTTTCTCCTTTGTTTATCACTAGCCAAAGTTTGTCTGGTTTCTCAGGTACGATGTGTGAAGGAGGTTTTTGATATTGATATTGATGACATGTAAAGTGGGCTGGGCATACCCTTTTGCCAGCTCTTTTTGCAAAATTAAGGACATGCACATTATTCAAGCACGTCGGGGGTCGTTCTATCCAACACAAGTAATAATGAACTATCTACCACTTCCTCATGAGTTAAAACAGAGACACAAATAAGGATAAATTTTGAAGGTTTTAAAGGTAGCACATGAGCAATTTACTTGGAATGGCTATTAAATACCATGCATAGGTAGGTATGGTGGACACATATGGCAGAATTTTGGCTATGAAATTTGGATGCACGAGCAGCATTCCCGCTCAGTACAGAGTTTTTGGTTTAGCAAGTTTTTAGCAAGCACATGTTAACCGGTACAAGAGAATTATAACATCCTTTCAGCATAATTATAAGACTTCTACACTGTCTTCCTTGTCAACCATCTTACTTCTAAAAAGAGAACAAGAACTTTAAAACTACCAATGGTGAAAAACTAAACAATTGCAAACTTCAAAGGTATTTCTTCACTAATAAGACTCTATTAAATGATCTACATGTTTAGACATGACTACTTAATTTCTCAAAACAATTGATAAGGATCAAGTTACTCAATGATCTTCAAGACTATGCAAGCTTTTTATTCTTTGCACCACAGCCACACTTGGCATTTTTCAGATCCAACATATTATTTAGCAATTCAGACCAATCAACTCTCCAAATAGATATAAGTGAAGCAAGAGAGTACTTTATATAAAAGAACTAATAGCTCTGAACATGATATGAAAGAAAAACAAGAGCTATAAGCATATAACAAGGTAGGTAAAACACTCAAAAAGATATAAGTGAAGAACATGAGTGTTTCATGAAAAAGCGGAGCGTGTCTCTCTCCCAAACAAGAATGATCAGATGCAACTTATTTATGACCAGCAAAGAAAACAATACAAAACTAAAAAGAAAAGAGCAAGACGCTCCAAGCATAGCACATAACACATGAAGTGATAATTATAGTGGAACGAAAGATGAACTGATAATTGTTGACGGAGAAGGGGATGCATGGGGGCATCCCCAAGCTTAGATGCTTGAGTCTTCTTGAATATTTCTTGGGGGTGCACGGGGGCATCCCCAAGCTTGAGCGTTTGACCCTCCTGAATCTTCTTTTATCATCTTCCCTCGCACACTTGAAAAATCCCTTCATACATAACTCATCATAATCTGATTAGCGAGGTTAGTACCCACAATAAAATAATTTTTCCCTACTGGAAATAAGGATAATCTTGAAGAGCTACTGTTTCTCAAGATTGCCAAAAGGTTTTTGCAAAGAAAAAGCAAGCTCAAGGTTTGCAAAACGAAGAAAAGGCAAAACAGGACTAAATCTGTGAAAAACAGACCAGCAGGTAGTAAATAATTTTTTCGGGGCACTTCTGCAACTCAAATCAAAAAACTCAGAACAGACGCTCGAAAGCCAATTGTATAGAGCATGCTGTCAAAAAAATTCAGATCAAAAAGATGATCCGGTGATTTTATTCGAATTTTTATTTCCAAGGACAGAATCTGTTTTCTGGACAGCATGTCACAACTTTTGAACTTTCTTGAAATCAGAGGCTAAAATTGGCACAAAGCTGAAAAATAAAGATACAATGATGTTGCTACAGTAGTAACAAACATCAAGACCACTAAAAACTGAAAGAACAAACTGAAAGCAAAGATAACAAGGGTTTTCTCCCTAGAGCTCTTTCTTTATAGCCATAAAGATAGGCTTAAGACTTTAATGATGCTCTCGTAGGAATAAGAGTTGAAGAACAAAAGAGAGCATCAAGAAGCAAATACCAAACACATTTAAGCCTAACATGCTTCCTATGCATAGGAATATTGCATTAAAATAATTCATTGAAGCATAAAGCAATAAGCATAGGAAGACAAAACAAGTGCAGCTTCAAAACCTTCAACATAAAGAGAGGGAACTTGATATTATTGAAATATCTATAAGCATATCTTCCCTTCTCACGAATAAACTCAACAATATAAGCATCACATAAAGCATTGTTACCATGATCCACATGCAAAAAAGTGTCATTACTCTTCATATAAGCAAAATCTTTCTTATTAGGAATAGTGAGAGTAAGACTATCATAACCATCATGGTAATCATCGTATTAAGGAGGCATATCATAATCATAATAAATTTTATCCTCAATATTAGGTGGACTGAAAATACCATATTCATCATTGTAATCATCATATATAGGAGGCATAGTATCATCAAAGTAAATTTTCTCCTCAAAAGTTGGGGGTCTAAAAATATCATGTTCATCAAAACTGACCTCCCCAAGTTAAGATCTTTCCATGTCATTAGCAATATTGATATTCAAAGAAAGCATACTAATAACATCACCACCATCATGATTGTTATGCAAATAATAAAGTTCCATAGGTTTTTTAATTTTCTCTTCAAACACATCATGTCCCAAAGCAAGGTAGAGCTTATAAAGCTCTCTCATATTTTTGTTGTTTTCCATTAAGCAAAACTAGTGAAATAAATACAAGAAACAAAAAGATTTAATTGCAAGATCTAGAGAAGGTACCTTCACTTACCTCACTTCCCCGGCAACGGCGCCATAAATAGCTTGATGTCTACTACACGCTTCTATTCCCGTAGACAATGTTGGGCCTCCAAGAGCAGAGGTTTGTAGGACAGCAGCAAATTTCCCTTAAGTGAGTAACCCAAGGTTTATCGAACTCAGGGAAGTGGAGGTTGAACGTACCCCTTTCAAGCAACCCTGCAATCAAGATACAAGAAGTCTCTTGTGTCCCCAACACACCTAATATACTTGTCAGATGTATAGGTGCACTAGTTCGGCGAAGAGATGTATAATGGCAAGTGATATGGATGGCAAAAGATGTATTTGTAAATCTGAAATAAAAAGTGCAGCAAGCAAACAAGTGGTAACGTGAGCACAAATGGTATTGCAATGGTGGAAACAAGGCCTAGGCTTCATACTTTCACTAGTGGCAACTCCCAACAACATTGACATAGTCTAATCACATGATATTTCCCATAAAACATGCAATGGAGACGCACTCGGAGGTCATTCCTTTGTGGTCAAGAGAGGACGAGAATTATGTAGGGCTACAAAAGCACACCTCAAAGTTCGTAGTTCTCAATCTATGGATTTCCCAATGTCACCGCGGCCATCCAAAGAGAGTACCACAATCACCACAACATATCTCCAGGATAGTCAAAGACAAGCACCAAGAGACTCTCAATCTTCAATCAACACACAAAAGAGGAAATCACTCATGAAAATATTCTTCTAATCCATGTCCAATAGACCGATGTCACCTTGGTCTCGGGGATTATACTAGATAAAGACAAGTGAGTACATCAATTCAATACATAGAGGAAGGGGAAATATCATGGGATCACCCTAGATTAACATAGCCTATGATCACAACGAAGATCACATCATGGGAGAGAGAGATAACCACATAGCTACACGTACAAGCCCTCAGCCCCGGAGAAGACTACTCACACATGGCCATGGTGAGCAAGAGATTGATGGTGGTGTTGATGGAGAGGTGCAGCCCGGAGAGGAGGAGGCGGCCGGCGGCAGCCCTCCGGGGCGGCGGCGGCCCTCGGGGCGGCGGCGGCCCTAGGGGGTAGCGGCTCCTTGGCCCCCCTTCTTCCTTGTGGATGGTGCTGCAATGGTGCTGGTCCTCCCCTCCAAGATGACAGCTTGGGAGGAGGAAAATTCGTGGCCCTTGGTGACCTAGGTTTCCTCTCTTTATATAGACTCTCGGATTCCCGTCATCAGATTTTGGGCTTCAGTAAAACGGGCTTTTCTCGGCCATCCAAACTCCGATTTGGACGAATTTTATATCCAGAAGCATCCTCTCGAAATTCCCCACAACTTTCGAACTAGGCTTTTTCCGTTTGACGTCGTCTTCGGGCCGGAACGTGACCATCTTCTAAAAACGTTCTCAGACAGATTTCAGGAAAGTCAGAGTCCTACTCCAATACGACTCCTTTTACGTTTTTGTCAATTTCCAAGTAATTCCTACACAGTAAAGTGTAAAACAAGAACATTGTGCACTTTTTCAACCATTAGTAGTTAGTCCAATAAATGCCTAAAAGATAGAAAACTTTGATAGAAACATGAGACAATGATGCAAAACAAGCATGGCACAAGCAAAAATTATGGATACGTTTGAAACGTATCAAACCCCAATATGTCTTGTGATGATAGTGATGATGACAATGATGATGATATAGAAAATGATGAAGAGAATGATAATGTTGCCTCCTTAAAAATTAAGGGGGAAATGATTTTTAAAGCTCTTCTTAAGAATAAATTAGCTCGTTCCAACTTTATGGAAATCATGTCTATTGTCATTGAGGGCAAGAAATATATTGATGAGTTTTAATCTCATCTAGAGGAGCATGAGGTCACCATTGAGAAAATGGAAGGTCATGAGCGTGATTACGCTAATGAGATCGCCGACCTGTCGCAAGCTCTTGAACTTGAACAAACCACCAAGGAATCTCTTAAGGAGACTTTTGCTCTAGAACTATCTAGAATAAAGGAACCCCGTGATAGAGCTCTCGAGGTGGCTAATGATTATGAAACTAAAAATGAGAAGCGTGAAGCTGCACATGCTAAACTCCTTGAGGATTTTGAGCACCTCGAAAATGGCTCAAGGGTCATTAAGAGTGAGCTCATCAAACTCACCGAGTCTCATGCTCAACTTGAAGCTTCATATTCTAAAGAACTTGCCAAGTTGCCTTCTCCTCTTGCTATTATTGATGATGCTTGTGCTACTAACTCTATTTCTAGTGAAGCATCCATTTTGAAGGAGAATGTTGAGCTAAGGGCTCAACTTGAGTTGCTATCTAGCAATTATGGGAGATTGGAAGAAAGTCATGTAAAGCTCACAAGCTCTCATGATGATCTTCTAGTATCCCATAATGTGCTAAAGATAGCTCATGAGGCTATGATTATCAAGGTAACATCTAGTGAGTCTCATGTGGTCGCTAGCACTACTTCTAGTCAAAATGCTATATTGCCATGTGCTAGTCCTCGTAATTCATCTATGCATAACATTGGTACATCTTGTGATGAATTGCTTTCCTTGCCTTGTTGCTCTAACAATGAAGCCTATACTTCCTCTAGTACTTGTGTTGATACTAACCATGTAGAGGAAATCAAAGAGCTCAAGGCCCAAGTCTCTTCCTTGAAGAAAGACTTGGAAAAGTTTCATGAAGGGAAGTCCACACTCAACAATATCTTGAGTGTGCAAAAATCCCCCAATGACAAAGGTGGACTTGGATTCAACTCCAACAAGAAGAAGAAGTCCAAGAGCAACAAGAAGAAGGGCCAAGAACAACTGAAGAATTCGGCCAAGATTATTTGCTTCAAGTGCAAAATTAAAGGGCATCATGTTAGATCTTGCCCATTGAAGAAGAAGGCCATTAGTGACAAGCAACAAGGGAAGACGCCACAAGTTTAATCTCGTGCTCAACCGCAAGTTGGAGAAAGGTCGTTTCCCAAGAAGACTCATGGTAATGCTTTTCATTTTGAGAAATCAAATGAGAAGAAAGTGAAGAGTAGATGTTGCTACCTATGCCGTGAGAAGGGTCACCTTGCTTCTTCATGCACTAGTGGTAACTTATCCAACCCAATTATTATTAATGATGTCTATTTTCTTGGGAAGGATAATGTTGGCAATGTGTTTGCCAAGTTTTTTGGTACTCAAAGTGGTGTCAAGAAAAGAACCATTTGGGTGGCCAAGCCTATTGTGACTAACCTCTTAGGACCCAACTTGGTTGGGGACCAACAAGCTAAACCTTGATCAATAGGCGTTGTTGGAGGACATTGGAGACTTGGCTACATTATGAAGAATTAAGGGGTCTTCATCTTTACCTAGTAATAAAGGACGGAGGATTTCATAGTTCTCCTTAAGTCATCTTTTTATATCCGTTAGATTTGTGTTAACCATGACGATTGACGGCAAATATTTAAAACTAGATTTACACACATGTAAGGAAAAGAACCTATAGAACAAAGTCTACACGTCCGGCTAGATGAAACAAAAGGAAAAACTAAAGTACGTGATGCTTGGTGAAAAAAGGAAATCAAACCTTTATGACTCTGACTGGAATCCTTCACCGTGAAAACCCCCTTCTTAATCTGACAGTCTTCCTTCGGACATCTTTTAGACGGAAAGGACGTCACGGTAGGTTACGTCACTAGCGGAAGCTACCTCTATGTGAGGGATGTCGTCCGCCCCAGGTCTCGATACATCAGTTGATCATGGATACTGTGCGTTTGTGCAACATGTCTCTCCTACTCGCTTTAATCTTCTCTCCGATGTATCATTCGAAATCCCTCTCTCGTCCACTCAAGGTTCGGTTGATGAGGTGGATCAACAGCAAGCCATGGCTGGTGTGGTCGTGTCTTTCCCCTGCGGTACCAACATGCTCGAACTTGGTTACGTGATGGCCACAGTGTTGCCCGACAAGGAACTGCAGCGAGGGCAGGCGGAGCCGCCCGACAAGGAGCTGCAGCCCACATCGGTTGTTTCAGACGAAGGAGATGGCCGTGCGATCGATCAATGTCAGCGCGGCGCGGCTAGAGGCCACGACAGCCTGCTCGAGTTCCGTGAGTTGGGCAGCGCCTGTGCCACGACTGGCTACCAACGCATCTGTCCAAGGCAGCTGACAAGCCTATCCGAGTGGCCAGGACCTCGCGTTGTTAGTTTTGGGGTACCAATTGTACAATTTTGTTTCTGTCTGGATATATGTGACTCCTTCCTCTTCGTCACCGTCCTTCTAAGGACTTCTAAGGAAGTCATGGAGCAGATCTTGATGTGGACGTGCGCTAAGCTACCACAACATGCGAATCAATGGTCGGTGACACACCGTTTACGAAGCGTTCGTGGGGACTTGGCGTGGCGTACACAGCGCAACGCGATGCGACATTACTTCGAGTAGTTTTGTGACTTTGTGGAGGCTATCATCATCGCCCACAAGCACACCGGCCATTCCAGGGCCTACTGACTTTTAAGCATCAAATCTTGCAGATAGAACCAGTCACAGGCTCATAATGTGACTGCAAAGTTGGAGTATTGCGTCCCACTGCTACCTTACCTCATTTGTTTTTGGTACTCGTGATAATCAGCATCCGATGCCGTGACACAAGCCCTGCTGAATCTTGTGATCGAAAGGACAAAGGCCAACTGTAACAGGGCGGCTCTTGTAGCGCATGCATGATGCATCTAGCTGCCAGTGTCGTTCGGCTGTAATATTGCTCTAACAATGTTGTGAGGTATAGGAAAAATAGCACAATATATCTACTACTTACTAACTTCATGAGAGATTTGGCCTGAAAGAAACAGACATACTTTCCATAGAGGCGATATGAATGCCACGAGCTTCCTCGAGCGGCTAAATGATGAGATTGCCTTGTGGAATCTGGTTGCAACCTCAGTCCCATTGGGATCCTGGCTGGATTTCCCACCCGTGGGATACATTCTTTTTATTCTTCTCATTTGTTCTCTCTCCCTTTTGCAATAGATGTTGTTAGCTTCTTCGTCCCTTTGCTTCTTCTAATCAATGGATTTGGCACTTCTATACCAACATTTACAAAAACACATATCCTTGATACTACATGTAAAAAATATCTTTTATTTCCCTTGAATTCTGAACATATCGATATTCTGATTAGGAAGTGTTCTTCTTTAAGCATTGAAATTTGAAGCACGATGAACAAGTGTTGTTGATCTTTTGTTGTGTAACCATTGTACAATCTCTGTTTCTAACAATATGGTGTTTTTACGTACTTTAAGAAGAAGCATTGCATGCAAGACACCATCAAAAAAGCATGTTGATGCTTGATGGGGCTTGCTGCGCCTCTGGAACAAGCTACCCCTTACAAAGAGCATCTCGAAGGTTTAAACAATGTACATGATGAATTTCAGAGTTCCAACAGTACTGATGTGTAAGAGTGCAGTAACTGCAGTTCACTTGGAACTTGCGAGTGGTGAAGACGTTCCACAAAAAACGGCGCAGACAACCTGAAACTTCACGAGGTAATTTAGTAATTCGGTCTGGTCATACATTTCTGAGTAAATACAAAAAATGTACGCTGGAAATACACCTGTTTATGGTGTAATTTTTGTTACATCATTTCATTAATGATATAAGGATGGGAAATAAAAACATATGCATATGAAGATCACTTCCATTGATCAATTTACTGAAAGTTGAATCTAGCTATAACCAAGACAACGAGTTAGTTGAGACATGTACTTTATGAGCTAATTTTTTTTAAACCTGAAACTTGACAAAGCTGATTTTATATCCCATATGATGTCGCAATACGAGAGGACTGGACACTGTTCAATCTGATAATGAATTGCTTCCAAGAATGGATCTTGCTACTTTTGAGTAATTTCAAACTATTGTTTTGCTACTTGCAAAGTTGTTTGACTCGTATGCGCAAAACTTTGTTTGAGTGTCCATGTTTATTGATCTACCGGCATGTTTTTTACTCCCGTTGCAACGCACGGGCATGTTTGCTAGTCATTCATATTGTCTCAAGCCAAGTCATTCGGATTATCAAGTTTCTATCTTATATCCAAGTTCCTCCTTGTGGTAACTCGTGCTTAAATTGTTTACATTGAAAGTTACTTGCCCCTTTGCATGTTTTGGTTTTGTTCCTTGCATGTGTTTGTATATGTTGTGCGTCCAATTTGTGTATCTTGAGAAATTAAGTAATGTGTATATTGGTTTGCACATCATATATGTGTGTGACGTGCGTTGAGCCTTTGTGCATCTTGCTTTTATCTTAGTTGTCTCGTGTGAGAGATTAATGGAACATCCCATTTTGGGGGAGTGATGTGCTTTGTGCACCTCACAATCCTATAAAATTGTGTACATGAGGAATACCATCTAGTATTGATATTACAAGATTATCTAGTCTCTATGTGGTATGTCTTCTCATAAGGAATTAAAATTCTAAATGTTTCATTAATTATCTCTTGTTGGTTCTCTTTTGCATCTTGGTAAGTTTTTCATTGGTATCACATTATGGGGGAGTAATATTCTATGTGCATATTACAAGCCTAGAAAATGTGTACATTTGAGATATTGTCACCTAGTGTTGATATTATAAATTATGTTGTTCCTAGGTGGCATGTTAGCTCTACAAGTTGCAAATTTGCTTTCGTGATTGGTGTGAAGATGATGTTACATGTGCTTGCAATCTACCACCGAGAATTATCTCCAAATACCTCTTGTCTTTGACAATTGGTAATCATTTATGTGGTGGAAATTATTGATCATCTTTACATTGTCTTTTGGTTTTATTTGTCTTATCTCTTGCCAAGTTGTGTCAACTCCCATTGCCTTCCGTGCCACTTGTGTATCTTGTTATTTTATTGATTTTGTCAAGTGTTTTCTAGATATAGTGAAAGTGGTGATCCCACCTTGTGCATTTTGTATTCAAATGCAAATTCTCTTTAATGCACAATTCTTGGGGGAGTTATCCTATTTTCGATAGAACACTCATCTTGTGATCCATATCAAGTGTGTGTCGATGGAAGGCAAGCCGTTTCTTTTTGGTACTTTGTGCCATCATGAAACTTTGTAGATGGGTTGGTTTGTTTGGAACCATCCTCTCTTTTGGGAGTTCGATATCTTTTTTTATGAGTGTATGATACGTCCAAAACGTATCTATAATTTCTGCTTGCTCCATGCCACTTTTGGGTGATATTGCTATGATATTCATACACTTCCATACACTTTTGATCATATTTGGACTAACTTACTAATCCAGTGCACCCCAGTGCCAGTTTTTGTTTTCGGCTGTTTTTGTATTTCAGGTTTTCACGTTACGAGAACTGCCAGGAAAAATCCAGAAAAATTATATAAAAAATCAGCGTTCCGGAAACTACCGTGCGTCCGAAGGGCAGCCGGGGGGGGGGGGGCACCAGGGCTCCAGGCGCCCTAGCGGCGCCCCCCCCCTGGGCCGCGCCGGGGGGGGCGCCTGGGCCCCCCGAAGCTTCCCCGATGCCCCCTTTGGCATATATTTAAAGCGTCCTCCGAAACCCTCAGAACAGGAACTCTTTTCGCGATCCCATCTCTGTTCCGCCGCCGCCGCCGCTTCCAAGATCGGGAGCACCAGGAGAACTCTTCCCGGCACCCTGCCGGAGGGGAGGATCACCACTGGGAGCTTATCCACCACCATGGACGCCTCCCGGATGAGTCGTGAGTAGTCTCCCTTGGACCATGAGTCCATGACCAGTAGCTATGTGATGTTCTCCTCCCGTTCTTGTGCTTCACTAATTAGTCCTCGTGAGCTGCCCTACATGATCGAGGCACATATGTAATCCTTATGCTGTTGCTATGTTGAGTTTGCTGGGATCCGATGGATTATGGGATTATGTTCAGATTGATCTTGAGTAATATATTTGATCTACCTCTTTTATATTTATGTTCATAAGTAATTCTTGCATGTTCTCCATTGTTATTTATTGCTTTGGCCAAGTAATACGTAGTGACTCCAAGAGGGAACGTTATGCTCGATTGTGGGTTCATGCCCCTTGATGACTAGCTTGAGTGACAGAAACATGAGTCTAGGGGATGTGTTGTTGCCACAAGGGGGAAAACAACGGTGCTTGTGCCCGCGGGTGCAAGGATTGTTTACTTTACGCAAAGTTCTTTTAATGCAGTTGTCTGTTGCATTGAGTTTACACTATGGGTGGGACTCGCAACTTAATACCAGCGAGATGTTCTGGATAGATATCTCAAGGTGGATGATTAGTAGTAGATATTGATGG
The DNA here is from genome assembly GCA_902687465.1 of Secale cereale. NCBI lineage: Eukaryota > Viridiplantae > Streptophyta > Magnoliopsida > Poales > Poaceae > Secale > Secale cereale. The sequence continues at coordinate 35,752,378 of LR738710.1, forward strand.
ATTTCGGTCTACTTACTTTGGCGTACCGCCCATGCTTTGAACCTCAACCTTTCTTGCAATGTAATCAGCATTGGTTTGCGTTCGTGGTCCTGTCAATTGCCCAGCTGTAATTTGTTTACCTCACATAGCTGTTCTATCGTCTTTTGGGAGAGAGACATCACTAGTGAACATCATGAGACTCCGGTCCATATTACCATCATTGATCACATCCGCTATTTACTTTTCGCTTTTATTTACTATTGCAAAACATTATCTATCACTACTATCATTTGCTTTTAACCCTTTGTGAACTACAAGGCCGGAGGGATTGACAACCTCTCTATACTCGTTGGGAGCAAAGTTATTTGTATCTGTGTGCAGGTCCACGTTGATTGCTAATACGCGCCGTTAGCAGTTGACACCTACTTGTTGAACCTAGGAGTCTCTGGGGATTCGATCTTGGCATCTTTGCTAAGGGAAAACACTTCTACATACCGCATCTTACACCTTCCACTTGGGGTAACCAACGAGGGGTTCGAGGCCCATCAAGGAGTATTTTCTGGCGCCGTTGCCGGGGACTCCACTCTTCAGGATAGGGGAGTTGCACGCTATCTTTTACCTTTGCTTTTTAGTCTTGTTAGTTTACCTTTCAGTTTTTTGCTTTAGTACCTTTTGTTGAAAATCACAAAAATAGTTATCTTGCTTGCTTGCTACTATGGGTTCCACCGAGAACACCAAGTTGTGTGACTTCACTAGTCACAACAACGATGACTTTATCAGCACACCTATCACTACACCTGCCACTTCAGCACCTTCATATGAAATTAAACCTGCTTTACTGAACTTAGTCATGAAAGATCAATTCTCCGGTGCTAGAGATGATGTTGCTTTACACTTGAACAACTTTGTTGAACTTTGTGATATGCAAAAGTACCAAGAAATAGATGGTAATATTGTTAAGCTTAAGCTTTTTCCTTTCTCCTTGAGAGGAGGAGCTAAAATATGGTTTCAGTCTTTGCCTAGAAATAGCATAGATTCATGGGACAAGTGCAAAGATGATTTTATTGGAAAATACTATCCACCTGCTAAAATTATCCAACTTAGAAGTAACATAATGAATTTTAAACAATTGGATAATGAACAGGTTGCCCAAGCTTGGGAACGTATGAAATCTCTTATTAAAAACTGCCCTACTCACGGTTTGACTACTTGGATGGTTATCCAAACTTTTTATGCAGGCTTGAACTTTACCTCGCGGAACTTGTTAGATTCAGCCGCGGGAGGAACTTTTATGTCAACTACACTTGGTGCTGCCACAAAGCTTCTCGATGAGATGATGAACAACTATTCCCAATGGCACACCGAACGCGCTCCAACAGGTAGGAAGGTAAACTCTGTCGAGGAGATTTCCTCCTTAAATGAAAAAGTTGACTTGATCATGTCTCTACTTTCGAAGCAATCTACTGTTGATCCTCGTGATGTTCCTTTAAATTCTTTGATTGCTCAAGAACAAGTAGATGTGAACTTTATCTCTAGAAACAATTTTAACAACAATGCTTATAGGAGTAACTTTGGTAGCAATCCTAGACCGTTCCCCTCTAATTATGGGAACAACAATGCTTATCCTAGTACCAAGAACTCCACTACTGAACTAGAGATTATGCTTAAAGATTTCATCACTACCCAAAAAGCCTTTAATAAGAGTGTAGAAGAAAAACTACATAAACTAGATGATCTTTCTTTTAAGGTAGACCATTTAGGCAATGAGGTAAAATTGCTAAAAATTGAAACTTCTCCTCTTGAGGAGAGGATGGTCATTCCTATTAATGCTACTCAAGTGCAAATTAATGAAAATATTAGGATGATGGCTAAACTTAAAGAAAGATGGGCTAGAGAAAGGGAGGAAGAGGATAGAATTAAGAGCCTTCCTACCCACCACACTGTTACTACTATCCAAGTTGTTAAAGATGTCCAAACTCTTAGCACCCAATGTACTCCTGGTCCCAATGGACCTATTAATGGTGATGCTATGACTATAGAAACTACCAAACAAGTGAACCTAAAGGATACTACTACCACTTTACTTGATGCTCGTGATCTTGATTTTGATAATTGCACTCTTACCGAAGTTATTGATTTCCTTCACAAGATGTCTAGAGACCCCCGCACTAGCACGCTTAATCTTGCCTTCACAGAGCATATCACTAATGCTCTCATCAAAGCTAGGGAGGAGAAACTTAGAGTAGAAGCCTCCATACCTAGAAAGCTAGAAGATGGTTGGGATCCTATGATAAAAATTAAATTGAATGACTTCTCTTGCTATGCATTATGTGATGTTGGAGCTAGTCCCTCTGTTATGCCCAAAAGGATATATGATATGCTTAAATTGAAACCTTATGATTCTTGTTCTTTTGGTGTTCGTCTCGTTGATTCTTCCATAAAGAAACCTTTGGGGAGGATCGACGATGTTCTTATCGTTGTCAATGATAATTACATTCCCGTTGATTTTACTATTATCGATATTAAATGTGATCCTTCTTGTCCAATTATTTTGGGACGTCCCTTTTTGTGCACCGTTGGTGCTATCATTGACATGAAAGAGGGTAATATAAAATTTCAGTTTCCTCTAAAGAAAGGGATGGAACACTTCCCTCGAAAGAAGATCAAGTTACCTTTTGAGTCCGTTGTACGGGCTAGCTATTCTTTTACTCTTGATAAAACTTGATCTCTATGCATTATGCCTAGCTTAAAGGCATAAAAGAAAGCGCTTTTGGGAGGCAGCCCACATGAATAATTTTTTTTGCTTTTGTTGTGTCTTGATGTTGTTTACTGCTGTAGCATCATCATTGTATCTTTGCTTTTCATATTTGTGCCAAGTATAGCCTCTCATTGCTAGAAAGTTCAAAAGTTGTAAGGTGCTGTCCAGAAAACAGATTCTGTCCTTGGATAGAAAAATTCGTATAAAATCACTAGATCATCTTTTTGGTCTGAATTTTTTTCGACAGCGTTCTCTATATAATTGTCTTTCGTGCGAATGTTCTGAGTTTTTTGATTTGAGTTGCAGAAGTGCCCCGAACAAATCGATTACTACCTGCTGTTCTGTTTTTCACAGATTCTGTCCTGTTTTGCCTTTCCTTCATTTTGCAAACCAAGAGCTTGCTTTTTCTTTGCAAAAACCTTTTGGCAATCTTGATAAACAGTAGAACTTCAAGAATATCTTTATTTCCAGCAAGGTATAATCATTTTATTAAGGGTACTAACCTCGCTAATCAGATTATGATGAGTTATGTATGAAGGGAATTTTCAAGTGTGCGAGGGAAGATGATAAAAAGATTCAGGAGTGTCAAGCGCTCAAGCTTGGGGATGCCCCCGTGCACCCCCAAGAAATATTCAAGGAGACTCAAGCGTATAAGCTTGGGGATGCCCCCGTGCATCCCCTTCTCCATCAACATTATCAGTTCGTCTTTCGTTTCGCTATATTTTTATCACTTCATGTGTTAAGTGCTATGCTTGGAGCGTCTTGCTTTTAGTTTTCTTTTTAGTTTTTCATAACGAGTCGGAACTCAGCATTCCTTTATGTGGGAGAGAAACACGCTCCACTTCTACCTAGAACATAACATAGAATTTGCATGTCTATCTTTGCTGTGTGTGTTCTTTGTCTTTTAATAGCTACTATCATGCTCTGCTCTTAGTATTCATGCTTATCTTTTCAAAGAGCTTTTGTTTAGTTGGTTGCTTGAACTCTCTTTAATTATCATGCTCACCTTATTAAGAGAGTTTGCTTCCGTTGCATTGGTTAATATGTCTATGATAAATATGCTACGTGCATAATGGTGCTTAGTATTTCAGGTTTTCTTATTATTAGTCTCAAGTAGCTGGGGGATTCCCAATGTGTTATTGGAGTACCAACTTGATTTGTTTGCCTATGATGTGGTATGGTTTAGTAATATCTTCCTTCGAGAATTTATTTTGATTGACTTGGCGTATGCTCACGCATATTTAAGACTGTAAAGAAAGTCTGTCAAGCCTTGATGATCTTTTATTTCTGAGTAGCGATATAACTACCATGCCTGATTCAATATTGCTTTGTCGCTCTGCATGATTATGACCATCATTGCTCTCTTAGTTGGTCGCTTCCAGTCTTTTGCTAACCTCCACCTGTACTAAGCAGACTAACTTTGCAATACATAGCTCATGGGAAAGTAGCTTAAAAACTATTGTGGTAAAGAATATGTTGCCTATGTATCTTATTTCTTATAAGTTGCTTGCTGAGCGGTAACCATGTTTCTGGGGACGCCATCAACTGTCACACTTTTGTTGAATATCATGTGAGTTGCTATGCATGTTCGTCTTGTCTGAAGTAAGGGTGATTTGCCATGGGTTGAATGAGTATGCATATTGTTAGAGAAGAACATTGGGCCGCCAACCAAAGCCATGTATCATGGTGGAAGTTTTAGCTTGGACGTTAATCCTCAATCTCTTATGAGAATATGCTTATGCATTTAAGAGGAGTCCATCATCTATTTTCTCTGTTGTCCCGGTATGGATGTCCTCAAGTTGAGATCTATCAAAAACGAGAAATCAAATGCGATTTATCTCCTTGGACCTTTGTACAGGTGGCATAGAGGTACCCCTTTGTGACACTTGGTAGAAACATATGTAATGCAATGATAACCCATGGAAATCCGAGCTAATTAGGACAAGGTGCGAGCACTATTGGTATTCGATGCATGAGGCTTGCAACTTATAGGATGTCTTATGCATGACACATATGAAGTACTACTACCGTTGAAAAAATTGCTTCCATGTTTTCAAAATAAAAAACTCTAGCACATAACCATTCTTTTACTTTTATGTTGAGTCTCCACCTTCTTTCTTCAAGCACCAACTACTGAGAGCATGATTGTCATTCTGAGTGTAATGTGCATTGTCCCAAAGTAGCATTGTCTTTTGCATGATTGTGATATCGTTTATTTTGAAATCATTGTATCTAGTCATCACTTAAACCTTGAAGGTGCTCCTGCATTTATGTTTTGCTTCACTAAAGGGGGCAAGCTAGATATCACTTTATCATATTTGCACATCATGTTCATTGCAAATCTATTTGATGCTTCAATGTCATGTTGTAAAACTTTCAGTCATTTGTGATTTTCTCATGAGGCAACTTAATTACTATAGAATCATTGTCTCAGTAAGCTTTTGTCATATGACTATGAAAAAGTCCTATATGGTTAATGGCATGTCACCACAGAAATTATTCTTGTTATCATTTACCTACTCGAGGACGAGCAGGAATTAAGCTTGGGGATGTTGATACGTCCAAAACGTATCTATGATTTCTGCTTGCTCCATGCCACTTTTGGGTGATATTGCTATGATATTCATACACTTCCATACACTTTTGATCATATTTGGACTAACTTACTAATCCAGTGCACCCCAGTGCCAGTTTCTGTTTTCGGCTGTTTTTGTATTTCAGGTTTTCACGTTACAAGAACTGCCAGGAAAAATCCAGAAAAATTATATAAAAAATCAGCGTTCCGGAAACTACCGTGCGTCCGAAGGGCAGCCGGGGGGGGGGGCACCAGGGCTCCAGGCGCCCTGGCGGCGCGCCCCCCCCGGGCCGCGCCGGGGGGGGGGCGCCTGGGCCCCCCGAAGCTTCCCCGATGCCCCCCCTTTGGCATATATTTAAAGCGTCCTCCGAAACCCTCAGAACAGGAACTCTTTTCGCGATCCCATCTCTGTTCCGCCGCCGCCGCCGCTTCCAAGATCGAGAGCACCAGGAGAACTCTTCCCGGCACCCTGCCGGAGGGGAGGATCACCACCGGGAGCTTCTCCACCACCATGGACGCCTCCCGGATGAGTCGTGAGTAGTCTCCCTTGGACCATGAGTCCATGACCAATAGCTATGTGATGTTCTCCTCCCGTTCTTGTGCTTCACTAATTAGTCCTCGTGAGCTGCCCTACATGATCGAGGCACATATGTAATCCTTATGCTGTTGCTATGTTGAGTTTGCTGGGATCCGATGGTTTATGGGATTATGTTCAGATTGATCTTGAGTAATATATTTGATCTACCTCTTTTATATTTATGCTCATAAGTAATTCTTGCATGTTCTCCGTTGTTATTTATTGCTTTGGCCAAGTAATACGTAGTGACTCCAAGAGGGAACGTTATGCTCGATTGTGGGTTCATGCCCCTCGATGACTAGCTTGAGTGACAGAAACATGAGTCTAGGGGATGTGCTGTTGCCACAAGGGGGAAAACAACGGTGCTTGTGCCCGCGGGTGCAAGGATTGTTTACTTTACGCAAAGTTCTTTTAATGCAGTTGTCTGTTGCATTGAGTTTACACTATGGGTGGGACTCGCAACTTAATACCAGCGAGATGTTCTGGATAGATATCTCAAGGTGGATGATTAGTAGTAGATATTGATGGATTTCGGTCTACTTACTTTGGCGTACCGCCCATGCTTTGAACCTCAACCTTTCTTGCAATGTAATCAGCATTGGTTTGCGTTCGTGGTCCTGTCAATTGCCCATCTGTAATTTGTTTACCTCACATAGCTGTTCTATCGTCTTTTGGGAGAGAGACATCACTAGTGAACATCATGAGACTCCGGTCCATATTACCATCATTGATCACATCCGCTATTTACTTTTCGCTTTTATTTACTATTGCAAAACATTATCTATCACTACTATCATTTGCTTTTAACCCTTTGTGAACTACAAGGCCAGAGGGATTGACAACCTCTCTGTACTCGTTGGGAGCAAAGTTATTTGTATCTGTGTGCAGGTCCATGTTGATTGCTAATACGCGCCGTTAGCAGTTGACACCTACTTGTTGAACCTAGGAGTCTCTGGGGATTCGATCCTTGGCATCTTTGCTAAGGGAAAACACTTCTACATACTGCATCTTACACCTTCCACTTGGGGTAACCAACGAGGGGTTCGAGGCCCATCAGTGTATCAATGGATATCTCATTCCTTGATGTATCTTGTAATGATATCTTCCAAGTGATGATTTCTCTATTTGGTATCCTTTTTCACTTGGTATTTCTTTTTCATTTGGTTTCTTTTCTTGAAAGTCTTGAGCATGCATATTTACTCATGTATTTTCTTTGGCATGCTTTCTTTGTGTAACCCAATATATAGGGGAAACACCACCTAGTCTCAATTTGGATGATATGTGCATGAAATTCATTTTCATATATAAATGCACATATGTATGTGGAGTTTGTCCTATGTATTGGTGTTTCTAACTCTTTGGTCCCAATGAGTTTGGGTACCATTTTGTTTGTGTTGTTGTTCTAGGAACAATTGGAGATGCATTGGATGCTTGGCTCATTCAAAAGGAAGGTGGTGTCACCATATTCTTATTGTAGTCAAGCTAGGATGATCAATGAACTACTATCTACCTTCATTTGGTATCTACTACATCCTCCCAATGGTATCTCGGTAACAAGTATCATCATCTAATTCATGCACACATTTCTTGCACCAACCTTGTGTAGGTTGTATCATGGCATGTTAGTCATTCCTTCTTGTGATATTTGTTTCCTTTCTCAAAGCATCCCAACAATGATGCATTGTTGCTAGTTGTGATGTCTTTGATGTTCGCTTGGTTGGAATTCATGTATATACAATAAGACCTTATCTAGCCATGTGCAATGCGTTCAAGTAAAATATCTTATTGGTATAATTATGACTTCCTTGTGGATATCTTATTACTTCCTTTTGTAACTATTTCGAGTGTACATTCTTCTTTGTGGACAGATATCATCATTATTTTCATCTACCTAGAATCTTTTACACTTGAGAGAAATTACATATCTAGAAGATATCCTTTCTTTCACGACCACCTTGTCTTTCTTGTTTCATCTCTTTGGTGGCTCTGTGAAAGCCTTTGCCTTGAGTGCGGATCTTATCTTGTTGCATCTAGATGCACTCTTGTGTGGTGAAGATATTTGTGTCTCTTGCTTGTCTTGACAAGGCTTTTGCCAATTAATTGGTACCCCTCGTCTTGATAACTCTCTCCTTTTACATCTTCACCACGGGTTGTCACAAGCATAGGTTATTTATATGCTTATTAGTGAGCTTGTGAACCCATTTGCTGTTGTGTGTGGGAATGATAGGCCTTGCACTGTGTATCTCAGTCATTCAAGACTATGTTGATGCTTAATGTTCATCCATACATTAATCTTCTCAAGTGCTTTTCCATGACTCACACACATCATTTTGGTTGAGCCTTCTGTTAAGTTGCCTCTTTTATATGTTGCTCAACCATTTGTTTGTTGCAAGTGCTAGGCTTTGTTTCCTTCATGATCACTTGCACTTGGTGTGTTTTTCTATTGATTGTGGGGGAGTGATGATCCTATTTTGTGCACTTGGTATCCTAATGAAAATATTCTAAGGAGTGCACAAATTATGGGGAGCTTCACCAGTGCCTTTAGAACACTCCGTTGCTATGTCGTGAGGTTCTCTTGATCTTGGGGGAGCGATGATCCTATTTTGTGCTCGTTGTATCCAAATACAAAAATAAATTGTGCACAAATCATGGGGAGCTTCTCTAGTTTCTCTAGAACACCCCTTTGCTCTTATCATAATATCTTTTATTCATGTGGCATGTAGGATCATTGGTCTAGTTGGTTCAATTGGTATCTTTTGATAACTTGCTTCAATTGGTATCCTTTGATTGCTTGATTTCATGTCTCATTCTCTTTGTTATGTCTTTGTGGCATATCATTCTTTTGCAATCTTTGGGCCTCAATATAGTTCGTCTTCCTCCAAGTATTTATCGTTGAATATGTGTATTGCATTCCACTCTCTAGTTGAGAAATACACAATTTATGGAGGAACACAAGTTATATTGGCCTTCTAAGACTTTCGCCCATTTTGGCAGTCGATGCCAATGGGGGAGGAGTTTCAGAGAGTTTTTGTGGAGAAGCTCAGAGAGTCATCTCTTCTGGCTTTGGCTTTGTTCCTAAGCTTTTGCATCTCATGCGCATACATTATTGTTGCATGGTATGGTGATGCATAATTCCTTATATAAACTCTCTTGAAAGTGATTGTCATCAATTACCAAAATGGGGGAGATTGAAAGAACATGCGGTGCCCCCATGTTTGGTTTTGGTAATTGATGACAATCTCTATGGACTAATGGTTGCCTTAAGTTATATTTGAAGGGTTTGTCCATAGGCTTTTCTTGGAGTCCATTTGTTGGTTCCAAGGAGAGTTTGTGATGACCAAGGTGCTATTAAGGACTTATCCAAAGATTGGTCTTGTGAGTGTTGAGCTTATTGCAAGCATGTCTTGAAGAAGAAGAGAGTGTGATCATTCATGATTTACCTTCAAGACATCATCCAAGAAAGATTCTAGGTTGATCAAGACTAAGTCAAAGAGTGAATCAAGTTGATCAACACATAAAGCATAGAAGATGTGCCGAGAGGGATCAAGCGATCCCATGGTATGGCAAGCATTGTCAATTATGCTTTGTGTACTAACCCATGGTCTTCGTGAGAGTTCTTTGTGGGGTTAGGTTGCGGTGTGCAAGTTCAAGTAGGATCATCACGAAGATCGTCATCCATAGTGGTGTATGGGGGAGCAATGTACTAGTCTTCACCGAGCCAATGCAATCAAGAAAGGTGGTCCAACTTGAGGGAGTCAAGATCGTCATCATCCAACTCAAGTGGACTATGTGCAAGGCAAATGTTTGCCCTTGATAGGTTTTCTATTTTACCGGTCTCATGGTGGTAGTTGGGAGACCGGGTTATAGGATCGATTGCCGTACTATCAAGGGGGGCTCTTGATGAGTAGCTTGATCGTATCGTTCGTAGAGAGCTCAAACCATTGCATCCCTTCATCATCTTTATTGGTTCTTGTTTGGTTCTTATCCTTGTGAGTTTTTGTGCTTATGGTCATCTTGATGACAAGCTCGAGTTCATCGAAAACGGAGTTCACTCATGCATCTTCTATGATGTTTTCGATGTTGGAGGTTATGCCGATTCTTCTCTGATGGAGTGTTCACTCCTCTATATACTAGGCATACCTCCCTGCCTCTTCTTACTATAACCAGCCGCTGTTTTGATGCTACTCGTCTTCCTCTATCTAACAAGCTTGAGTTTGCTCAATTCGGAGCTCATTTGCAGAAGTCATGGTAGTTTAGGGTTTCTTGTTGCTCCTGCAGTAGTACCGTTGGGCCTGAGCGGTAGTACCGCTTATAGCCACAAGCGGTAGTACCGCTTATAGCCACAAGCGGTAGTACCGCTGGGCCACAGCAGTAGTACCGCCCATGGGCTATATGTGGTGGTACCGCTCCGGTTCCGCGCTAGTGCCGCCTCGATTCGAGACCGCCGCTTTTCGTGTCGGGTTGGGCGGTAGTAGGAGCGGAAGTGGGAGCGGTAGTACCGCTTATAAGCGGTAGTACCGCCCCACCACCGCTTCTAGTACCGCTCCGGGGCTCTTTCTTTCTGTTCTTCTCTCTTTGGCGCTGTGTGTGGTCCCAGCGGTAGTACCGCTGGGCCAAGCGGTAGCACCGCTACAGCCAGCGGTAGTACCGCTCCCTAAGAGCGGTAGTACCACTCGCTGCGGGCTGGTTGGTGGGGATAACGGTTGGATTTTCTCCCCCTATAAAAGGGGGTCTTCTTCCCCATTGAACCTTATCCTTTGAGCTCTTGTTCTTCACCCATTGTTGACCTTCTTCGAGCTTGCTATCTCTCAATCCCTCCATGGATTCTTGCTAGTTTTTGGGGGAAAAGAGAGAGGAGATCTAGATCCATATTTCCACCAATCACTTTCTCCTCTAGGTGAGGGGAACCCCTTGGATCTAGATCTTGGAGTTCTTGGTGTTCTCCTTCTTGTTCTTCCTCTCTTTTCCCTCCCTAGCATTAGTTGCTTTGGTGGGATTTGAGAGAGAAGGACTTGGGCACTCCGTGTGCCCTGGCCATTGCATTTGGTGCATCGGTTTGAGTTCTCCACGGTGATACGTGGAAGTTACAAGTTGAGAAGCTTATTACTCTTGGGTGCTTGGTACCCTTGAGCTTGTTCCTCTTGGGTGCTTGGGCGCCCTAGACGGTTGTGGTCACCTCGAAGTCATATTCCATTGTGGTGAAGCTTCGTGGTGTCGTTGGGGAGATAGCCCCAACCTTGTGGTGCTCGGAGCTCAATCATTGTGGTGTAAAGCTCCGAGCAAGCGTCGGGGTCTCCAATTAGGTTGTGGAGATCACCCCGAGCAATTTGTACGGGTTCGGTGACCGGCCCCAAGGGTTGCCATTTGTACGGGTTCGGTGACCGCCCTCAAGGGTCCCTTAGTGGAATCACGGCATCTTGCATTGTGCGAGGGCGTGAGGAGATTACGATGGCCCTAGTGGCTTCTTGGGGAGCATTGTACCTCCACACCGCTCCAAACGTAGATTAGCATCCGCAAGGGTGTGAACTTCGGGATACATCGTCGTCTCCTCGTGTCTCGGTTATCTCTTACCTGAACCCTTTACTTATGCACTTTACTTTGTGATAGCCATATTGTTTCTTGTCGTATATCTTGCTATCACCTAGTTGTTTATCTAGCTTAGCATAAGTTGTTGGTGCACATAGGTGAGCCTAGTCATTGTAGGTTTTGTGCTTGACAAATTAACCGCTAGGTTTATTCCGCATTTGTTCAAGCCTAAATCGTAATTATTTTAAAAGCCCCTATTCACCCCCCCTCTAGGCGACATCCACGGTCTTTCAACCGCGTTCGTGTCCAACAAGTTCACGAACTCGGTTGTTGCATTGTTCAAACCACCACGATAGCGAACGATAACAAGTCACGAGCTATCGAAAACAACGGCGAAAAATGGAAGAGAATCGGCGAAGACCGAAGAGATATACCTTCCGGCCATTTCATCGAACACCTCGCTTGCGGGCAGAGCGGCACCGTTTAACTACAACTCCGGAGCAACTCCTTGTGGGGGGATGGAGCGAGAGGATGAAGAAGGCGGCCTCTTTGAAGTCGGAACCTTCCTCCGCTTTACGCCCGCGACCTTGCCGACCTTCTCCGTCGCTGGCCGGGATCGCGCTGCGGCGTTGACGCCCGAGGCGCGGGCCATCGCGGCGGGGGCAGCCGGAATCCCGCCCTGCTGCACAACCACGTTGCCCTGCCGCTTGCAGGCAGGCGCGGCGTTTGCTTGGGCGGCGGCGGCGGCGGCTCCGACATGGCCGGCGACGAGATCCGCCCGGGGGGAAGGGGCGTGTGCGACCTCGACGGTGACGGGGGACAGCATGGGGTCGTCCATGGCGGCGAGGGACGGCCGGGGAGGAGCAGCCGGAGCTTTCGGAGGAGGGGGGGGGCAATGGTGGCGGAGGGTGTGGGGAGCGGGAAAGGGCGCGCAGAAATGTCCCTCCCTCCAAATCTCGCGCCGGATGGGGGTTGAGCTCGGGTCGTCCTCCCAGCCCGTGAAGATAGAGGTTGGGGGAGAAGATTTGCCGCTCCCCGCAAAATTTTTTGCTGGCCGGTGTCGGATGCGGGCTCTGCTCGTGCAGATTTTCTGACCCCGACCCGCAATTTGGCGGTTATTTTGCGGGCCGAAGCGTTTTGCTGGGTCTGCTAGAGTTGCTCTTAATTTGGGAGTAACTTCTGGTTAGCTTTTTTTGACAAAGTCAACCTGGCTAGCTGGTTGGCCGGAGGTCAAAATTTCATAACGGGATGAGTTGACTAACGCCATACGGCCAGGATCAAATTAACTCACGTCGGTTATTATATTAGGTGACATGATTCGTATCCAATTTCCCGGTGCTATAGAAGAATCAAGATGACGCCGCTATCATTTTGGAATCAGGCCATGAACTGGTGGTCCACTCGCAAAGGAGATCAAAGCGATCGGATTGACGTGTGTTCTGTTGTGTAAAGTAAGGGCACATGAGTCTGGAATTATTGATTAACTGGTACCTGTGCCTGTCAGCAATAGGGCCACAGGGGATTTAATTTGGGGATCGCGTATGCCTTCCAAGAACAATGATCCGCTGCAGATCTTCTTGTCAATCATGCATGGGAAGAGCTGCTAGGTGATCTACATGGCGTGGCAGGTGCAGAAATTCAGTGGACGATGGAGTAGGATGGAGTAGAAGCTAGCACATACCCCCTCCGTTCCGAAATAGATGACCCAGTCGTATTTTTTGCGAAATAGTCCTTCTATTTTTTTGACCAATCCCACGGTCCTCTCTCTCAGTCCGCTCCCGACACAGAACTCCGTCGCTCGCCATTCTCGCTCGGCCGCTTACCGTCTTGGCTCTCCGCCACCGCCCCCCGCCGCCTTCGTACGAGCATACACGAACGTGCTTTCGTACGTGTGTTCAATAAATTGCTACAGTGTAGAAAAACGTCTCCTGGATTCCATGGACACATAGAGTGGGATTCAACAAGGAGCAACCATATGTGTCCACCATGATCAAGATGATGGGAAACAAAAGGGATCAGGGAATTCGACAAACATACGCGTCGACCCTGATCCAAAGAATGGGAAAACTTGGCTAATCTATCAGCATCGCCATTAGAGGCTCTGCCATCGAAAATAAAAGTACAATTTAAAGAGGAAGATCTTGGTCTAATTTCACTAATAACAGCACCATATGCATCTTGACTAGCTCTTGTCATATCACTGATCACCTGCTTGGAGGCAATGATGGCGTTCTGAATTATCAAATCTTGAGCAAGCGATAAACCCTCCTAGGAAGCTATCGCCTTGAGCGTCAGTACATATGTGATGGACGTGATCATCAAGGCCGAGCTGCCCATGTAGGTCTCAAGTAATTACCGATTGAAATATATTCAACATTTTCAGAGTTGGCTGAAACTATTGCTGACACTTTCGACTCCGTTCCCGCTAGTCACTTCACGCATTTGCATGTTCGAAGGCGAGGTAGTGGAAAATTTCTCTCCTTGGTCGGCTCATATGCCATTTGGGCCGCTCGGCACAATGTCCTCCCATGTCCGGATCAATTAATCGGTCGTGTCCGAGGGTGATTGGTGATGTGCCGTAACCCGTAATGTCCGAAAGTTCCGTGTCCCTTGCTTTGCGTCAAATAAACGCGCACACAGACATGGGACATGCCAGAATGGGTTGGCCCAAGTGGGGCTATGAGGGCTGAACTGCACTATACTAAGATGGCTACTGTGTAGCAGTTCACCTGCTATAGCGATTGGAGTACCACAATATTGTAGCACCCTGGTTCCATGTAGCGATCCTGACATCATGGCTCTTATTATTTGTATTCTATTTAGTTTGATTTTTCATAAATTCCCATACATTATTTGAACATGTGAACAAAATATGGAAACGGAAGATTTTTTCAAATTTTGAACAATTCTAGAGAAATATGAAGATTTTATGAAATTCCCAAACAATTTTTTCAAATGTGAACATTTGTCCAATTTGTGAATTTCTAGAAAATGTGATTTATCTTGAAAATGACCAATAAATTTTGAAAACGATTTTTTTATAGAGTTTGTGGAGAATTTTGAAAAACATGATTTTTTTTAGAAATCGAAACATCTCTTGAAAACCACAAACGTTTTTTGGCACATGATTTTTTTTATTTTCAATACTTTTTATGAAATAAGATTATTTTTTGAAACAACTACTTGAAAAGATTTTGGAAAATCCAGAAATATATTCAAAGGAAATCATTTAAATTTTTTCTGATTTTTATCGAAATTTAAGAATATTGATTAAATAATGAAAATTTTGAAAACTAAGAAATAAATAAAAACTAAGAATTTTTTATAAGAAACTACAAGAAAGAAAAATCGAACCATGTTCTTAAAAACCGAAACCTTCTAAAGAGTTTCTAAAATTAGGAAATAAAAAACAGAAACCTGACAAAATGGGCCGGCATAGGTTGTTCGCTTGCTTGATCGGCTCTGTGCGAAAGGAAGAAAACATAACGGTCTTCCGGGAATGCTATATGTTGCTTAAAGCGAGAATACAATCCCTCTTGCTGGAAGGCGTGCGGATATAGGGCCAGGCCATTAGCTCAGGTCGCCTGCTTCTCAATTTTTTTCTTTTGGTTTTATTATGTTTATTCACTGATTTTCTGTTTTCTGTATTTTTTAGTTGTTTTTTCTGTTTCCATCATGGTATTTACTTGTTTTTTTATTTCTTTCTTTTTCGTTCTCATTTTTCTTTCTTTCTTCTCGGTTTACACTTGTATTTTGCTATTTGTTTTCTTTGGATGTTTGTTTTTCTTCTTTTTTTCATCTTTTTTCATTTCCTTCATGGTTTTTATTATTATCTATTTTTTATTGGTTTTCACATGCTTTTTATTTTTTCTTGTCAATATTTTATAAATACACATTCAACTTTTTTCGTATATATCAGGAATATTTTTGATACATGTTAACATTTTCCAAATCTATGAGTTACATTTTTCAAAAAAGTTATTTTATTTATGACCATTTTTCTATAAACGTTGTATATTGTTTGCATACATCATTAACATTTTTTATACAGATGTCAAAGATTTTCCAATACTAGATGAGTAATATTATTTAAGATTTATGTCTAAATTTAAATTAAACACAGTATATTTTTTTGTATACGCCAGGATCATTATATATGTTACAAAACATGATTATCATTTTTTTAAACATACAATCCCTCCATCTCATATTAAGTGTTCAACAGATATATGTAGCCGTATTTCAGTGCTTGATGCTTCTGTTTGAGTGACACTTAATATCAGACGGAAGGACTATTTTTTTCTGTCTATATTTTCCGTACACATTGAACATTTTTCAAAGACATGATTAATATTTTTGAAAACTTATTTTTAGGTGTACTTTTTACATACACATTGTAACTTTTTATACATCAGGAACAATTTCTATCCACATGTTAATACATGATAATATTATTAAAGATATATGGCTTTGATGTCTACTTTTCCCATAGACATTTTTTTATACATCATGACATTTTTTATATACATGCTTTACATTTTTTAACTATATAATTAACGTATTTTTATGTATGTGTTTTGATATTTATTTTTTCATACACATTAGAAAAATTTCGTATACCTTAGAGACTTTTTTGTATACATGTTTACATTTTTCAACGATATAATTTTTTATGACACGCATTAACACTTTTTGTCAGTTAAATCTGTAGTTAAATTTTGGCACAAAATACGAAGAGGGCCAATTAACCAGGATAGAGGCAGTACTCCATATGAACACAACAAATGCTACACCTGGCTCACATCATCCCATCATTAGGTGAATTTATTAAAATCATAATCCCTGCTTCCTCCTTGCTAAATTACACCCCACATGTCAATTCCTAACCGAATCAAAAGAGCAAGTTTATATACTCCCTCCATTCCTTTATACAAGGCCACCTCATATTTTTATGCCTAATTTTGACTAGTAATTTTACCAACAAAGAGTGAGTTATATGCCACAGGAAGTATTTCATTGAATGCACATTTCAAAGAAATATCCGATGATATATTTTTGATGACACATAATCCATATTTCGTTGAACAAAATTATAAGTCAAAGTTTAACATAGAAAACGAAGTGTCCTTGTATAAGGGAATGGATGGAGTATATATCTATGTCGCCATGTATTGTGCACGGATGGCATATGCTCTTGTGCCGTGATGTGATTCTTGCTATTACTCCTATGTAAATACGTGGAGTGTACAGAGACAGATAGGGATGTTTATTTTATTCAAAGTGAGAAAAGGACGGACATTGACATCGCACCGTCTCTTCTATGCCTAGCTAGAACGTGCGTCTTGTGTGTGGCACCATTACCAAAAATAAAGACATATTTTTGCATGGTTGTACGAGAAAAGAGGAATATTATTCGTAAGAATTACAAACTATAACTAACTAGAAGGAGCAAGTCAAAAAAGAGAGGCTAATTATAAGGAGTAGTACACTTTTAAAATCAAGTTCTGAATAATTCACTGTAAATGCCTTGGTGAACTACTAATAAATCACTACAATTTTGCACGATTGTAGATCGTGCAGTTCAAAAATTATAAATCAAATAGCGGTCATAGATATCACCGAACCAAAGATTGTCCATGCTCGCATGAAATGAAAGCGATAATGTGTATAGTCGTGGCTTTATTTTCTCTACTACACGGCCGGCCGCATGCCAGGTTGCACCCTACCAGCCTATATATACGTACACCTACCTTCTCCTTCAACACACACTTAATTAGCTCCTTCAGTTTAGTTCTCACCTATAGCCTACCTGCTCGTTCAACACACTTAGTCAGTTAGCTCTCATCTCAAGTACTGGACGTTAATTAGGCTACCCATTTTTCTTTTTGCAATTGCATAATAATTAACCATGGGCATGCACGCGTCTTCCAAGTCCAACCGCGAGGTGGTGGAGTCCCTGTACGCCTCACTGACCTGTGGCGACGCCGCAACCGTGACGGTATTGCTAGTGGCGGACCTGGACTGGTGGTTCCACGGGCCGCGCCGGTGCCAGCATATGCGACACATCCTAACCGGTGAGGCGGTAGGTGCCATGGCGTTTCGCTTCACGCCAACGCGGGTGGTGGAGGTTGGCTGCACCACAGAAGGCAAAGACGGGTGGGTGGTGGCGGAGGGTTGGGCCGGGGTTGGGGAGCGGGACTACTGGGTTCACGCGTGGTGCCTCCATGCAGGCGTCATCACAACTTTCCGTGAGTACTTCAACACCTCCGTCACTGTCAGGGAGCTGGGCCGGCCCGCCAAGGAGGACATAGTATGGGCTGTGTGGGAAAGCCAATCGCCCAAGCCTAAGGGCCGTTCCATGCCGGGCCTAGTGCTCGCGATTTGACCCCGCGGAGTCCATATAGTTTTGCTAAGGCTAAAAATAGGTATATGATGTACAAATGTTGTAAAAAGTGCATTATGTTCTTGTTTTTCCATGAATTATGGCAACGGCAATAGGAAACTGGTTTTGGCCGAGGAAGATATGATGTACAAATGATCCAAAATTTGGCTTTATTTCTTATCAATTAGTCTTATTTGTTATCTTCTTGTTGTGGAGTGGAAGTCTCAAGTAACTGTACTAATGCAACAATACCTTTTCTTTAGTTTTTTTTTGAGGGCAAAAAGAGAGCTCATTCATTCATAATACGAGTACAATCATTCTCAATTACATGAAGTATATCTGGTGTCACATTCTTCGGCAAAAAAACATCCCCATAAATTATAGCATGAGCAGCCAACTCATGTGCAACAACATTACACTCTCTTTTAATTTTCCTCACCTCAGATAGACTGAAGTCATGCATCAGGCTTTTAGCCTCTTCGTACTTAGCCCACCACTTGGCATTGTTCCTTCCTTCAGTGTTCATAACATTCACAACAGCGGCACAATCAGACTCAATGTATACCTGTCCCCTGTGAACATTTCTCAAACACTTGAGTCCAATCACAAGGGCGCTTGCCTCTGCTTCCTCTGCATCGTCGCATGCCGGAACATGACAGCCTACAGAAAATATAACCGATCCCGTGCTATCGCGAGCGACCGCCCCTGCCCACGCCGAGCCCAAAACTGAAACAAAAGAAGCATCGATGTTCAGTTTAATACAAGCTCCTTGGGCCCTAGACCAGTGACATTTTGGCTGTATAATTCTTTCTGGTGACGACTGCATCTCAGTAACATGCAATGGTTTTCCCCCTTTCATATCACTTTGAGTTGGTGCTTCAGAGTTCAACGTTTCCTAGTAATTCTTCAGGAAAAGGACCGAGTCCGAGATCTTTGCTTCCCCTTTATTATGTACAATATCCTCCCTAAGATGCCATGACTAGAGAACCAGTAGCAGTTATTCACGCATGTGTCCAGAGCATTGGCTTAAAGCATTTAATAACCAAACTGGATTAGGTTCGGCAAGTACTGGTTCTTTTGGTAATGCCCAATGTTCTCTTATCTTTTCTCTAAGAGCTCTAGCCTTGGTGCAGTTCACAACAGCATGGTGAGCATCCTCTTTCTCTATACCACATATATTACATATTCCATCAATTTCCAAGGTCCTCCTCCTTTTGTTTTCCTTTGTGGGAAGTGAATATGTGGCAATTCTCCAGGCAACAATACAAACTTTGTGAGGGACCTGTGCTTTCCAGATCAAATTCCATAGATTTTCCCTTCCAGTGCTGATGCTACGAGACGAACCAACTATTTCTTCCTGTTGCTTCAAGTTCATACCCAATCTATAAGCACTTCTTACCACGAAGATGCCATTTTTCTCATAATTCCAAGCTAGATGGTCTTCAGTCTCATTGAGAGGAATCTTTATTTTACATATTTCCTCGGCGTCAAAATTATGGAATAGCTTGTCGATAAGGGGGACATTCCACTCCCTTGCTTGCGGCAACATGAGTTGATTAACCCATCTAATTCGGCTCCACGTCTTAAGAGATAGAACCTTGAGTCCTGATTGCCTTGGGATCCAATTATCCCTAAGGATTTGGATACTATTCCCATTTCCAACTCTCCAAACAACACCTTTCTTCAAGAGTTCTAGGCCAAATTCAATCCCTCTCCACACAGGAGACGCATCGGACGCGAAGACCGTGTCCAGCAGATTGCCATTCGGATAATATTTTGACTTCAGAATTAGAGCACACAAACTCTCTGGTCTCTGAACTAAGCGCCAGGCTTGCTTAGCCAGCAGGGCCTGGTTGAAAACCCGCATGTCTCGAAATCGCAGGCCTCCATGGCATTTTGGTTGTGTCATTTTCTCCCATGACATCCAGTGAACTCTTCTTTGATTTTGCTCGTCATCGCACCAAAAATCACGCACCATTTTCTCGTATTGCTCACAAAAATCCACACTCATCTTGAACATACTCATGGTATAAGTCGGTAATGCTTGAACCACCGATTTGATCAAAATATCTTTAGAACCATGGGACATAAATCTTTCAACCCAATTAGCGAGCCTTTTAGTGAAGCACTCAAAGATAGGTTGAAATTGGGACCTCTTCATGCGCCCCTCAGGTGTGGGCAAACCTAAATACCTCTCCTCAAAAGTGACTGAGCTAATATCCAGAATATGCTTAATTTCATTCTGGACATGCGAAGGGCAAGCTCTTCTAAACAACATGGAACATTTACTTGGGCTTAACAGTTGGCCCGTCCCGTGCTGAAATTTGTTGAATGCATTCTTGATACTCCTTGCTAAACAACATTTTCTTCAGTTTTCTGTGTGGTCATTAGCCCACTTGAAAAAAGGGAGAATACTAACAGTGAACTCAACATAAGCTTCATTCAAAAGCTCATCACAGAGGGATAAAAATATGGCATGCTTTTCTAGTGAGTTAAAAGTTGTCACAGTCTCATCACAAGATGTGCAAACTGCAATGTGAAACATACTTTTAAGATAACCACTTGAAAAGCCTATGATAACGATGAGATCGACGCAACCCAAGGACAAATGCCACAATATCCTACTCCCTCCGATACATAATAAGTGTCACAGTTTTGAACTAAGATAATCATGGATCTTGGTGCATCTGCGTACTCCCCCTGAGGAAATAGTGACGCAACACCATGGACGCATCATTTAGATACTTCCTACGCTATCAGATCCTTGCTGCCATGTTGCATGACACTGTGGCTACTGTTTGCTGCCATGCTGTATGACACTGTAGATACCAAATTATTGGCACACGATGCTAAACTAGCAAAATTGTAACAATTTGGACCATCGGGTGGAGATCAGGTGTGGTTATTTTTTTAGGTTTTCATCGATTGATATCGAACTTCCAACATAAACCACTGACAAAATTGTGATGTGATAGGTTAACCAGTTGAGACTTTTTACCATCATAATGATACTATTTCTTTTGACACAACACGATTGTAGCGATATTAGTAGGCCGTGAAAAGAATATAAAAAATAGTGCCATACCCAACAAGCTATTCCAAGTCCATGTCATCTCCTTCACCATCATCAGCCATTGGAGGCAGATCCTCTCTAGGTTTCTTGCGAGAGGGTTCCTATAACGGCCGCCCTCCTTATTTTGTTTTTCCCTGTGAATCTGCACAAAGGAATGCCCCATAGTTTCAGTTGTCAGACGTTCGTAAGAATAATTTCAGCGAGCACTTTGCATAGTTTACAAGAGGAACTAGTCACTATTAGAAAAAGGGCCATTTGTCCCGGTTTGTAAAGGCCATTTGTCCCGGTTGGGGAACTGGGACTAAATGGTTGATACAAATGCCATAGACCATTAGTCCCGGTTCTTATACCAACCGGGACAGATGGGATTCCACGTGGCCACTGCGGCTTGCCCAGGTAGGGGGGCCTTTTGTCCCCGTTGGTAGCACCAATCGGGACAAATAAGCTTCCACGCATCAGCAGTTCAGTGGCTAGGGTTTTTGTTTTTTTTCTGGAAGGGGGGAGGGGGTTTGGGGGTTTTGTAGGGTTAATTTAGGGGTTTCATATATTGTGTTAGCCCGCTAATAGAGAGAAGTGTCCTCTCTTATCTCCGTGCTTGGTCGACGCTATGTACTATATACGTATAGATCGGAGGACTCGACACGCTAGCTAGTAAGCAAATGAAGGAAACCATTAAGTACAGAAGATCGACCTCTCTCCTTCTCCGAGAGAGATTGGTCGAACAACAAGTTTTCGTATATCTATCCGACGCTACTGGCTACATACATACAATATAAGATCTCGTACAATTCCCTAACATCTTAACTCAACTTCCTGATGGTATTCTCCAGCTTTAGTGATGACGTGGTCAAGAAAGTATCCCGCCAATTCCTCTTGAATTGCCCGTATGCGATCTTGTGGTAGGAGTTCATCCCGCATCTGCCACATCTAATTTGAAGAAGGAGGGTCAATACATATATATGAATTAAACTCAACAGAAATGATGATAATAAAATAAAATTATGAATATTTTTGCTTACGCACATCAAATTGTTTTTTAGAGCAGCCCCGCCTATTCTTGGCCGTCGCGTTGTAGATGAACTCGCAGATGTAGTATCCACAGTAATTATTCCCGGCTTCCTGCCACAAGCACTTTACAAGAAATAGAGGTCAATCAAACTGATAATGAAGCAATATAAATGGCATTGATGAAAGTATAGCTAGAGTCAACGGGAGATGCGTGGAACTAGCTAGCTAGTAGTACTTACTTTCGGGTAAATTCATCACAGTTCCCGCGACAGTGTCGGAACTTTTTTGGTGAATTCTTTCCAAACCCTTCGAGACAAAGAAAACAATTACTTTATATCAGGAAATGAACAAAGTTGCCGATATGGTGCGGTAATGAACGATTGAACTTACTTGTTGAGCATGTTAGACATGTCCGCAAAGGTCTCGGGATTTTTTTGTCTTGAGTCTAAGACGGTTACTGGTCCCTCCTCAAGCTTAATCTCTAGGAGAATATAGTGAAACCCGCGCACGCATGCATATAACTCATCAATTACATTAATTACTATAACCTCGAGTAATATATAATTAAGGGAAACCGAATATGCACAAGACAGTAACACCCACTGGAAGTTGTAAGAAAAGAGTATTTTATCTTTGTTTTGATTTATTATCAACGATTGTAGCAAGTTGGCCTCTTCTTCTTTGGCATGAAGTTTAACCTGATATTCATCTATGAGATTTGTGTTAATGAACCCAATATCATAGATATCAACTTTTCTACATTCGATGATCTTCAATCTGCATAATATAGCGAGGATAATTATATATACTTGCAATGAAGTATACCTGCAATGAAGAGCTGAGCTATATATAGATACTTAATGACAGAACTAGTACTTACAGACAGTAGCAAGTGATCGTTGGTTTATCGAGGGCCTTCTGATTGAAAAATTGGAAGAACTCCTCAAATGTAATAGACAACATATCAATTCCAACGAGGTCGTGGTCCTCTTTAACTTTCAGCATCAGAGTATCCTGGCCACCAGAGTCTCTGCAGGTATCCATGTACCAGTCATGCAATCTTCGCATCATCGTGGTTAGAGTTCTGACATCTTTGACGAGAGGCTTCCCATACCGGTATTTGTGATCATCCACCTCTAACACATCAAGAACTACATCATCGGTCAGGTAATCTGCAAGATTGGTACCGTACACCATCCCCGGATGATTAGGGACGATGTCGCTAGGCACCTTGAGCGGGGGGCACGATTGGTTCTCTTGTTCGCCGAGCTGGGGAGTTTTTTCCCACTTTTTTTGTGCTATCCTGTGATCACTGCAAGTCCTTCCCGACCGCGATGCTTCGACATATGACTTTTGAATAATGCGCTCATAGTTGGTTTTTGGCAGAGACGGTGGTGGCTTCTTCAGGGCACCAATAGTGTGCTTCGCTCTCGCCGGATCTATCTTCTGCTTTGGAGGTGGAGGTTTCTTTGCAAAAAAGTCCTTCACTTCGGCTTTACAGATCTCCACGTTCTCCTCGTTGGTCCTCTCGTATGCTAACTTCTCTAAGGGCCTGATAGATGGACCGTATCTATATTTCCTCCTGCCTCTGGTTGTACCGCTAGACACCAGAGCAGACCTAGTGGCTGCCTTCTTTTGGTGCTTACGAGGCGGAGGAGGAGGCGGGGTGCTACCACGCGCCGGAGTAGCCGGAGCGTCGGCGGCTCTCTTCACGCCTTGCTGACGAGGCGGAGGAGGAGGCGGGCTGCTCGGACGCGCCGGCGCAGGCGGAGAATGAGGCGGAGTGCCGCCACGCGCCTGATCACCCGGAGAAGGAGGCGGAGTGCGCTGATCCCTTGCCGGAGAAGGAGGCGGAGCGCACTGACTCGCCGGAGGAGGCGGAGGCGTCCAGTTCACAAGGTTGACGAGGTCCTTCCGCCATAGGCATGGAGTCTTCAGAGAAGAACCCAGCCGAGTCTCCCCTTCACCGGTAGGGTGGTCAAGCTCGAGATCCTCAAACCCCTCCGTTATTTGATCCACCATCACCCTAACATATCCTTCTGGAATCGGACGACAGTGAAAAGTTGCATCGGGTTCAGCAGGATAAACAGAGCCTACAGTCGCCTTGACTTTCAATTGCAGCCATTGCGCCATAAGGTGGCAACGTTGAGACTCCGTGATAGCATCCACGGGGTTGCTAGCAGGAGCCGCGAAGACAGGCTCCTCAGGCAGCTCGATGGAAGCCACTCTGCTTTTCCGCTGAGATGGCGGGGTAGCTTCGGCCGATCGCTTGCTGCGAACTACTTCTCGTTCGTCCTCTAGCGCTTTTACTCTTGCGTGCAGCTCCTACAGAGTGCTCTGATCCACTTTCTTCTTCCTCTCCTGGCATTTGTAACCGCCTGCGTCGGGAAACTCGGCCTTCCATGAAAGGGAGCCTGGCGTGCCTCGTGTCCGTCCAGGGTGCTGAGGATTCCCGAGGGCCATTGTGAGCTCGTCGTTCTCTCTGCCGGGAACGAACGTCCCTTGCTGTGCTACTTCTATATATATCTAAAGCTTCTTGATGGGTGTTGCAAGTTGCTCCTCCGTCCAAACGAACTTCCCTGTTACAGGGTCCAAGGTTCCCCCAACTCCGAAGAACCAAGTCCTTGAACAGTCTGGCCAGTGTAATGTCTGTGGTTCGACCCCTTTAGCAAGGAGGTCATTCTCGGCCTTGGCCCACAACGGCTGGGCTTTGAGGTAGCCACCTGACCCCGTGCGATGGTGATACTTCTTCTTCGTAGCATTTTTCTTGTTTCTCTCTGACATCTGCTTACTCTTTTCCGATTTCTTGTGGGCCACAAATGCGTCCCAGTGATCTCTGATCTTCTCAAACCGGCCGGTGAATTCTGGAGTCTTGTTTTTTTGACAAACTTTGCATTCAGCTCATTCTTCCACCTCCTGAATAGTTCCCCCATCTTCTTAAGAGCGGCCTCCTTGACCAATTTCTCTATAACTGGTGGCTGCTTCTCCGGATCCTCCTCTGGCGGTAGGGTGAAATTGGCCTTCAGCGCGGTCCAAAGATCATTTTTTGCATATCGCTGACATAAGACACCTGAGGGTCTTCGTTCTTAGGCTTGTACCATAGGTGGATGCTGATCGGGATCATGTCCCTAACAACAACCAAGCACTGAGCAGAAAATGCGTCCTTGGCCTTGATGGGTTTACTCGGTAGGCCATCATGCTCGATTTCTTCGATGATGAACTTTTCATCCTGGAGCAACCTTTTCTTAGGGCCTCGTGTCCTTACCGAACTTTGGCTCGATCCGAAGGGCTAGAAAAGAAGAAAGAAGAGAGTTAATATTTGTACATAACAAAACGATCAATGCATCAATTAGCTATAGTGTCAGCACATGTTTAATTAATATATATTTATACCTAGCCGAATTCCGTTCGGTCACCGGAGCCGTCATCACAGTGTCCTTCCACCGGTAATCGGTCACTGGAGCCATCACAATCATGTGTTTCCTCCTCCATTATTGTATCACTGTAGTCTGCTTCTTCATCACCATGTCCTTCCAAATGACCATTGCAGTCGACGTTGATATACATTTCGACAACAGCTCCGTCTGCGATTATGTCCCCCAACACCTGTTCTGCTACCTCGTCTCGTCCTATCTCCATAGTTTCTGCAAATATTACGACATGGCAATTATTATACAAACATAGACCTAGCTAGCTAATCACAACAAGGAACTATATTAGTGGCAAACATAGACCTAGCTAGCTAATCACAACAAGGAACCATATTAGTGGCCTCGATGCTCCTCTAGGGTTTGTGGTGGCCTCGGCGACCCTCGACCCCTCGACCCTCGAACCCTCAGCAACCCTTGACCCCTCGGCTACCTCTCCCCCCTCATGTCAAAGTTATCGGGGAGGGGTATATATATCGACAACGACGACATATACGTAGAAAAAAATGTTATCGGGGAGGAGGTAGATCGACCCCCCCTCATGTCGAAGTTATCGGGGGAGGGGGTATATCGACAACGACGACATATACGTAGAAAAAAAATGTTATCGCGGAGGGGGTAGATCGACCCCCTCATGTCGAAGTTATCGGGGAGGGGGTATATCGACAAAATTACATCATCATATATCATCGAATAAAATTACGTCATCATCAACATATATTATACATCTAAAAAAAGTTTTCATATATCACCATATATATCATCATCATCTAGTACAAAAAATTGACCCCTCGACCCCTCGGTGACCCTCGACCCTCTCTACCCTAGCTAGTTCCCGACCCTCGCCCCTCGAACCCTCGGCGACCCCTCCCCCCTCCTTTCTTCTGCTCTATTTTTTTTTTCTTTTTTCCTCTTCTTATTTATTTCTCCTCTTCTTCCTCTCCTCTTCTTCTCCTTTTTCTTTTCCTTCTTCCTAAACTAAACATAAACTAAAATAATCCTAAAACTAAACGAAACTTCTCCTCCTCCCATTTTTTTCTTCTTCTTATTTTTTTCATCCTAAAACTTTATGAACAAAATTACTACAGAAAAAACCCATAAAAATTACATGAACCAAATTAAAATTCTATGAACAAAATTACAACAGAAAAAATCATAAAAATTCTATGAAAAAATGACATAATCTTTCCATATTCTACAATAATATCACCCCAAAAAAATCTATGAACAGAATTTTTTTTTTTTGAATACATACATATATATATACATTATACATATGAAAAAAATTGATATGAACAAAAGAAATGAATACACATTATATGAAAAAATGCCCTGAACAGCCGAGGCGGCGGCGGCTCACATCGGAGGCAGTCGGCGAGGGCGACGACGACGAAGATGGTGGGGGCGCAGGCCGGGGCAGTGGCCGGCGTGGCGAGGGCACGAGCGACGCGCGGAAGGCGACAGTGGGGCGGCGGACGGCGGGGGCGGGGCGGGGCGCAGGGGCGCGGCCGGGTGCGCTCGACGACGGCGGACGGCGACGGCATGGTCGGCGGATGGCGTCGGGGGCAGCGGACGGCGTCGGCGTGGGCTCGCGGGCACGGGCGACGGCGTCGAGGAGGTCGGGCGGCAACTGGCGATGAATGTGAAAATTTCCTGAGTGCTGGTTATATAACAAAGGCTCTGGTCCCGGTTCGTGGCACCAACCGGGACCAATGCCCCCTTTAGTCCCGGTTGATGCTACCTTTGGTCCCAGTTTCCGCCCTTTGGGCTGCTGAAAAGAGACCTTTGGTCCCGGTTGGTGGCACCAAACAGGA
This sequence comes from Secale cereale, assembly GCA_902687465.1. Taxonomy (NCBI): domain Eukaryota; kingdom Viridiplantae; phylum Streptophyta; class Magnoliopsida; order Poales; family Poaceae; genus Secale; species Secale cereale. The sequence continues at coordinate 35,779,498 of LR738710.1, forward strand.
TTAAAGGGAGGCATTGGTCTCGGTTGGTGCCGCGAACCGGTACCAATGCACCCCTTTAGTCCCGATTGGTGCTACCAACCGGGACCAAAGGCCTTGCACAACGGCTTGGTGGTGGGAGTTTAGTCCCACCTCGCTAGCTGAGAGAGAGCCGCACCTTTTTATAAGGTGCGGTGCGCCTGAGCTGTCGAGCTCCTCTCTAAAGCAGGCTTACGGGCCTAACCTCTCTGTACATGCCCGTGGGCCTAGTGGGTCTGCTGCGGGCCTGAATCCTGGCCCACCTAGCTGGTTGGGTTTCTAGTTGTATTCGGGCCGTGGTGGCCTAGTAGGCGACATATTTTTTTACTTTCTTGTTTTGTTTTTTGCATTTTTTTGCTTTTAGGTCACAAAAATTATGAACTTTCTGTTAGTGCCATTAGTTTTCAAACTTGATTTAAAAAAAAAAATCTGTGAAATCACTAGTTTGTGAATAACTTTACTATAAAAATAGATTTTTGAGTTATTCTTTTTCCTACTATTTAATATTACTATGTTTTATCATTATTCTCAATTTGGTAATTTTAGGTTATTTTAAATATCTGTTTTAATGAAAAACATATTTGTTATTTTAGTTTGCTATTAAAGTTTCTAACAAAAAATTTCTTTATGAAATTTCTTTTTGCTTTTAATGTTTTGAACAGACAATTCTTAGATAATTTTAGTTGCATAAATTTTATATAATTTTAGTTTCAAAAATACTAGAGGTTTATAAAAGCTTTTTAGTTGATTCCTTTTGCTTTTAGTTGCATAAATTCTTAGAAAATTCTTTTTGCTTCTAATGTTCTGAACAGAAACAAAAACTTTCAACCTTTTTTGAACTTATTTGAACTCTAGACTTTTTCTTTGTTCAAAATGGACCATTCAAAGCCACATCATCAATTTTCAACCCTTTCTGACTTCATTTGTTATTTTTCATGCATTTACTGATTTGGTTGAGCTAAATGACCCTGAAATTGAAAAGCATTTCAAATGTACTCTGAAAAGGTTGAAAGTTGGCATGTCAACATCATTTCACCCACATAGCATGTGCTAAAAAGTTGAGAGGGTTACGGCAAAAACTGGATGCACTTCGTGTACAAAACGGACTATCTGTTTCGAGGTATCAGGGTTTCAGACGAAAACTAATCTGTTACAAAGGGATTTCATTTTTTAACTTATTTGAACTACATACTACTTCTGTGTTCAAAATGCACCATTACAAAGTGATATTCTAGATCAAAGGCATCATCACAATAGTTGTGGAGAGAAAGTCTTCACTTTTTCTTCGCTTGTGTCCTTTGCTTATTGCGCTGTAACCATGGATAATCTTCATCGTTTATCAGGGTGCTTAGGTCAGCCTTGACTTTGATGGGGGAAATTTCATGAAACTTTTCATAATCTTCGGAAATGTCTGTCTTGCCCTCCACTCCCACGATGTCTTTTTTTCCTGAAAGAACTATGTGGCGCTTTGGCTCATCATATGATGTGTTCGCTTTCATATCTTTTCTTTTTCTGGTTTTTGTAGACTTGTCCTTCACATAGAAAACCTGCGCCACATCATTGGCTAGGACGAACGGTTCGTCTGTGTACCCAAGATTGCTTAGATCCACTGTTGTCATTCCGTAATATGGGTCTACCTGTACCCCGCCTCCTGACAGATTGACCCATTTGCACTTAAACAAAGGGACCTTAAAATCATGTCCGTAGTCAAGTTCCCATATGTCCACTATGTAACCATAATATGTGTCCTTTCCCTTCTTGGTTGTTGCATCAAAGCGGACACCGCTGTTTTGGTTGGTGCTCTTTTGATCTTGGGCGATCGTGTAAAATGTATTCCCATTTATCTCGTATCCTTTGTAAGTCAATACAGTCGACGATGGTCCCCTGGACAACGAGTACAGCTCATCACAAACAGTGTTGTCACCTCTGAGACGTGTTTCCAACCAACTACTGAAAGTATTGATGTGTTCACATGTAATCCAGTCGTCACACCGCTCCGGGTGTTTGGAGCGCAGACTGTTCTTGTGTTCATCGACATATGGGGTCACCAGGGTAGATTTAGCATATCTATGTTGTAGATCAATAGCTCACGTTATAGCTCCCCTATGTTTTTGATATGTTCCTAGAGAAAAACTAAGTTGAAAGTTGTTAGTAGCAATGATGCGGACTAGGTCCATGATCTGAGAATTATCCTCATTGCTGCACAGAAGTATTATGTCCTTGATGCACTGCTAGGTGACAGATCTATTGCAGGAGCAGATACAAACATTATGAACGTTTGGCAAAGCTCAATATGATGTCTACTTAATAGTTTAGTTCACCATGCTTTACGACTTAGAACTGGGACTTCAAAAAGGTTTTGAACGCCACGGAGCATATGAGATGTTCCAAGAGTTGAAATTAGTATTTCATACTCATGCCCGTGTCGAGAGGTATAAGACCTCTAACAGTACTTTGCCAACAAGATGGAAGATAATAGCTCAACCAGTGAGCATGTGCTCAGATTGTCTGGGTACTACAATTACTTGAATCAAGTGAGAGTTAATCTTCAGATAAGATAGTAATTGACAAAGTTCTCTAGTCACTATCACCAAGTTAGTAGAACTTCGTGATGAACTATAATATGCAAGGGATGACGAAAGCAATTCCCGAGCTCTTCGCGATGCTGAAATTGGCGAAGGTAGAAATCAAGAAAGAGCATCAAGTGTTGATGGTTAACAAGACCACTTGTTTCAAGTAAAGGGCAAAGGGATAGAAGGGGAACTTCAAGAAGAATGACAAGCAATTTGTCACTCCCATGAAGAAACCCAAAGCTAAACTCAAGCCTGAAACTAAGTGCTTCTACTGCAAAGGAAATGGTCACTGGAAGTGGAACTGCCCTAGATACTTGGCGGATAAGAAGGATGGTAAAGTGAACAAAGGTATATTTGATATACAGATTATTGATGTGTATTTTACTAGTGTTATTAGCAACCCCTGGGTATTTGATACCAGTTCAGTTGCTAAAATTAGTAACTCGAAACGAGAGTTGCAGAATGAACAGAGACTAGTTAAAGGTGAAATGACGATGTGTGTTGGAAGTGGTTCCAAGATTGATATGATCATCATCGCACACTCCCTATACTTTCGGGATTAGTGTTGAACCTAAATAAATGTTATTTGGCATTTGCATTGAGCATGAAGATGATTTGATCATGTTTGTTGCAATATGGTTATTCATTTAAAGTCATAGAATAATTGTTATTCTGTTTACATGAATAAAGCCTTCGATGGTCATACACCCAATGAAAATAGTTTGTTGGATCTCAGTCGTAGTGATACACATATTCATAATATTGAAGCCAAAAGATGCAAGGTTAATAATGATAGTGCAACTTATTTGTGGCACTGCCGTTTAGGTCATATTGGTGTAAAGCGCATGAAGAAACTCCATAGGGATGGTCTTTTGGAATCACTTGATTATGAATCATTTGGTGCTTGCGAACCATGCCTCATGGGCAAGATGACTAAAACTCCGTTCTCCAGAACAATGGAGCGAGCAACAGTTTTGATGGAATCATACATACTGATGTATGTGGACCGATGAGTGCCGAGGCTCGCGGCGGGCATCGTTATTTTCTGACCTTCACTGATGATTTGAGCAGATATGGGTATATCGACTTGATGAAGCACACGTCTGAAACATTTGAAAAGTTCAAAGAATTTCAGAGTGACGTAGAGAATCATAGTAACAAGAAAAATAAAGTTTCTACGATCTGATCGTGGAGGTGAATATTTGAGTTACGAGTTTGGTCTCCATTTGAAACAATGTGGAATAGTTTCACAACTCACGCCACCCGGAACACCATAGCATAATGGTGTCCGATCATCATAACCGTACATTATTAGATATGATGCGATCTATGATGTCTCTTACCGATTTACCACTAACGTTTTGGGTTATGCATCAGAGACAACTGCATTCACATTAAATAGGGCAACATCTAAATCCGTTGAGATGACGCCTTATGAACTGTGGTTTGGCAAGAAACCAAAGTTGTCGTTTCTTAAAGTTTGGGGCTGCGATGCTTATGTGAAAAAGCTTCAACCTGATAAGCTCAAACCCTAGTCGGAGAAATGTGTCTTCATAGGATACCCAAAGGAGACTGTTGGGTACACCTTTTATCACAGATCCGAAGGAAAGATATTCGTTGCTAAGAATGGATGCTTTCTAGAGAAGGAGTTTCTCTCGAAAGAAGTGAGTGGGAGGAAAGTGGAACTTGATGAGGTAATTGTACCTTCTCCCGAATTGGAAAGTAGTACATCACAGAAACTGGTTCTAGTGATTCCTACACCAATTAGTGAGGAAGCTAATGATGATTATCATGAAACTTCGGATCAAGTTACTTCTGAACTTCGTAGATCAACCAGAGTACGTTCCACGCCATAGTGGTACGGCAACTGATACGTCCAAAACGTATCTATAATTTCTGCTTGCTCCATGCCTCTTTTGGGTGATATTGCTATGATATTTATACACTTCCATACACTTTTGATCATATTTGGACTAACCTATTAACTCAGTACACCCCAGTGCCAGTTTCTGTTTTCTGTTGTTTTTGTATTTCAGTTTTTCCCATTACGAGAACTGCCAGAAAAATCCCGGAAAAATTATATAAAAAATCAGCGTTCCAGAAGGTTCCCGGTAGCCAAAGTACAGCCGGGGGGGGCACCAGGGCTCCAGGCGCCCTGGTGGCGCGCCCCCCCTGGGCCGCGCCGGGGGGGCGCCTGGGCCCCCTGAGCCTCGTCTGGTGCCCCCCTTTGGCATATATTTAGACCGTCTCCCAAAACCCTCGAGACGGAAACCCTTTTTCGCGATCTCATCTCTGTTCTGCCGCCGCCGCCGCTTCCAAGATCGGGAGCACCAGGAGAACTCTTCCCGGCACCCTGCCGGAGGGGAGGATCACCACTGGGAGCTTCTCCACCACCACGGACGCCTCTCGGATGAGTTGTGAGTAGTCTCCCTTGGACCATGGGTCCATGACTAGTAACTATGTGATATCCTCCTCCCGTTCTTGTGCTTCACTAATTAGTCCTCGTGAGCTGCCCTACATGATCGAGGCACATATGTAATCCTTATGCTGTTGCTATGATGAGTTTGCTGGGATCCGATGGATTATGAGATTATGTTTAGATTGTGTTTGAGTAATATATTTGATTCACCTCTTTTATATTTATGTTCGTAAGTAATTCTTGCATGTTCTCCGTTGTTATTTATTGCTTTTGCCAAGTAGTAGGTAGTGACTCCAAGAGGGAACGTTATGCTTGATTGTGGGTTCAGGCCCCTCGATGACTAGCTTGAGTGACAGAAACATGAGTCTAGGGCATGTGCTGTTGCCACAAGGGGGAAAACAACGGTGCTTGTGCCCGTGGGTGCAAGGATTGTTTACTTTACGCAAAGTTCTTTTAATGCAGTTGTCTGTTGCTTTGAGTTTACACTATGGGTGGGACTCGCAACTTAATACCAGCGAGATGTTCTGGATAGATATCTCAAGGTGGTTGATTAGTAGTAGATGCAGATGGATTTCGGTCTACTTACCTCGGCGTACCGCCCATGCTTTGAACCTCTACCTTTCTTGCAACTTAGTCAGCATTGGTTTGCGCACATGGTCCTGTCAATTGCCCAGCTGTAATTCGTTTACCTCACATAGCTGTTTTATCGTCTTTTGGGAGAGAGACATCACTAGTGAACATCATGAGACTCCGGTCCATATTACCATCATTGATCACATCCGCTATTTACTTTCCGTTTTTACTTACTGTTGCAATTATATCTATCACTATTATCACTTGCGTTTGATCCTTTGTAAACTACAAGGCCGGAGGGATTGACAACCTCTCTGTACTCGTTGGGAGCAAAGTTATTTGTATCTGTGTGCAGGTCCACGTTGATTGCTAATATCTGGCGCCGTTAGCAGTTGACACCTTCTTGTTGAAACTGGGAGTCTCAGGGAAATCGATCCTTGGTATTACCAAGGGAAAACTTCCGCTACACTGCATCTCAAACCTTTCACTTGGGGTAACCAACGAGGGGCGAGAAGCCATCAAGCAGCAACCCAGTTCTGGAAGTCATGTTACTAGACCATGATGAACCTACGAACTATGAGGAAGTGATGATGAGCCCAGATTCCGCAAAATGGCTTGAGGCCATGAAATCTGAGATGGGATCCATGTATGAGTACAAAGTGTGGACTTTGGTTGACTTGCCCGATGATCGGCAAGCCATCGAAAATAAATGGATCTTCAAAAGGAAGACCGACGCCGACGGTAATGTTACCTGTCTACAAAGATCGACTTGTTGCGAAAGGTTTTTGACAAGTTCAAGGAGTTCACTACGATGAGACTTTCTCACCCGTAGCGATGCTTAAGTCTGTCCGAATCATGTTAGCAATTGCCGCATTTTATGATTATGAAATCTGCCAAATGGATGTCAAAACTGCATTTTTGAATGGATATCTCAAAGAGGAGTTGTATGTGATGCAACCAGAAGGTTTTGTCGATCCTAAAGGTGCTAACAAAGTGTGCAAGCTCCAGCGATCCTTCTATAGACTGGTGCAAGCATCTCGGAGTTGGAATATATGTTTTGATGAGGTGATCAAAGCATATGGTTTTATACAGACTTGTGGTGAAGCCTATATTTACAAGAAAGTGAGTGGGAGCACTACATCCTTTCTAATAAGTATATGTGAATGACATATTGTCGATCGGAAATGATGTAGAATTTTCTGGAAAGCATAAATGAGTGTTTGAAAGGAGTTTTTTCAAAGAAAAACCTAGGTAAAGCTGCTTACATATTGAGCATCAAGATCTATAGAGATAGATCAAGACGCTTGATAAGTTTTTTCAATGAGTGCATACCTTGACAAGATTTCGAAGTAGTTCAAAATGGAACAGTCAAAGAAAGAGTTCTTGCATGTGTTGCAAGGTACTCCCTCCGTCCCAAAATAAGTGACGCAAAAGTGACTCAACTTTGTACTAAAGTTAGTACAAAGTTGAGTCACTTTTGCGTCACTTATTTTGGGACGGAGGGAGTATGAAGTTGAGTAAGACTCAATGCCCGACCACTGCAGAAAAAAATAGAGAGAGAATGAAAGTCATTCCCTATGCCTGAGCCATAGGTTCTATAAAGTATGCCATGCTGTATACCAGACCTATTGTATGCCCTACCCTGAGTTTGGCAAGGGAGTACAATTTTGAACATTGGAGTAGATCACTGGAGAGCGGTCAAAATTATCCTTAGAGGACTAAGGAAATATTTCTCGGTTATGGAGGTGATAAAGAGTTCGTCGTAAAGAGTTACGTCGATGCAAGCTTTGACACCGATTTGGATGACTCTGAGTCTCGATCTAGATACATATTGAAAGTGGGAGCATTTAGCTAGAGTAGCTCTGTACAGAGCATTGTAGACATAGAAATTTGCAAAATACATACTGATACTTCTCCAACGTATCTATAATTTTTGATTGTTCCATGCTATTATATTATCCTTCTAGGATGTCTTATGGGCTTTATTATACACTTTTATATGATTTTTGGGACTAACCTATTAACCCAGAGCCCAGTGCCAGTTTGTGCTTTTCTCATGTTTTAGGGTTTTATAGAAAAGGAATATCAAACGGAGTCCAATTGACGAGCCAGTTTTTTTATGATTTGTTCTGGACCAAAAGAAGCCCCCGAAGCAAAAGAGTTGGGCCAGGAGAGCCACGGCCTGCCCTCGAGGGTGGAGGGCGTGCCCTGGGAAGGGGGACGCGCCCCCCTATCTCGAGGACGGCCCGTAGCTCCCCTTTACTTGGCCCCGACTCCAAAAATTCCTATAAATACTGGAACCTCCAGAAATTAACCTAGATCAGCAGTTCCGCCGCCGAAAGCCTCTGTAGCCACCGAAAACCAATTTATACCCGTTCTGGCACCCTTCCGGAGGGGGAATCCCTCTCCGGTGGCTATCTTCATCATCCCGGCGCTCTCCATGACGAGGAGGGAGTAGTCCACCCTCGGGGCTGAGGGTATGTATCAGTAGCTATGTGTTTGATATCTCTCTCTCTCTCTCTCGTGTTCTTGAGATGGCACGATCTTGATGTATCGCGAGCTTTGCTATTCTAGTTGGATCTTCTTCTCCCCCTCTACTCTCTTGTAATGGATTGAGTTTTCCCTTTGAAGTTATCTTATCGGATTGAGTCTGTAAGGATTTTAGAACATTTGATGTATGTCTTGCACGGGTTTATCTGTGGTGACAATGGGAGATCATGTGATCTACTTGATGTATGTTTTGGTGATCAACTTGCGGGTTCCGTGACCTTGGGAATCTATGCATAGGGGTTGGCACACGTTTTCGTCTTGACTTTCCGGTAGAAACTTTGGGGCACTCTTTGAAGTTCTATGTGTTGGTTGAATAGATGTTTTTGAGATTGTGTGATGCATATCGTATAACCATGCCCACGGATACCTGAGGTGACAATGGAGTATCTAGGTGACATTAGGGTTTTGGTTGATTTGTGTCTTAAGGTGTTATTCTAGTACGAACTCTATGATAGATTGAACGTTACTACGGACTCTTGAATAGATCGATCAGAAAGAATACCTTTGAGGTGGTTTCATACCCTACCATAATCTCTTCGTTTGTTCTCCGCTATTAGTTACTTTGGAGTCACTCTTTTTTGCATGTTGAGGGCTAGTAATATGATCCAATTATGTTATCCTTGTTGAGAGAACTTGCACTAGTGAAAGTATGAACCCTAGGCCTTGTCTACTATCATTGCAACATCGTTTATGCTCACGTTTACCACTTGCTACCTTGCTGTTTTTATATTTTCTTATTACAAAAACCAATATCTACCATCCATATTGTACTTGTATCACCATCTCTTCGTCGAACTAGTGCACCTATACAATTTACCATTGTATTGGGTGTGTTGGGGACATAAGAGACTCTTTGTTATTTGGTTGCAGGGTTTCTTGAGAGAGACCATCTTCATCCTACACCTCCCACGGATTGATAAACCTTAGGTCATCCACTTGAGGGAAATTTGCTACTGTCCTACAAACCTCTGCACTTGGAGGCCCAACAACGTCTACAAGAAGAAGGGTGCGTAGTAGACAATCAACGTCTACAAGCTCTTTTCTGGCACCGTTGCTGGGGAGGTTAGTGCTTGAAGGTATATATTTAGATCTTGCAATCAAATCTTTTAGTTTCTTGTTTTATCACTAGTTTCGTTTATAAAAGAAAACTACAAAAAAATGGAATTAAGGTTACCTCATATGCTTCATCTTTTTAATATTTTTCGTGAAAATGATGGGAAGGGAAATTGTGCTCAAGTACTAGAAGAAGAATTACATAGAATGCTTGGCATATAATATGTGCATGATGAGCAAGATTGCAATGTTGTTAGTATGAATTCTTTGAATACCCATGATGCTAATGACATGCAAAGCCACAAGCTTGGGGAAGCTATGTTTGATGAAGATGATATTTTTAGTCCTCCAAGTTTTGATGAGAATATTTATTATGATGAAAGCATGCCTCCTATTTATGATGATTATATTTATGGAAGTTGATTTGGAGAGGTTCCAATTGATTATGAGAACAAAGTTGCTATCTATGATGATTATTGTGATGACTTGTATGCTATTAAGAATAATGATATACATGAAACTTGTCATCATGATTTTAGTTTTCAATTGGATTATGCTTCACATGATAGTTATTTTGTTGAGTTTGCTCCCACTACTTTGAATGAGAAGAATTTTGCTTATGTGGAGAGTAGTAAAATTTCTATGCAAGTAGATCATGAAGCTTTATGTGTTGGTTATATTGTTGAATTCATTCATGATGCTGCTGAAAATTATTATGAGAGAGGATCATATGCTTCTACATATTGCAATAATATCAAGTTTCCTCTCTATGTGCTTAAAGTTTTGAAGTTATGCTTGTTTTCCCTTCCTATGCTAGTTGATTATCGTTCCCATAAGTTGTTTGCTCACAAAATCCCTATGCATAGGAAGTGGGTTAGACTTAAATGTTCTATTCATATGCTTCATGATGCTCCCGTTATGTTTCAATTCTTATCTTTTATGTGAGCATCATTATGCCTAGCTAGGGGCGTTAAACGATAGCGCTTGTTGGGAGGCAACCCAACTTTATATTTTTTGTTTTTTTTTCTGTTAGGGAATAAATATTGCATCTAACCTCTGATTAGATGTGGTTTCATGTTTTGTTTAGTGTTTGTGCCAAGTAGAACCTTTGGGAAGACTTGTGTGAAGTTTATATGATCTTGCTGTGAAAAACATAATCGTTAGCGCTCGCTAAAGTAGTCGTGGGATTTTACTGGAGCGTGCTTTTTAGTTTATTTTTTTGCAGCTTATTGGTAGACAAATTTCACAAATTTATCAATTTAGTTTGAAATTTTTGGAGTTCCAGAAGTAGGAGAACCCGGCAGATTACTACAGATTGTTCTGTATTTGACAGATTCTGTTTTTCGTGTGTTGTTTGCTTATTCCGATGCATCTATGAGTAGTATTGGGAAGTATGAACCATAGAGAAGTTGGAATACAGTAGGTTTAACACCAATATAAACACAGAATGAATTCATTGCAGTACCTTTGAGTAGTGGTTTTCTTTCTTATACTAACAGAGCTCACGAGATTTGTCTAAGTTTTGTGCTGTGAAGTTTTCAAGTTTTGAGTATTGCTTTGATGGACTATGGAACAAGGAGTAGAAAAGGCCTAAGCTTGGGGATGCCCATGGAACCCCAAGTAAATTAAATATAATCAAAAGCCTAAGCTTGGGGATGCTCCGGGAAGGCATCCCCTCTTTCGTCTTCATCCATCGGTAACTATACTTGGAGCTATATTTTTATTCACCACATGATACGTGTTTTGCTTGGAGCGTCAATTTATTTTAGTTTGTTTTGCTTGCTGTTTGAATAATATCACAAGATCTGAAATTCTTAAATGTTAGAGAGTCTTCACATAGTTACACAATTAATCAAGTACTCATTGATCTTCACTCATATCTTTCGGAGTAGTTTGATATTGCTCTAGTGCTTCACTTATATCTGTTAGAGCACGGCGGTGGTTTTATTTTGAAGAAGTAGATGAACTCTCATGCTTCACTTATATCCATTTGAGAGTCTATTAAAACATCATGGTAATGTGTTTAGGCTAAACAAACTAGTCTTCGCATGATAGACATCCAATGTCAATGTAGTAAAAAAATTCACACCAAGTGCATTGAATAGAATGAGATGTTGGATGCTTGATAATTGTTTTGAGACATGAAGATAGTGATATTAGAGTCATGCTAGTGGAGTTATTATGAAATTGAGAAATACTTGTGTTAAGGTTAGTGATTCCCGTAGCATGCACGTATGGTGAACCGTTGTGTGACTAAGTTAGAGCATGAGGTATTTGTAGAGTGTCAACCTTTGTGTGGAGGTCGGGGGCGCGCGATGGTTAACTCCTACCAACCTCCCCCTAGGAGCATGCGTTGATTGATTTGTTTTGATGACTCGTAGATTTTTGCAATAAGTATATGAGTTCTTATGACTAATGTTGAGTCTGTGGATTATACACACTCTCACCCTTCCACCATTGCTAGCCTCTCTTGTACCGCGCAACTCTCGCCGATGCCATAAACCCACCATATATCCTTCCTCAAAATAGCCACCATATTGTTCTTCAAAACAGCCACCATACCTACCTATCATGGCATTTCTATAGCCATTCCGAGATATATTGCCATGCAACTTTCCACCGTTCCGTTCATATGACATGCATCATATTGTCATATTGCCATTGCATGATCATGTTGTTGGGGAACGTTGCATGGAAAACAAAAAATTTTCTCTACGTTCACCAAGATCAATCTAGGAGATGCTACTACGAGAGGAGAGTTGGATCTACGTACCCTTGTAGATCGCTAAGCGGAAGCGTTAAGAACGCGGTTGATGGAGTCGTACTCGCCGCGATTCAGATCGCTGAAGATCCAAGCACCGAAGCAACGGTGCCTCCGCGTTCTTCACACGTACGGCTCGGGGACGTCTCCTCCTTCTTGATCCAGCAAGGGGTGGAGGAGAGGTTGATGGAGAACCGGCAGCACGACGGCGTGGTGGTGATGGTGTAGAAGAATTCCAGCAGGGCTTCGCCTAAGCACCGCGGGAGAAGAAGATGTTATGGGAGAGGGAGGGCAGCACCGAGGCACGAACTTGTGTTGGCTGCCCTCCCTCTACCTCTCTATATATAGGGGGAAGGAGGAGAGGGGGGCGCCCTAGGGTTTCCCCTAGGGGCCGGCGGCCAGGGCAAGGGGCAAGGGGGCGGCGCCCCCTGGGGCTAGGGTTTCCCCCCCCCCAGGTGCCTTGCCCCCCAAGGCTAAGGGGGTGCGGCCACCCTAGGGGGGTCCACCTCCCTTGGCGCACAAGGAGAGGGCCCAGGGGGGGGCGCACAGCCCTATGAGGGCTGTGGTGTCCCCCCTTGTGGCCCATTAGGCCCAGAAACACTTCCGGGACCCCCGAAACCCTTTCCGGTACTCCGCCGATTTCCCGATGCTTCCCGGAACACTTCCGGACTCCGAAACCTTTCATCCTATATATCAATCTTCGTCTCCGAACCATTCCGGAGACCCTCGTCATGTCCGGGATCTCATCCGGGACTCCGAACAACCTTCGGTAACCATGCACTCTTCTCACTAACAACCCTAGCGTCACCGAACCTTAAGTGTGTAGACCCTGCGGGTTCGGAAACCATGTAGACATGACCGAGACACTCCCAGGTCAATAACCAATAGCGGGATCTGGATACCCATATTGGTTCCCACATGTTTCTCGATGATCTCATCGGATGAACCACGATGTCAAGGATTCAGGCAATCCCGTATACAGTTCCCTTTGTCTCGTCGGTATGTTACTTGCCCGAGATTCGATCGTCGGTATCTCTATACCTAGTTCAATCTCGTTACCGGCAAGTCTCTTTACTCGTTACCGTAATACATAATCCCGTGACCAACCACTTAGTCACTTTGAGCTCATTGAGATGACGTATTACCGAGTGGGCCCGGAGATACCTCTCCGTCACACGGAGTGACAAATCCCAGTCTCGATCCATGTCAAATCAACAGACACCTTCGGAGATACCTGTAGAGTACCTTTATAATCACCCAGTTACGTTGTGACGTTTGGCACACACAAAGCACTCCTACGGTGTCAGTGAGTTACATGATCTCATGGTCATAGGAACTTATACTTGACATGCAGAAAACTATAGCGATAACTGATACGATCAAAAGCTATGTTAACGTTTGGGTCTCGTCCATCACATCATTCTCCTAATGATGTGATCCCGTTATCAAATGACAACTCATGTCTATGACCTGGAAACCGCGGTCATCTTTGATCAACGAGCTAGTCCTGTAGAGGCTCACTAGGGACACAAAGTCTGTCTATTCATCCACACGTGTATTTGAGTTTCCAATCAATACAGTTATAGCATGGATAATAAACGATTATCATGAACAAGGAAATATAATAATAACTCTTTTATTATTGCCTCTAGGGCATATTTCCAACAGTCTCCCACTTGCACTAGAGTCAATAATCTAGCATTACAAGGTAATGAATCTAACACCCATAGAGTCTTGGTGTTGATCGTGCTTAGCCCGTGGAAGAGGCTTAGTCAACGGATCTGCAACATTCAAATCCGTGTGTACTTTGCAAATGTTTATGTCCTCCTCCTTGACCGAATCGCGGATGGAATCGAAGCGTCGCTTTATGTGTCTGGTCCTCTTGTGAAACCTTGGTTCCTTGGCTAGAGCAATGGCACCAGTGTTGTCACAGAACAGAGTCATTGGGTTCAGTGCATTAGGCACAACTCCAAGATCTGTCATGAACTCCTTCATCCAGACACCTTCCTTTGCCGCCTCCGAGGCAGCTATATACTCCGCTTCACATGTAGAATCAGCTACCACGCTCTGCTTGGAACTGCACCAGCTTACCGCTCCCCCGTTGAGAATATATACGTATCCGGTTTGAGACTTAGAGTCATCCGGATCAGTGTCAAAGCTTGCATCGACGTAACCCTTTACGACGAGCTCTTGATCACCTCCATAAACGAGAAACATATCCTTAGTCCTTTTCAGGTACTTTAGGATATTCTTGACCGCTGTCCAGTGATCCATACCAGGATTACTTTGAAACCTTCCGGCCATACTTATGGCAAGGCTGACATCTGGTCTTGTGCACAGCATTGCATACATGATAGAGCCTATGGCTGAAGCATAGGGGACGACACTCATCTTTTCTCTATCTTCCGCAGTCACTGGGCATTGAGTCTTACTCAACTTTGTACCTTGCAATACCGGCAAGAACCCCTTCTTGGATTGATCCATTTTGAACTTCTTCAAAACTTTATCAAGGTATGTACTTTGTGAAAGTCCTATCAAGCGTCTTGATCTATCTCTATAGATCTTGATGCCCAATATGAAAGCAGCTTCACCGAGATCCTTCATTGAAAAACTCTTGTTCAAATACCCCTTCACACTATCCAAAAATTCTATATTGTTTCCAATCAGCAATATGTCATCCACATATAATATCAGAAACGCTATAGAGCTCCCACTCACTTTCTTGTAAATACAAGCTTCATTGTAAACTTGTATAAACCCAAACGCTTTGATCACCTCATCAAAGCGAAGATTCCAACTCCGAGATGCTTGCACCAGCCCATAAATGGAACGCTGGAGCCTGCATACTTTGTCAGCATTCTCTGGATCGACAAAACCTTCTGGTTGCATCATATACAACTCTTCCTTAAGAAAACCGTTAAGGAACGCTGTCTTGACATCCATCTGCCAAATTTCATAATCGAAATATGCAGCTATTGCTAACATGATTCGGACGGATTTAAGCATCGCTACGGGTGAGAAAGTCTCATCGTAGTCAATCCCTTGAACTTGTGAAAAACCCTTTGCCACAAGTCGAGCTTTATACACGGTGACATTACCGTCAGCGTCCGTCTTCCTCTTAAAAATCCATTTGTTCTGAATGGCCTTCCGCCCTTCAGGTAATACTTCCAAAGTCCATACTTTGTTTTCATACATGGATCCCATCTCGGATTTCATGGCCTCTAACCATTTGTCGGAATCCGGGCCCACCATCGCTTCTCCATAGCTCGTAGGTTCACCGTTGTCTAACAACATGACCTCCAAGACAGGGTTACCATACCACTCAGGTGCAGTGCGTACCCTTGTCGACCTACGAGGTTCGGTAGTAACTTGATCAGAAGCTTCTTGATCATCATCATTCGCTTCCTCTTCAACCTCTGCAGGCTCCACAAAAACATCTTTCTGTGCTGCGCTACTCTCTGGTTGAAGCAGAGGTTCAATAACCTCATCAAGTTCTACCTTCCTCCCACTCAATTCTTTCGAGAGAAACTCCTTCTCGAGAAAGGACCCGTTCTTAGCGACAAACACTTTGCCCTCGGATCTGAGATAGAAGGTGTACCCAACAGTTTCTTTTGGGTATCCTATGAAGACACATTTGTCCGCTTTGGGTTCGAGCTTTTCTGGCTGAAGCCTTTTGACATAAGCATCGCAACCCCAAACCTTGAGAAAAGACAACTTCGGTTTCTTACCAAACCATAGTTCATACGGTGTTGTCTCAACGGACTTAGATGGAGCCCTATTTAAAGTGAATGCAGCTGTCTCTAACGCATACCCCCAAAACGATAGTGGCAAATCGGCAAGAGACATCATAGAACGTACCATATCTAATAGGGTTCGATTACGACGTTCGGACACACCATTACGCTGTGGTGTTCCAGGTGGCGTCAACTGTGAAACAATTCCACATTTTCTTAAGTGATCACCAAACTCATAACTCAGATATTCTCCCCCTCGATCAGATCGTAGGAACTTGATCTTCTTGTTACGATGATTTTCAACTTCACTCTGAAATTGCTTGAACTTTTCAAAAGTTTCAGACTTATGCTTCATCAAGCAAATATACCCTTATCTACTTAAGTCGTCAGTGAAGGTGAGAAAGTAACGATATCCACCGCGCGCCGTTACACTCATCGGACCGCACACATCAGTATGTATGATTTCCAATAAGTCACTTGCCCGTTCCATTGTCCCTGAAAACGGGGTCCTTGTCATCTTGCCCATGAGGCACGGCTCGCACGTGTCAAGTGATTCAAAATCAAGAGACTCCAAAAGTCCATCAGCATGGAGCTTCCTCATGCGTTTTACGCCGATATGACCCAGACGGCAGTGCCACAAGAAAGTGGTATTATCATTATCTACTCTACATCTTTTGGCATCAATGTTATGAACATGTGTATCATCACTATCGAGATTCAATAAGAATAAACCCCTAACTTCGGGTGCATGACCATAAAAGATATTACTCATATAAATAGAACAACCATTATTCTCTGACTTAAATGAGTAACCGTCTCGCAATAAACAAGATCCAGATATAATGTTCATGCTTAACGCAGGCACTAAATAACAATTATTCAGGTTCATAACTAATCCCGATGGCAATCGAAGAGCGAGCGTGCCGACGGCGATCACATCAACCTTGGAACCATTTCCCACGCGCATCGTCACTTCGTCCTTCGCCAGCCTCCGTTTATTCCGCAGTTCCTGTTTAGAGTTGCAAATGTGAGCAACCGAACCGGTATCAAATACCCAGGCACTACAACGAGAGTTGGTAAGGTACACATCAATAACATGTATATCACATATACCTTTGTTGTTGTTGGCCCCCTTCTTGTCCGCCCGATACTTGGGGCAGTTCCGCTTCCAGTGGCCGTTCCCCTTGCAATAGAAACACTCAGTCTCTGGCTTGGGCCCAGCCTTGGGTTTCTTCACTGGATTAGCAACTGCTTTGCCACCCTTCTTAGAGTTACCCTTCTTGCCCTTGCCATTCTTCTTGAAACTGGTGGTTTTATTGACCATCAACACTTGATACTCCTTCTGGATGTCTGCCTCAGCGACTTTCAGCATCGAAAACAGCTCGGCGATGGTTTTGTTCATCCCTTGCATGTTATACTGCTGCACGAAGCTCTTGTAGCTAGGAGGGAGTGACTGGAGAATTCTGTCAATGATAGCCTCATCCGGGAACACAAGTCCCAGATCAGCTATGCGGGTATAGTACCCAGACATCTTCAGTAAGTGCTCACTGACAGACGAATTCTCCTCCATCTTGCAAGCAAAGAATTTATCGGTGGTCTCATACCTCTCGATCTTAGCATTCTTTTCAAAGATGAAATTCAACTCCTGGTACATCTCATATGCACCATGACGTTCAAAACGCCTTTGAAGTCCTCCTTCCAAGCCGTACAACATGGCACACTGCACTATCGAATAGTCATCCGAACGTGTCTGCCAGACGTTCAAAACGTCTGCAGGGGCTGTAGGAGCGGGGGGGTCACCTAGCGGTGCATTTAGGACATAAACCTTTTGGGCAGCTGTGAGGATGATCCTCAGATTGCGGAGCCAGTCCACAAAGTTGCTCCCATCATCTTTCAGTTTAGCTTTCTCTAGGAACGCATTAAAATTCAGGGGAGCTACTGCGCGAGCCATCTACAACAAAAGATTTGCAAAGACATTTTAGACTATTGTTCATGATAAGTGAGTTACTACCTAATCAAATTATTTATAACTCCCACTCAAATTGACATCCCTCTGGTCATTCGAGCGTGACATGATCCAAATCCACCAACCCAAGTCCGATCATCACGTGAGATGAGGTGGTGTCAATGGTGAACATCAACATGTTGATCATATCTACTATATGACTCATGCTCGACCTTTCGGTCCTCCGTGTTCCGAGGCCATGTCTGTACATGCTAGGCTCGTCAAGTCTAACCCGAGTGTTCTGCATGTGCAAAACTGGCTTGCACCCGTTGTATGCGAACGTAGAGTCTATCACACCCGATCGTCACGTGGTGCTTCGAAACGACGAACCTTCGCAACGGCGCACACTCGGGGGGAACACAATTTTATCTTGAAATTTTAGTGAAGGATCATCTTATAATGCTACCGTCGTCCTAAGCAAAATAAGATGCATAAAAGGATTAACATCACATGCAAATCATAAGTGACATGATATGGCCATCAACTCGTGCTTTTGATCTCCATCTCCAAAGCACCGGCATGATCTCCATCGTCACCGGCGCCACACCATGATCTCCATCATCATGATCTCCATCATCGTGTCGCCATCGGGGTTGTCGGCGCCCACCATGCTCTTACTACTATTGCTACCGTTTAGCGATAAAGTAAAGCATTACAAAGCGCTTAATGATTGACACGCAGGTCATACAAAAATTAAAGACAACCCTATGGCTCCTGCCGGTTGCCGTATGCATCGACATGCAAGTCGATATTAACTATTACAACATGATCATCTCATACATCAAATATATCTCATCATGTCATTGGCCATATCATATCACATGCATACCCTGCAAAAACAAGTTAGACGTCCTCTAATTTGTTGTTGCATGCTTTACGTGGCTGCTATGGGTATCTAGCAAGAACGCTTCTTACCTACGCAAAACCACAACGGTGATATTCAAGTTGCTATTTAACCTTCTACAAGGACCGCCTTGTTCTATTCCGATTCAACTAAGATAGGAGAGACAGACACCCGCCAGCCATCTTATGCAACAAAAGTCACAGGTCTGTCGATGGAACCGGTCTCATGTACGTGGACATGTAAAGTTGGTCCGGGCCGCTTCATCCCATAATACCGCTAAATCAAGAAAGACTAAGGAGGGCAGCAATTTAAACATCAACGCCACAAACCCTTTTGTGTTCTACTCGAGAAAGCATCTACGCAAGATCCTAGCTCATGATGCCACTGTTGGGGAACGTTGCATGGAAAACAAAATTTTTTCTCTACGTTCACCAAGATCAATCTAGGAGATGCTACTACGAGAGGAGAGTTGGATCTACGTACCCTTGTAGATCGCTAAGCGGAAGCGTTAAGAACGCGGTTGATGGAGTCGTACTCGCCGCGATTCAGATCGCTGAAGATCCAAGCACCGAAGCAACGGTGCCTCCGCGTTCTTCACACGTACGGCTCGGGGACGTCTCCTCCTTCTTGATCCAGCAAGGGGTGGAGGAGAGGTTGATGGAGAACCGGCAGCACGACGGCGTGGTGGTGATGGTGTAGAAGAATTCCAGCAGGGCTTCGCCTAAGCACCGCGGGAGAAGAAGATGTTATGGGAGAGGGAGGGCAGCACCGAGGCACGAACTTGTGTTGGCTGCCCTCCCTCTACCTCTCTATATATAGGGGGAAGGAGGAGAGGGGGGCGCCCTAGGGTTTCCCCTAGGGGCCGGCGGCCAGGGCAAGGGGCAAGGGGGCGGCGCCCCCTGGGGCTAGGGTTTCCCCCCCCCCCCCAGGTGCCTTGCCCCCCAAGGCTAAGGGGGTGCGGCCACCCTAGGGGGGTCCACCTCCCTTGGCGCACAAGGAGAGGGCCCAGGGGGGGCGCACAGCCCTATGAGGGCTGTGGTGTCCCCCCTTGTGGCCCATTAGGTCCAGAAACACTTCCGGGACCCCCGAAACCCTTTCCGGTACTCCGCCGATTTCCCGATGCTTCCCGGAACACTTCCGGACTCCGAAACCTTTCATCCTATATATCAATCTTCGTCTCCGAACCATTCCGGAGACCCTCGTCATGTCCGGGATCTCATCCGGGACTCCGAACAACCTTCGGTAACCATGCACTCTTCTCACTAACAACCCTAGCGTCACCGAACCTTAAGTGTGTAGACCCTGCGGGTTCGGAAACCATGTAGACATGACCGAGACACTCCCAGGTCAATAACCAATAGCGGGATCTGGATACCCATATTGGTTCCCACATGTTTCTCGATGATCTCATCGGATGAACCACGATGTCAAGGATTCAGGCAATCCCGTATACAGTTCCCTTTGTCTCGTCGGTATGTTACTTGCCCGAGATTCGATCGTCGGTATCTCTATACCTAGTTCAATCTCGTTACCGGCAAGTCTCTTTACTCGTTACCGTAATACATAATCCCGTGACCAACCACTTAGTCACTTTGAGCTCATTGAGATGACGTATTACCGAGTGGGCCCGGAGATACCTCTCCGTCACACGGAGTGACAAATCCCAGTCTCGATCCATGTCAAATCAACAGACACCTTCGGAGATACCTGTAGAGTACCTTTATAGTCACCCAGTTACGTTGTGACGTTTGGCACACACAAAGCACTCCTACGGTGTCAGTGAGTTACATGATCTCATGGTCATAGGAACTTATACTTGACATGCAGAAAACTATAGCGATAACTGATACGATCAAAAGCTATGTTAACGTTTGGGTCTCGTCCATCACATCATTCTCCTAATGATGTGATCCCGTTATCAAATGACAACTCATGTCTATGACCTGGAAACCGCGGTCATCTTTGATCAACGAGCTAGTCCTGTAGAGGCTCACTAGGGACACAAAGTCTGTCTATTCATCCACACGTGTATTTGAGTTTCCAATCAATACAGTTATAGCATGGATAATAAACGATTATCATGAACAAGGAAATATAATAATAACTCTTTTATTATTGCCTCTAGGGCATATTTCCAACACATGTAGTTGACATCGTAATTGTGGCAAAGCAACCATGCATAATTTTTTACATGTCACTCTTGTTTCATTGCACATACCGGTACACCGCTGGAGGCATTCATATAGAGTCATACTTTGTTGTTGTAGTATCGAGTTGTAATATCGTGTTGTAATGAAAGTGTGATGATCATCATTATTAGAGCATTGTGCAAGGCATTGCATTTTTTTGAACTTATTTGAACTCCAGACTTTTTGTGTGTTCAAAATGCACCATTTAAATCCACATCATCAATTGTCAACCCTTTTTGAATTCATTTGGTATTTTTCATTCATTTACTGATTTGTTTTGAGAGCTAAATGACCGTGAAATTGAAAAGCACTACAAAATGAACTCTGAAAAGGTTGAAAGTCGGCATGGTATCATCATTTCACCCACATGGCATGTGCAAAAAAGTAGAGAGGGTCACGGCAAAAACTGGATGCACTTCGTGTACAAAATGGACAATCTCTTTCGAGGTATCAAGGTTTCGAATGAAAACTCATATGTTACAACACGGCATTGCATTTTTTTGAACTTATTTGAACTCCAGACTAATTGTGTGTTCAAAATGCACCATTCAAATCCACATCATCAATTATCAACCCTTTCTGAAATCATTTGGTATTTTTCATTCATTTACTGATTTGTTTCGAGAGCTAAATGACCGTGAAATTGAAAAGCACTACAAAATGAACTCTGAAATGGTTGAAAGTTGGCATGGTATCATCATTTCACCCACATGGCATGTGCAAAAAAGTAGAGAGGGTCACGACAAAAAATAAATGCACTTCGTGTACAAAATGGACAATCTCTTTCGAGGTATTAGGGTTCAGGACGAAAACTCATATGTTACAACAAGGCATTGCATTTTTTTGAACTTATTTGAACTCCAGACTTTTCGTGTGTTCAAAATGCACCATTCAAATCCACATCATCAATTATCAAACCTTTCTGAATTCATTTGGTATTTTTCATTCATTTACTGATTTATTTTGAGAGCTAAATGACCGTGAAATTGAAAAGCACTACAAAATGAACTCTGAAAAGGTTGAAAGTTGGCATGGTATCATCATTTCACCCACATGGCATGTGCAAAAAAGTAGAGAGGGTCACGGCAAAAACTGTATGCACTTCATGTACAAAATGGACAATCTATTTCGAGGTATTAGGGTTTCGAACAAAAACTCGTATGTTACAACAAGGCATTGCATTTTTTTGAACTTATGTGAACTCCAGAATATTTTTGTGTTCAAAATGCACCATTCAAATCCACATCATCAATTATCAACCCTTTCTGAATTCATTTGGTATTTTTCATTCATTTACTGATTTGTTTTGAGAGCTAAATGACCGTGAAATTGAAAAGCACTACAAAATGAACTCTGAAAAGGTTGAAAGTTGGCATGTTATCATCATTTCACCCACATGGCATGTGCAAAAAAGTAGAGAGGGTCACGGCAAAAACTGGATGCACTTCGTGTACAAAATGGACAATCACTTTCGAGGTATCAGGGTTTAGGACGAAAACTCATATGTTACTACAAGGCATTGCATTTTTTTCAACTTATTTGAACTCCAGACTTTGTGTGTGTTCAAAATGCACCATTCAAATCCACATCATCAATTGTCAACCCTTTCTGAATTCATTTGGTATTTTTCATTCATTTACTGATTTGTTTTGAGAGTTAAATGACCGTGAAATTGAAAAGCACTACAAAATGAACTCTGAAAAGGTTGAAAGTTGGCATGGTATCACCCACATGGCATCTGAAAAGGTTCAAAATGCACCATTCAAATCCACATCATCAATGTTAGATAGATAAATTTTAGATATAGAAATGTTAGTTAGATATGAAATGAAATACCATATAAAAATTATTTGCGCGCTACCGAGTGAGCCTGCAAGGCCTTGGGCCTGAATTTGCAGGCCCATAACGGCCCAGCTGACTCACAGGGCAACGCGGCAAAGTTAGGCCTAGAAGCCTGAATTAGAAGTTAGGCCCACAAGCCTGCATTAGAGAGGAGCTCGAAGGAGCAGCCGCGGTTGGGTTTGTAAACCAGTGCGGCTGCCCTTCGCTCGGTGAGGTGGGACTAAACTTGCCGCACTGTATCTCTGCCAGCGCAGCCCTTTAGTACCGGGTCGTGGCTCAAACCGGTACTAAAGGGGAGGCCTTTAGTACCAGTTGGAGCCACCAACCGGGACTAAATCCTAAAGTTCCTCGCACTTCGCTTGACCTAAATTGTCCTTTAGTACCGGTTGGTGGCTCCAACCGGTACTAAAGGACTCTCCTATATAAACAACATTGTCCAGAAATTCAGTTTCTTCTCCCAATCGATCGCTCCTCACGTGTCGCCGCCGCCCCGCACACGTGTCGTTCACCACGCCCGTCGCCGCCCCCTGCTCGTCCCGCGCCGTCGTCCTCGCCGTCCACGTCGCCGCCCCCGTCGCCGTCGCCCCCGGCCCCGTCGCCGCCCCGTCGATCGTCGCTGCGCTGTGAGCCCCATGCCGCCCCCTGTACACAGACACACACATATTATAATTAGATTTTAGTTTTTATTTTATTTTTAGTTATACAAATGTTTGATGAATTTTAAAAATGTTACTTAGTTATATAAATGTTAGATGAATTTTCAGTTTTTATAGTTTTTTTATAGTTTTAGTGATATAATGTAGTTATTTAGTAAGAACTAGTTATTTAGTAAGAACAAGTTTATTTTTAGTAAGAACTAGTTTATTTTTATTTATATTAAGTGCTTATTAGTTGAACTAGTTCGTTGAATTAATAGAGAACTAGTTGAATTAATAGACCTAGTTTATTCTTTTAGATCAAGCAATATTCTTTCGATGATGTACGGACGCAATAGATGATTTAATTAGTTTTGCCTATTAGTGGTTTTAGCTATATTAATTAATTGAACTAGTTGATTGAATTAAGTGAACTAGTAAGTGTTTATCAACCTATGTTTCACCTATGAGCATATATAGGGAATGTCCTCTGACAACGAAAATGATTTCGTTATGTGCAAACACTGCGAAGACCAGCGTGGTCTGTGCAACATAAATTTCCTAGTTGATGATAGGCGCTTCAGCATCAAGCTAGATGAGACCTTCGACGTGGATACAGTAAGTCACAAGGACAAGTCTTTTTTCGTAATTTTAAATTTTCACTATTTGCTTCAACTTATAATTTTAAATTTTCACTATTCTCCCCTAGCGTATCCCTTGCCATGCAAGAAATTTTGTCTTGGTTAAGATAGGTTTCAGTCCTAACAAAACTATGGACGTTGGCATGTCATGATGCTAATTGTACTTTATGCCTCTTACCTCAACTTGAAGACCGGGCACACCTATTCTTTGCCTGCAACTTTAGTCAGCGCATTTGGAATTACCTTGGTATTTCTTGGACAGCTGAAGGTCACTCATCCACATACTCCATGGCTCTAGCAGCACGTCACGACTTTGGCCAGCCTTTCTTCACTGAGGTGGTCTTCACTGCCACTTGGAATATCTGGACTCAGAGGAATGGCAAAGTTTTCAGGAATGAGCAACCTAGTTTCAGATCCTGGAGAAGAAATTTTCTGTATGATATTTCCTTACTTGCTCATAGAATTAAATGTAAATATAGAGATAGGCTTCTCTCTTGGATAGCCTCCCTCCAGTAGATTAGCTGTAAGTTCCTCTCTCTGTATATATTTAGAACCTTTTGTAATCTTTACCCATTCTGGGTTTTAATCTAATAAAACACTGTGAGGCTGTTGCCTTGCAGTACATAGTCAAAAAAAAAAACTATGGACGTAAAGAGAGTTTATTTGCAGATCGAGCATGGTTATACCTTCGACGTCAAATTATACAATGCAGACACGTACACCTATTTTGAATGCAAAAATTGGCAAGCACTATGCAAGGCTTATGCATTTGAGCCTGGTATGCTTATCACCTTTGATATTCGTCCGGAAGATAATATTGAAGGTAATTGAGACATTTGGGTCGATGTGCAGACGGCTCCAGTTCTACCATTATGTGAGTTTCTCAACCATATTTATGTCTTCGATATTGTATTCATAAATAGCCGACAACTAATTTATATTGACAGCTTATTTCCATTCAAGCAAACATGTTCATGGCTTAAAGATCTTAGTACTCAAAACGTGTGACCAATAGTGCTCGTATTGAACTACGGTCACATCTATTTACGTAAGATGGTAATATTTTTACTATTTGTCCTCAGTGCATCTTTTGCATACATTATTTTTCAAGCTAAACTTTATTGCTAAGTATGTTACTATATGATGTTCTTTAACAGGGACTCCCGATGACAGTTGTGCCTCAGTGGATCGGTAATAAAGGCCGCCTGTCAATTGTTAGCTTACGGCCAAGACATCCTACATTGCACATGAGTGCATTCATGATTTCTGGCACCGAACAATGCTTAATAGTGAAAGACTCGAGAAAAATTGTGAACGACCGCAGAGAAGTACTAGGGGCAGCAATCAGAAGCGCAGCCCACGATTAGGAGACAGGTTCATCTGCATGCTCCAATATGATGAATCAGGAGAGCTACACATGTTCTATGCTATTTTACCTGAGAGAGATCAGCAGGAGTGATTATATAGCTAGTTCATGCTCTTAGTGCTTGCATCTCATGTCCGTGTTCTTCGTCCCGAACTTATAATCTCAAAATGATTTCCTTTGGGGACTTATATATGAACGCTTAATTATAATCTCATGACCATGTTGAACTCGATGATATCTTTGCTTATGGTACAAGTGAATGTTTTTTCTTTAAGCTAGAGTTGGCGATGATTAGATAGCAGTAATGACTATGATGATTAAATAGTAGTAATGACTACTATGATGATCATTAGCTAGCTATATAGTACTGTTGTTGGTGATGATATGATGCAGGAGTTTTTATATTAATATGATGATGATGATGATGATGAGTTCGTATATCATTTATGAAAGAAACTGCATATTATAATGAGTTGTTATATCACTAGGAGTATCGCGGATTAGCTACTTTGAAGTGGACGATATGGATTGTCCTAATTGTGATCAAGTATATTACTTGATCACTTAGGACGATCCATATCCACTTCAAACTAGCGAATCCCCGGTACTTTCACATAGTGATTTAACAACTCATTATAATGTAAAAACAATCTCTAAATTAAATTGATAACACAAAAATTAAAGGAAAAAAAAACAAAACCACCTAAAGCATTTAGTACCGGTTGGTGCTACCAACCGGTACTAAAGGTATCCCTCTACCCCGTCGCTGGCTCGTGCCACATGGTGGCCCTTTAGTGGTGGTTTGTGTTGAACCGGTACTAAAGGGGGGGGACCTTTAGTCCCCACCCTTTAGTACCGGTTACAGAACCGGCACTAAAGGCCCTTACGAACCGGTGCTAAAGCCCGGTTATGCACTAGTGATTATCCCATGCTACTATCCCTAACTTATTCTGCATGAGATCTCGCTGCAGAAACAAAAAAACTAAAATGAAGAAAACTAAACTGACACATCCATCAAGGTCTGTAGTCTACAAAAAAATAGGATGCGCATGTCAACCATTTCTTCGACCATTATTGATTTAGCAAATTAGGCCATGTAATCCATGACCGTCTACTCGTGTTTTTCCTCAACCTGCGTAAGTTTTCTTGATCGATACTTCCTTTCCATTCAGGACCCACAAGCTTTTCCCAAATTTTCACATACAAATAAATAATGTTTACCCAGTCATAATCTTCTGAGCATTTTTCGGTACTACGGACAGAATGCTCAGTCAGCAAAAATGTGGCTACTTGGGCACAAGTAACAATAACAGAGACTAAATTACAGTCCCAAGTCAAGTCACCAGTACACTTATGTTGACACAGAACCCAAATTTCACGCATGATAATCATAAGAGTATTACTGCAACACAATCATAATACACCCTAAAGACATGGTGGCGGCACCGGCGCAAGAACGGCATAGACGCGAGTGCAACAGGTGACGAGCTCACAACAAAGGAGAGCACAACACTTGTTCGGGAATAAGATGCAGTGAAATATCCTATTTGTATTTTGAACATGAGCCATCGATAGAAGTATTTGAGAGGCAAGAGCGATCAATTCACCTTAATCACCTGGATGCAATAAGCATAAGCACAATTCAAAATATTGAACGGGTGATAACCAAATAAATACCACTTTGTTATTCCTTTACTAATCGAAGCAAAAATAATAATATCTCTTGCTTCTCCCTTCTTGCCGTCACACAAATAGGGTGCACACAACCCAATTTGTCAAAACATGTTGTGCGTCCATTGAATTCAAGAGGAGGCAAGGAAATTGAGGAAGCAAAAGACACTACAGAAGCTAGTACCGACAGAGCAGCAACACCATTCCAACCATCTCATCGCCGCCTTGAGCTTGAGGGAGGAGGGCCAGGGGCCTGGCATTGCGGGTGGCCCATGCTCTTCCTGCTTGCCGCTGTCCAGCGCTGCCAAACCAAGCACGACTGTCGGAGCCCCGGTGAAGAGCGAGAACCTGCTGCCCTCTGCGTCCCAGCGGTCGTTGAGCCCTGAGACAGAGCGGCACATCCTCGGCGTTCTCCTTGACGCTGCCAAACAATAGCTGGTGGAGAGGCGACGACCGACCAGCGCCACCTCCTTGATGGCTCGCTCCCTCCTTGATCTCTCCTCTGCGAGTAAATTGCAGGAAACCACCAGTTTGAAGGCTAGGTCAGCAGAAATCACTATGTTACAGTTTCGTTGCAAAAAACACCACCTCTCGTGTAAACAATTTGCAAAAAGCACTGATCGGCGGATCGAGCACCGATAAGTGGGATTATGACAGGTGGGGCCCGTTTTTTGCTGACGTGGCACTGTCGACCGGTCCGACAACCGTTAGACGGCGTAAGACGGCGCTCTCGCACCGGCAATAAGTGAATCGATGCGCACTCCACTCCTCCTCTATCTCTTACTCTGCTCTCGCACGCTCTAGCTCTTGCTCTATTTTTGCTAGCCGCCGCCGACCTGCTCCGCATCACGCCGCCACCGCCGTCGGCTCGTCATGGTGTCCAGGAGTGAAAGCGACAGCAGCGAGCACACCTTGGAGTACGTCAGCTCAGGTTCTGACGACGGCAGAATCCAGGTAAATTCCTCGACCTAGGGTTAGGGTTTGATCTAAGATTTGGGGATTTTTTTCCCTCAAAGGAGCTTGTGTGTTCTCTTGTGAAATGTTATGCATTTATTTGCACTCGCAGGTCCCTGCTTCAACCCATGACTCCGATTTCGAGGGGCCCAAATATGAACTGGTTGTTTTGTGCCATGGTCACGGGAAGGTAGCAGAGAGGCGCGTTGCTTTTGAAGGAATTGTAACTGGCAGGAGGTTTCTCTGTTGCTCTGAGAAGGTATATGCTACTAAGTGACATCACAGTCATTGTTAGGATTTGACCATTGTTTATGTATTATTAAGTTGGCAGATTGTTGAGGCAGTCATTGTTTAGTATGAGGATAGTGTGGAGTGAGTCATTGTTTATTCTTAGGGGAGTGTTTAGACAGTCATTTTTTTACTCTGGCAACCATGTTAATTAGATTAAAGGACAGTGGATGCATGGGTTAGTTTATTCCTAATAGCAGCACATCATTGTATAATTGAGAGCAGAACATCAGTGCTTTCTTTATGATGTACCTTTAGCTTGGAAGCTTTTAAATATGGTATCTTTAGCTTTGGTTCTGATGAAAGTTTTTAATATGGTTTAGAATACTACCTTATTTCAGGAAGGTAGAAACTATGGAGTAGTTCAATGGATTGATCCTGCTTGGCCCAATACCCTAGAGAATGCATTGCACAAGTTATGGTTGATGTATGAAGAGAGCAAGAGATAGAGGACTGAGGACAATTTGATGAATTCTTTTGCTGTTCATAACCTGACCCAAGAGAAGATAAGTTGCAAGCCAGCTACGAGAAACTAGTTGAAGATGTCAATGCACTTGTGGATGCCCAGCAACATAGGGTAGAGATAGAAAAGAATGATGCTGAAACCAAGAAGTTGCAGGAGAAGTATGACACGGTGAAGAACCTAGCAGCTGCTCAGGGCAGTGTCATTAGGAACATGAAGCTCAAGCTAGCTGAAGAGAGGAAGAACTTCCAGTTCCAAATTGATGAGTTGTAGAAGATTGTAGAAGAGAGCTATGTCACTACAACAAGAACCCCCCTTTAGCAACGCATCTATACGCTGTTGTATGTTCATATATGCGTTGCTACGGTCTACACCAACGGATTAGTATGCATTGCCGTTGGCGGCGTTGCAAGGGTCTACAACAACATATATACATGCGTTGGTAAACGACATGTAGAAGCGTTGTAAGATAGCAACGCATAGAGTAAGAGCGTAACAACATTTCATATGCGTTGGTGGTTGCGCTCCACAAAAGGATTTTCAAATGGACATAAGAGATCATTGCAACGAATAGAAACTTTGTTAGATAGCATGAACAATTAATGATAGTTTATACATTGCCACCAAGAATTACGAGATAACGAATAAGAGCCACAATATAATAAACAAAAATCCTCATGTATTAAATCGATTGTGTCGTATTACAAAGAACACATCCAAAGACTACAAGATGTGAAACTATCTAGTAGTATCCCAATTGTCGACCTTGCAATCAAGTACAATGGTTGCAATATTGACCCTTAAAATGACATTCTAATTATCTAATACTGGCCACACTCTTGACCGTGCAATCAACATCTGATCCAAGCATCATCAACTTCTTGGCAATCTACAACAAATAAATGAGATGAGTAACTTATGGCAGAGAAAATTAGGTTAAAGCAGCTCTGTACACAGATTATATATCCAGTGTTTGTACACTTCAGATTCAACATATGGATTGGTAATTCACAAGACCAGTTATATACCGACATAAATTTGATCAATTGACAAATTGTAACCTTCGTGAGCCAATAACACCCTTGGTGAACTGGAGAAACAAAATTAACTTCCACCCTTACAATAAACAGTGTGGATCGGCTGTTAGTCGTTAATAAATCATTATTTATACACAGGTCTCTCGCCCAAATTGTTTATCTCATTTTCTAAATTACAATATACTGAATATGAACTATGGGTTAATCTGAAATCTTGAGAAAGTGATGTTAGTATGCTGAAAATATATCTAATAAATAAATAGATTTTTTTCAAGAGGCATGGTTCAGTATTTCACGTAAGTGGTGACTATCCTAATAGGCAGGCTACTTTTTCGACAATGTACAGTTAGTGTCGTTTGAAGCCAAAATATTGCAGCAAGAAAATAAAAAATTTGCTACAAAAAAGAATACCATGTCAGTTTAAAGTACATTGCTAAATGAGATGGGCAACGCAAAAACAAAACATATTGGGGTTATCTCATTTTAATTTTCCTAGTACTGTGGCCAAACAGTTATCAGTAGAAAATCAATAGCTGCAAGTATACCCACTTATATTAATATAACTTCTCAGTACTTCATCTTGCATTATATTCACTGCATAGTGCGACCGAGTCGCTGCTGTCCATAAAAGAGACGCACCTAACCACTGCCTATACATCCCATCAAGGAGCCTTTGTTCCTGCCCTGCATGTTGGCAACTAAACCAAATTTTAAACAGAAAAATTATCATAGTGGAGGCCTGAAAGGGCAACCACATGGATAATATTGGTGTAACTGATAATATTGGAGTATATATGAAGTGGGGCGGCACAAGAAACATACAGAACTTAGAGGGGCAAGTGAAGATGCGTAGAGATGTGCCTGTCTGACTCATTCCTTTAGTACAAAGTGCGTAACACAAATTAATAAGATACAAAACACTGATAAGGGGATCTCTTTTTTTCTCCTCAAAGTAATCGAAATGTCATTAATTGCTATTGATCCTTGAATGAATCCTCTTTGATGACATGGTAACAACTAGGATAAATTTGAGATAATATGGCAGCTAATTGAACAAAGCTGTGATGATCAACTTCAATTGAAAATATTAGTAATTAAGTATTCACCTACATAGCAGCAGGAAAATCAAAAAGTTCTAATGTATCACAAAAATAGTTTGTCAGAAAAAGAGGAAGCAAATATTCTTCCTGAATTAACACAGATAGCCATGGTTCCATATATCTAAATCAGTCAGCTAAGTAGCGACAACTAGCACATGGAGAAGTAGATAGTAAACAACCCTAAAATTGAACATCTAGAAAGAAGAAGCGGGTGCTTGGGCCCTCTCCTGTTCTACAATTGTACTACATCAGGAAACCCAAAGCAGATGTTGAAATACTAAAATGACTAAGAATTCAAGGATCCAGAAAAGAAACATGGATGCGTCGCCACCGGCGCTGGTGGATCAGATTGATGGAAGGCAGGAGTGCAAGACTTGCGGCTGAGAAAGGCTGGACTGAGAAAAGAGGAGGACTGTAGTACGTACGATGATGATGTTGTGGTGGCAGAGGCAGAGGGAGACCTCGAAGCTGCGGTCGAACTAGGTCGCGATGGCGGTATCCAGCTCTAGCTGGCTCGCCATCTTGATGGCGACATTGCGGATGGCGTCCAAGACACGAACCTGTCCTGGATCTCAAACTTGGATAGCTTGGCGTTCGAGACGTCCTCGCCGTCGCCCCAGATCGTGGCGGCACCACCAGGTAAATCAATTCCAAAAGTTCTTGCGAGAAATATTTGGGTTAGGGGATTCTGCTAATGTTTCTTGATCCTTTCTCGACCCTGCATCTCAGTACCTTGCTCCGGGATAAGCATGCCGAGCGATTTGATCTACCTTTGATCGGAAAACCAACCAAGAGGGTGGAGAGGAGTTGATTATGGAGATGGAGAGGAAGATTAGGAGTAGTTGGGTCCGGGGAGGAGGTTATCTTTTTTTAAGTGGAGAAAAAGAAGGGGAGGGGTTAGCTTTTTTTTTTGTGAGACAAGGGGAGGGGTTAGCTATTCGTGGGGAGGTGGGAGAGGTTGAGGCCACGGCCGAACAGCACATGATCTCTCTCCATTGCTAGATATGTGTTGGTGTATGTATGTTCTTGTTGTAGTGTGTGAAGCTGCAGGAGAACAATGTGAAGCTGCAGGAGAGCAATTTGAAGCTGCAGGAGAGCAATGTTAAGCTGGAGGAGAGCAATTTGAAGCTGCAGGGGATCAAGGCAATCCTAAATGAATGATCACCTAGTTATGGAAGAGGGCACTATCATTTCGTATTCGCTTACTTTTGTAGGGTGTGGCTATGATGTGTTGTAATGAGATTATGGATTTAATTTCCTGAACTATGGATCAGTAATGTACTAATCTAGTAGTATGATTATGTATGGAATTACTGCTAAATGTGATGCTATTTAGAGTTGATGGATGAAATTTCATCTATTTATAATTTATGTATTCGAGCCATCAAATACAGTGTTTAGGTAGATATGGGGGTTTTGTGGACATATAGCCTTCACTAGGTTTATCTGGCATTTTGATGGTTTTGTCGACATCTAGCCATCACTAGGTTATTTAGGCATATTTGGTTGTTTTGTCGACATCTAGCCACCACTAGGTTATTTTAGGCATCTTTGGTTGTTTTGTCGACATCTGGCCATCACTAGGTTCTTTTAGGCATCTTTGGTTGTTTTATCGACATCTCTCCATCACTAGGTTCTTTTAGGCATCTTTGGTTGTTTTGTCGACA
>LR738710.1:35812003-35857395 GCA_902687465.1 Secale cereale
TTGTCGACGTCTAGCCATCACTAGGTTATTTTAGTCATCTTTGGTTGTTTTGTCGATGTCTAGCCATCACTAGGGCATTTAGGCATCTTTGGTTGTTTTGTCGACGTCTATCCATCACTAGGTTCTTTTAGGCATCTTTGGTTGTTTTGTCGACATCTAGCCATCACTAGGGCATTTAGGCATCTTTGGTTGTTTTGTCGACATCCAGCCATCGCTAGGTATAACTCAAGGTGTATGATAAACTCATCATCACAAATTGTAAAATATCTGAAGCATCATAGCATAACAACTTCACTTAAACATCTAAACTGCATGACCATGACACTAGTTTGACATAACCAAACTGACCACCACAATAGTTTGACAAAACCAAACTGACCACCACTAGAGTTTTCACACATCCAAACTGGTCATCATCACAATAGTTTTCACACATCCAAACTGATCATCATCACAAGAGTTTTCACACACCTAAAATGCATCATTCCCATGGAGCACCTGAAGCAGTCAAGTAATCTCTAATTTTTTGGGTGGGCTTCCTGATTCTCTAGGAAACACCAGTTGGCCTTGGAGGCAAGAAAGATGCCCTAGCTCCCTTTGCAGTAGCTGAAGTTCTAGCGGCCCTCTTTGGTGGTGGAGTAGCAGCAGCAGAGGAGGCCCTCTTTGGTGGTGAAGTAGAAGCAGCAAAAGAGGCCCTCTTTGTTGGTCCAGGTTGTGTAGCAGAAGCAGAAGAAGCCCTATTTGATGGTCCAGGTGCAGTAACAGAAGCAGAAGAAGCCCTCTTCTTTGCTGGTCCAGGTGCAGTAGCAGAAGAAGAAGATGCCCTCTTCTTTGCTGGTCCTGGTGAAGTAGCAGAAGAAGAAGAGGCCCTCTTCTTTGCTCATGTTGAAGTAGGAGGTGCAGAAAAGGTCCTACTTGCTGGTGTGGCTGCATCAGGTTCATAGGATCTGCTGCTTGGCTACAAAGAGATCAAATAGTGTAAGAATTGCAAAGATGAACAGGAAGATGAAGTTAGTAATCATTGACAAATTTGTTACCTCATGCCTGTTCTTTCTCATTGCCAGTGAAGGATTCAAAGCATCATTATAGTTGGTGTATCTATGGCCAACCTTTTTGCAATTAGAGCAGGTAATTGAGGCCATCCTTGAGGTGTCTTTGGGAGCTGGCTTCTCATATTTCCCCTTTCTCCTCTTAGTCTGTGCCCTTCCCTTGTGTTCTTTGAAAATTGGAGGCTCAATGTCCATACTGTCTGTCCTTGGCCACATATCAGGTCCAGGTACAGGATATATAATGGGACTGTAAGCTGCCAGGTACATATTTTTTTGAAGAAATCATGAACAAAGTCCTCTGGCTGAAGCTTTGCCTTGTGTATGGCAGAAAGAACATGATTGCAAGGAATTGCTGTCATATCCCACTTCTTACACGGACAAGTCCTATGTTGTAGGTTCACAGCATAAGTTCTCTCCCCACTAGTGACTTGGTAAAGATTGGGCCCAGCCATCAAAGCATGACAGTTCCTTGCAAACTTCTTTGCTTCCTCTAATTTCTCAGCATATGTTGGACAAATTTCCCATCTTGCAGTCTCAGTCTTTGTTCTATTTGCATTGAACTTGACCATTAACTTTGTCCTTATTCCATCCACCATAGTCCTAATTGGTTTAGCCCTGACATCTAGAACCCACTTGTTAAAAACCTCACTTAGATTGTTAACAACTAAGTCTGTTTTGCAGTTCATATCCATTGCATGTCTGGCCCAAGTGTGTTTAGGTATTTTAATGAGCCATTCCCAAGCAGCCTCACACTCATTCTTTAATTCAGCCATTGCAGTTCTAAAACCATGTTAAGTGTATGAATAGCTAGCTGCATCCATGTATTGCTTTAATTCAGGCCCTCTAAACCCAGCATTTTGAAAGTTTTGGTAGATATGTCTAAGACAAAACCTTTGGGGACAATTGGGAAACACTCTGGTAATGGCATTTAAAAGGCCCTGTGTGTGACAGTACATAAACTTTTATTATTTAAAAGTAAATACAAGAAAGTCATTACAAGAAAGTAAATACAACTTATTACCTTCTGCCTATCTGAAATGATTGTGTAGTTCCCAAACTTGCCAGATTCTCCACCTAATGCTTGTCTCAACTGGTATAAAAACCAGGTCCAGGAGTTAGTGTCCTCGTTATCAACAATTCCAAAAGCAATGGGAAAAATATTATTGTTCCCATCTCTTCCAGTTGCAGCTAGAATTTGTTGACGAGTTGTCAGCTTGATGAAACAACTATCCAGACCTACAACAAATAAATGAAATCACAATTGATTAGCACATGAAAACAAAGATTAGTAGCACTTAGCACAAATACTATGGACTTACCTATGAATGGTCTGCAGCCATTGAGAAACCCTTCTTTGCATCCATTCAAGCATATGAACAGTCCATGAAACCTAGGGTTAGTGCTTGGATACAACTTCAGATATCTTGTTGTGACAATGCATCTTGAACCTGGATTAGTATCCAACATAGCCTGTAAATAATCCCTAATCCTGGTGTAATGGGCTTTCTGATCTCATAACACAACACTCTTTGCTGCTCTCTTTGCCCTGTATGCCATGTGTTTAGATATTTCCACACCATACTTGCTCTTTGCACTATTAATAATAGTTGTGATTGTTGTGCATGGGTCATTTCTGATAGCATCCTCACAGAATTTTGAAACCCACTTTGCAGTGACTTTAGTGTTCTCTGACATAGAAGGGCATGTGTGCACCAAATGTTGCTTCCTAATTGTAAATGACTTCTCATTTGCAATATGAGAAGCTGCTATGTAGAAGGGGCATTGCTCATCTATGAAGTGTGCTATCACCCTATCACTGCAGTTTCTGTGGTAGACAAAGTTCCTGTTTTGAGCAATGTGCAGGGTTTGAAGTGCAGTTCTGAACTGGTACACATTTAGGAAGCAAAGATGCTTCACAAATTGCTCCTCTGGATGAGCTCTGTGCTCATCAAACCATACTCTCTTCTTCATCTTTTTTGCTATGCTTTTCCTACCATTGGGCAACACATATGCCAATGCCTCAGCACCATCATCATCTTCCACACCAAGGTCTTGTGGTATCTTCTCCTCATCAGATGATGGAATCCAGTCATCCTCAAAGATGTGTTATATACTCCCATGTGAATTGCTTGTAGGGCCTTTTCTTTGTCTCTTGGCCCTGTTCTTCTTTGGTATATCTTGTCCTAGCTCATTCTCTTGTTCCTCTTCCTCCAATTCCTCCTCCTCTTCCTCCTCTAAATCCTCTTCTTCACCTTGTGGCACATACAGCTCATCATCCACCTCTAAGTCACACATTTCCTCAACATCTGTGTCCCCTTCAAAATGAAGTTCTGGGTCATTTGTTTGTCTTCTCATCTCCTCAAGCCTAGCTATGATATTAGCATATTCTATGGGTTCATCATCATCACTGTCATGTTCATTGTCCATCACTGCAGCTCTCCTATTAAAACAACTCTCTCTTTCTTTCTTGTTCTTCCTAAACAATTCAATTTCCTTTCTCCTTTTCTCCTCCAATTCTTACTCTATTAACAACTGCTCCTCAGTCACATGGTATTCTTCCACTACTGCATGACCTAAAGTAGGTTGCAGACTCAAATTAATTATGCTCTGTTGTGTGGCAAACTGCAAGAGAATTGGCTCTTGTTCCCCTCCTGCATCACAACTCTCACCTTCTACATGCACATTTCCAACATTGAACAACACTCCTTCATCAATCATCTGATACAATTTGGGCTCTCCAATTTGTTCTATTGGGGTCTGCACCTCAATGACATTAACACTGGTATTTATATTGGGAACTTTCTCTGCACTGGACCTAACTACTGTCACATTCAATATCTTGTTATTCTGCTCTGCTATGTGATCTAAAATTTTCTCTAACTTATCATCATCATCTATTTCTTCCATTCCTTCAATCCCTAGCCCAGGGTCCCTCACATAATACATATAATCCCTAAAACCATACCCTTCTGTCTCCATCAGTGCTACCAAATTGTAATATGTGATGTTTGACATCATCATACTCCTTTCAATATTATCTCTATCATGAAAATGCATCCTCAATTCCCAAACCTCATCTTCAAGACTGCAAATAATAATACAATAGTGCACTAATTAAAGAACTATATTGTCACAGCCCTAAACCAGCCCTTGCCTGTCTTGCTTGGTCTTCATGTGCATCATGTTTAAATTTCTCAGAAACTGGAAATGGGGATGTTCAAAACCCTAGCACCAAATGAATTCAACTAGGGTCAAATTTAAAATGTTTTTCAATGAACCCAAAATGCCTTTGAAAATGTTCATGATTTTTGATAAAGGTGAAAACCTCTGCCAAAAATGTTGCACATATTTCTAGGAACATTCTGGATTTTTGAATTAAATCTTAAAGTATTTGCATTTGGGCATTTAAATGCTACTAATTATTTTAAATGCTCAAATAATCATAAACTAAAATGTTTACTCTTAGATTTATTCTAAACAGTAGCCATACTTGGTTTCATGATTTTTGAAAATTCTCTGGCATTTTTAATAAAGCTAAAACAAATGTCAAAATTAGAAAACAGCAACAGAAACTAGAAAAGAGAGAGAGGTAGATTTTACCTGGCGCTCACCTAGCAGCCCACCGGCCCAGCTCTTGTTTGGCCCAGCCCACCAGGGGCAGCCTCATCTTCTACCTCTTGACAATAGGCAGAGGAGAAGCTGGGCACGGCGCGCGTCGGCACGCAGCTGCCTGCCTAGACCTCCCCTGGCCAGCGCGACGCCTCCAAGGACACGCCACAGACGTCTGGAACCCCCCTGGCCTCTCACTCGCCTCCTTGCTCCCTCCCTCGTCTCTCCAGAGCCATGGCCGACGCGCCCGTGAGCACGCCGTCGTCGTAGCTGCGTCCACCGCCACCCCCTCGCCTCTCTGACGTGCCCCCGAGCTCCGTCGTGCCTCCCTCTTCCTCTCCGTCGACCCATGTGACCGCGGGAGCCCTACAGCGTCGTCCCCGACCCTTTCTTCCTCCTTCGGCCGCTGAGATCGCCGGCGATCATGCGCCGTCCCTGAAGCCTTCCCCGAGCCGCTGACCCGCTCTTTGACTTCGCAGTGAGCCCCTCCATCGTTCCCCTCTACTTCCTGTGCCAATTTCTCCCTCTAGCTAGCTCCGCCGCCGCGGCCGAGAGCTTTGCTCCGCCGGACATGGCGCCGCCGCGGCCACAGCCACTGCCACCCGCGTTCAAGTGCACCACCGCGCTCAGCGCGTCACCACGGGGCCGTAGCAACTAACCGTTGCTCCTGTCGTGCCCTGCGGCGTCGAATCCGTCGACGTCCGAATTCCGGCCGCCGCCGCGTGCTCGTTTCCGGCGAGCTCGGGCCACCTCAAACCCTGCCGCCTACCCAGATGGATGCGGGCAAGTCCCACCTCCACGTAGAGCCCCTCCGCCGCTCGTTTGGTCGCCTGTGGGCGTTTTCCGACGCGCCCCGCTGTCTCGGCACTCGCCGGCGGCGAGCCGCCGACCAGTTGACCCGCCTGACCAGGGGTTTGACTCCCCCTGAGTCACTGACTCATGGGGCCTACCTCTGTTTAATTAGTTTAGGTTATTAGGTTAAGTGCTAATCACCTAATTAGTTAACCCCTAGTGACACTGCCATGTGGGCCCCGCCCGGCTAACTAAACTAGGTTAGTGCTAATTAAGTTAGTTTAGTTAGTTGTGCCACTGACCTGTGGGATCTACAGGTCAAGTTTGACCTGGACCAGCCTCTGTTGACTGCTGACATCATAGTGACGTCATGCTGACGCAATAAGTGTTTTCTGGAATTTTAAATAAATCAGAAATGATTTATTTATTTCAGAAAATAGCCAAAACTTCTAAAAATCAGAGAAAATAATCTATAACTCGGATGAAAATAATTTATATATGAAAATTGATCAGAAAAATCCAAGGAATCTGTTTATGGCATTTTCATGCATGTTTGAATAACTTACAGCCACTGTTTAGGACAATTTGAATAAATGGCATTTGAATAATCACATATGGAGTTTGAATTTGAACCTTTGGTTCAAATCAACTTCATTTAATATGGTTGCTAGCTGCATTAGCTCAATCAACAGCATATTGCCATGTCATGAACATGCATCATATTGTCGCATTGCATTGATTGTTTTCTCTCTATTGCCGGTGTTTGTTCCTTCTCAGTAGACGTTGTTCCGACGACATGATCGATGACACCGATGAAGACCCAATGTTATCTTCAGAAGTGCCAGGCAAGAAAAAACCCATTGAGCATTCCGATACAATCCCACTCTCTCGCTCTTGCTCTCTTTTACTGCATTAGGACAACAACGCTTCAACTGTTACCTGCTGTGGTAGTTGAACCCCTTTCCACTGCATGACCTGTCATTGCCACAGTAAATAGTTGAAACCCACTAGTATGAGTAGGAGTTGTTTGAGCCATGTTGTGCCTGCTCATTCATGCTTTCTGGTTATGCCTGCTATTGCTTAGAGTTGTGTCGGGTCTGATTCATCGGGGATGAATTGTAAGGGTGTTGAACATGTCCTACTGTGTGAGAGCTAAGTGTGTGAACACGATTTGGTAAAGGTAGCGATGAGAGGCCATGTAGGAGTACATGGTGGGTTGTCTCATTGCAACCATCCTCAGGAACTAAGTTCTGTGTTGGTTGATCCATGAACAGCTACTACCACACGTTGGGCCCTAAAATATGACCCCGCTCGACTTATTGACTGCCCTTGTTCTCTGTCCAGGAGTTGCAACTAGTTTCTGGTGTTTGTAGTTTTCTGGAGGTCGTGCGCAGCGCTGACCCTCGGGGTGGGCTGTGACGCGGTAGGTACGTGGCACGGTGTACCGGTCGCCCGTTTGGTGACGCGGGAACCCTGTACACATCGTTTGGGGCCGTGAGCGACACCCCAGCCGGATCTCCCCACGGATGGAACCCAAATAGGCGATAAACCTGGACGAGAGACTTGAGTGGTTGGTTAGGTCGTGGTCTACACCCACGTCGGCTTTCGCTTGAAGTTTGCCGAGCACATGTCGTGTGCAGACGCTAAGTGGTGGAAACATGTGTGAAGAAGTACACCCCTGCAGGGTTATATATGATCTATTCGAATAGCCGTGTCCGCGGAAATGGACTTCTGGGTTGCCTATAACAGTTCATAGACAAGTGGAAGTGGATACTCTAAAACGCGCAAGATAAGCATGAGTGCTATGGATGTCCTTCTCGTTGGGAGACGGGAGCGGATCCATAGTGGTGTATTGATTGGTGAATATGTGGACTCGTGTGCGCCACCTCAAAGAGTTACTTGCAGTCGTAGTTTAGGATAGCCACCGAGTTAAAGCTGGCTTGCTGCAGTCAAACTCCACCACCCCTTTGTTGATACTGATGCATATGTAGTTAGTTATGATGTAAGTCTTGCTGAGTACCTTTGTACTCACGTTTGCTTAATTTATGTTTTGCAGAGAGACTCCAGTCTCACTAGTGGTTCCGCGTGGACTTCGACGTTTAGCTTGTTACCTCAGCTACGATCTTGTACCCTTGGGAGGGTCTTGTAGATAGTCAGGCTTTTCAGCCTTTTCATTTGTAGTTGTCTATACTCGGACATGTGATGCTTCCGTTGCCTCTATGCTCTGTATGTTGGGTCATGTGACCTCTGTTTGTAATGAATGCTATGATGGCTCTTCTGGGCCTTTATCTATATGAGTTGTTGAGTTATATTGTGATGCCATGTTGTACAACACATACTTGCATGTTATGTGTACGTGTAATGTGTATTGCTATGTGTGGGATCCGACACCTAGTTGTTTACCTTTGGTAGCCTATCTTACAGGGAAATGTCTCCTAGTGCTTCCACTGAGCCTTGGTAGCTTGCTACTGCTCCGGAACACTTAGGCTGGCCGGCATGTGTCCTTCTTTGTTCCTGTGTCTGTCCCTTAGGGGAAATGTCACATGTTGTTCCTTTAAGTCCTTGTAGCGTGCTACGACTTGGGTTCATACGTTGATGACCGACACGTTCGTTGCTGGGTCATGTATGCATGTCTTTGTAATTTAGTGCCACTTTTGGTTTATAACTAGTCATGTCGGCTCGGTTTCTATGTCATGTGGATGCTAGCGACACTATCATATACGTGTGCCAAAATGCGCAAACGGTCCCGGGCCAGGTAAGGTGGCACCCGTGGGGATACCGTGCGTGAGGCCGCAAAGTGATATGATGTGTTACAGGCTAGACCTGTGTGACTTAGGATTGGGGTCCTGACAGATTTGGTATCAGAGCCTGACTGCCTGTACGATTAGTAAGCCAAACTGGTCGAAGTCGTGTCTAGAAATTCTTTAGTTATGTAAGGGAATTGATTGTGGAAGGGAACGTAAGGCTCTTTTTACTTCTTTACCCTATGACCTTCTGATCGGAGTCACCTTCTTCTTCTATGGGGATTAAGAACTAGGATTCTCATTCTATTTATTAGGATCACGTTAATGTGGTTTCAACCCTCAGTTCAGTTTCTACTACTTCTGTTGCTCAACTGTTGGTCTCAGAACCTTGACATGATGATGTTAAGTGGTTATGCTACCCTTTTGTTTGGATCTCAAAAGTATTTTCGAGCATTTACCACTGTTATGCTGTCCGAGTCATCCCAGGTTTCTAAATACTCTGATGCATTTGCAAACCTTTCCTCCCTGTTTCCGATGTCCTTTTAGGCCAGATTAATCACACTAGTCGGTGTGTGGAGGTACTCCGTTACCTCGACACATGTGTTGGAGTTATTATTATGACCCTAGCTGTCTTAGAGGATCACCCAGTAATCCAGCAATGCTTTATATTCTCAGTGTGATGATTCTGGCCATTATTCTCGAAAGCATCCCGTGATGCCATTTAGTTAGTAGGCATTCTACTCCTGGGTTCTTGAATCCGAGATTCACCCTACTTACCTCATGTTGATAGTATTTGCTCGTCCCTTTAGGATATTAGTAACCTTGTGATAGTCCTCGAGGTCTGTGGTTATCGCTCTTCCAATACTATGAACCATTATGGCAGAACTTCTTCCGAACCAAAAGATCACAACCAGAGTGCTCCTGAGTAGTACCCCATTCATATTGTGACTCTGCCAGTCCTGCCTTTCTGCATGGATTATCCGGAAGAAACAGGCTTAACTAGTTCGACATACTGATCTATGTATTCACAACTCAGAAAGTTATATGTTCCTTCAGTTGTTCCTTTCTAGTTGTATTATGACCCTCGCCTATCAGTTGATAGTCACGG
Organism: Secale cereale; assembly: GCA_902687465.1. Taxonomy (NCBI): domain Eukaryota; kingdom Viridiplantae; phylum Streptophyta; class Magnoliopsida; order Poales; family Poaceae; genus Secale; species Secale cereale. The sequence goes on from LR738710.1 coordinate 35,821,306, forward strand.
GTAGTTGCGCACTCGTGTTCATCGATGCCTTTTACTCTTGTGGTCCGTCAAGCCATTCTATTTCGGAATGACTAGGAGAAACAAACTCCAGTACCTTATCCATATCCAGGATTGGGTCAAAGAAGTTGTACTTCGTAGATGAAGAATTCTAATCCAGCTTCTAATCTGTTCTATCATGGAGTATTATCATCCTTATGTCAAGAATGTCATGGGAATTGCACCACCTCCTGTGAACTCTTGATAAAGTGATACTTCTCACCATCGTTGTTCATTCCTCGGTTTCCGTGTTATTGTAACCGGAATGCTGACAAGTGAATTGTGATGTGTGAATCAATACTCCTAGCAACTTCGTTGCTTGGTAGCAAATGGACGATAATCTCATTCTTAGTGTGTTGGTTACCAAATCACCATTCTAAGATCGATCGTGCTACTAGTCCATCTTTCTTGGTGCACTCCTTGACCAATGAGTTAGGATTATTCAATCCCTTGCTTATTTGATCATATCGTCTTGCCCTGAAAAGCAAGATTGTTCTCGGACTTAGCAACATATAGGTGGTTCGTGATTTTCCGAATATCTTCTTGGAAGTATTACCAGGTTGTCACCTGACCGCTATGTTGAGTTCGTGATCGAGTTGGTTCTCGTAAACCAGCCATTCCCCAAGAATCTGTGTCGGTTACCCCCTGAGCTAATTGGTTAAGCTAAACAATAACTTGGAGAGTTGGAAGATAAAAGCTTGCCAGCTTAGTTCACTTCAAGGGGTATATTTGCGTGTGTTGAAGATAGACGATATCTTCATCAATTGGTCCCTGTGATCAGTTGTTGGACCTATTGTCATATCAAAACTTTGATTTGAGTATGGGCTATCATCAAATCAAATCAGAACCAACGATGTTCATAATGTTGTCTTACTCGTGGTTGATCCCACGAGCATACACCATTATATCTTCTGGGTCTGACCAATACTATCACTTGTTCACATAATTATGGAATTCCATCTCCATGGAAACCTGGATGAATTGTTGTTGAGCCCATCAGCAACGCTGCTACCTTCTCCATGATTTTGTATGATCTTAAGCTAGTGTTGGAAACTTTGTAAGCATTGCCTTCGTGTCCCGTTCATGAGGTATATGTTGGATGAGAGAAGAAACTTTCCCTAATTCATGTGTAATTGATGTAAGTTGCCACCGTGAGTTTGAGGAAGTTGTTTTGCTTCCTGTGGAATCATCCCAAGTCATTCATGCATACGTGTGAAGTATTCTGTGGTTTGGAGATTTGCAACCTTCACTCTATACGTATCCCTAGCACACCAAGCCACTGATTGATTTGTTCAAGAAAATGAAGTCTGTTGTGCTAATCCTAAGTCATGCACATGACTTCACTATCTTCAATGATGGTTCTCAATCTAAACTCGGTAGCATTTTATTATAAGACTACCATGTGGTCACGTTTGTCTGGGACAACGTGTTCACCGGTATGTAGCAGAACTAGCTCATGTTTTGGAGCTGCTATCGTAGTTCATTCCCGAGAATCTCGCAACGCCGTCTCGTCGATTTGTGTTGCAAACTTTCATTTTTCTTTCTAGACTCGATGAGTCTGGAATATCCTGACACCAACCAGAACTGAATCTCAGGCAGATATGATGGTTGGAGCATTTTCCAAGAACTATAATATTGGTCTCTCGATAACCGGTAAAGTTTATGTCGTGGTCAACACACCCAGCCGGAAGACCTATTGTTGTAGTATCTTGATTGAAGAAGTTGGCCACCTCCCCATAAGGATTTCGTAGGATTTACTCCCTAGTTGTTCCTTATGGATTTTTGTGCTCCTGAAGTCCGATCTTTTACTTGATGTTCTAGGTACCAAACCATTTTAATAAATGGATTGCACTAGCACGTCAAAGAGAACATTAGAAGCGGAGTGCTAAATGTCTCTCGGTCGATCATCCAGATTTTGCCCCTTGACACCGCTAAGGTGAAATCTGAGAAAGTGTTATCTTCCTTTGCATCTGCATCGTCCATCGCTATTCATCATGGTCTTATGTTGTGTTGCCAGGATCCTTGACACGGATATTGGTAAAACCTTGATGATTATGGAAATGCTCAAGTTCTTGAGAGCACGCACGAGCACTAGGTGTTATCTCTGGCTCTAACCGGGATTGCTCCCAGTGTTCTTGGTTATGCTATAACCTCTCAAAGAGTAGATTTACTCTCTACTATTGGGTTTCTTCCCAGTTACCAGAATCATTCCTAGCATTTGCATTTTGTTCCCAGCTTGCACCGCCAATGTGCCAATTTTCCATGGATTGCCCTTCTCAGCCATTGCTGGTCAGGATTATTTTCAGAAGTGGACTTGCCATTGGTCCCATCCATTCCCGATGATAACCAAAATCATCCCTTGTGTTGTCTTCAACAAGGTAGTCCACATCATCCATTCTGGCCGAGAATGTCATTCTTTCGAACTCCGTCAAACGATCAGATGTGAATTGCCTCCGGCTGGTATAGAGAGTTTCAATGATCTCTATATCAAAAGTAATTCTTTTTGCCACTTAAGGGAATAGTTCTACGAGTCATCTTCTTTAAGGTGCCCCGTCTAGTGACATCGATCACCATCTTCTTAGGTGTGAAATTATTGCCACTAAGTGAACCTTCATCGTTTGTTTCACTCCATCCCTCCGGATGTGTGTTCCGTGTCTCAGCTCAAGAGATGGTTCAACGCCTCACTCCATGAGTGATCTTGAGTTGCTCGATCTTTCAGAAGATCAATTTTGTAGAGTTTCTTTCGTCGTCACCGTGTTGGACAAAGATCTCGAAAGCAAGGATGCCAGGATCAACATGATGCAAGCAATCAACATTCTTATGAAGGACACTTGGATCATGAAGATTGTGTCAGTTAGTGTCCCCTCTGATTTCTTACCTCACGTCTTGAATCTCGGGACGAGATTCTTGTTTAGTGGGGGTGAGTTGTCACAACCCTAGACCAGCCCTTGCCTGTCTTGCTTGGTCTTCATGTGCATCATGTTTAAATTTCTCAGAAACTGGAAATGGGGATGTTCAAAACCCTAGCACCAAATGAATTCAACTAGGGTCAAATTTAAAATGTTTTTCAATGAACCCAAAATGCCTTTGAAAATGTTCATGATTTTTGATAAAGGTGAAAACCTCTGCCAAAAATGTTGCACATATTTCTAGGACCATTCTGGATTTTTGAATTAAATCTTAAAGTATTTGCATTTGGGCATTTAAATGCTACTAATTATTTTAAATGCTCAAATAATCATAAACTAAAATGTTTACTGTTGGATTTATTCTAAACAGTAGCCATACTTGGTTTCATGATTTTTGAAAATGCTCTGGCATTTTTAATAAAGCCAAAACAAATGTAAAAATTAGAAAACAGCAACAGAAATTAGAAAAGAGAGAGAGGTAGATTTTACCTGGCGCTCACCTAGCAGCCCACCGGCCCAGCTCCTGTTTGGCCCAGCCCACCAGGGGCAGCCTCGTCTTCTACCTCTTGCCAGTAGGCAGAGGAGAAGCTGGGCACGGCGCGCGCCGGCACGCAGCTGCCTGCCTGGACCTCCCCTGGCCAGCGCGACGCCTCCAAGAACACACCACAGACGTCAGGAACCCCCCCTGACCTCTCACTCGCCCCCTTGCTCCCTCCCTCGTCTCTCCAAAGCCATGGCCGACGCGCCCGTGAGCATGCCGTCACCGTAGCTGCGTCCACCGCCACCCCCTCGCCTCTCTGACGTGCCCCCGAGCTCCGCCGTGCCTCCCTCTTCCTCTCCGTTGACCCATGCGACCGCGGGAGCCCTACAGCGTCGTCCCCGACCCTTTCTTCCTCCTTCGGCCGCTGAGATCGCCGGCGATCATGCGCCATCCCTGAAGCCTTCCCCAAGCCGCTGACCCGCTCTTCGACTTCGCAATGAGCCCCTCCATCATTCCCTTCCACTTCCCGTGCCAATTTCTCCCTCTAGCTAGCTCCGCCGCCGCCGCCGAGAGCTTTGCTCCACCGGACATGGCGCCGCCGCGGCCACAACCGTTGCCACCCGCGTTCAAGTGCACCACCGCGCTCAGCGCGTCACCACGGGGCCGTAGCAACTAACCGTTGCTCATGCCGTGCCCTGCGGCGTCGAATCCATCGACGTCCGAATTCCGGCCGCCGCCGCGAGCTCGTTTCCGGCGAGCTCTGGCCACCTCAAACACCGCCGCCTACCCAGATGGATGCGGGCAAGTCCCAGCTCCACGTAGAGCCCCTCCGCCGCTTGTTTGGTCGCCTGTGGGCGTTTTCCGACGCGCCCCGCCGTCTCGGCACTCGCCGGCGGCGAGCCGCCGACCAGTTGACCCGCCTGACCAGGGGTTTGACTCCCCCTGAGTCACTGACTCGTGGGGCCTACCTCTGTTTAATTAGTTTAGGTTATTAGGTTAAGTGCTAATCACCTAATTAGTTAACCCCTAGTGACACTGACATGTGGGCCCCGCCCGGCTAACTAAACTAGGTTAGTGCTAATTAAGTTAGTTTACTTAGTTGTGCCACTGACCTGTGGGACCTACAGGTCAGGTTTGACCTGGACCAGCCTCTGTTAACTGCTGACATCACAGTGACGTCATGCTGACGCAATACGTGTTTTCTGGAATTTTAAATAAATCAGAAATGATTTATTTATTTCAGAAAATAGCCAAAACTTCTAAAAATTAGAGAAAATAATCTATAACTCAGATGAAAATAATTTATATATGAAAATTGATCAGAAAAATCCAAGGAATCTGTTTATGGCATTTTCATGCATGTTTGAATAACTTACAGCCACTGTTTAGGACAATTTGAATAAATGGCATTTGAATAATCACATATGGAGTTTGAATTTGAACCTTTAGTTCAAATCAACTTAATATAATAAGGTTGCTAGCTGCATTAGCTCAATCAACAACATATCATGTCATGAACATGCATCATATTGTCGCATTGCATTGATTGTTTTCTCTCTATTGCCGGTGTTTGTTCCTTCTCAGTAGACGTTGTTCCGACGACGTGATCGATGACACCGATGAAGACCCAATGTTATCTTCAGAAGTGCCAGGCAAGCAAAACTCCATTGCGCATTCCGATACAATCCCACTCTCTCGCTCTTGCTCTCTTTTACTGCATTAGGACAACAATGCTTCAACTGTTACCTGTTGCGGTAGTTGAACCCCTTTCCACTGCATGACCTGTCATTGGCACAGTAAATAGTTGAAACCCACTAGTATGAGTAGGAGTTGTTTGAGCCATGTTGTGCCTGCTCATTCATGCTTTCTGGTTATGCCTGCTATTGCTTAGAGTTGTGTCAGGTCTGATTCATCGGGGATGAATTGTAAGGGTGTTGAACATGTCCTACTGTGTGAGAGCTAAGTGTGTGAACACGATTTGGTAAAGGTAGCGATGAGAGGCCATGTAGGAGTACATGGTGGGTTGTCTCATTACAACCGTCCTCAGGAACTGAGTTCTGTGTTGGTTGATCCATGAACAACTACTACCACACGTTGGGCCCTGAAATATGACCCCGCTCGACTTATTGACTGCCCTTGTTCTCTGTCCAGGAGTTGCAACTAGTTTCTGTTGTTTGTAGTTTACTAGAGGTCGTGCGCAGCGCTGACCCTCGGGGTGGGCTGTGACGCGACAGGTACGTGGCACGATGTACCGGTCGCCCGTTTGGTGACGTGGGAACCCTGTACACATCGTTTGGGGCCGTGAGCGACACCCCGGCCGGATCTCCCCACGGATGGAACCCAAATAGGCGATAAACCTGGATGAGAGACTTGAGTGGTTGGTTAGGTCGTGGTCTACACCCACGTCGGCTTTCGCTTGAAGTCTGCCGAGCACATGTCGTGTGCAAACGCTAAGTGGTGGAAACATGTGTGAAAAAGTACACTCCTGCAGGGTTATATATGATCTATTCGAATAGCCGTGTCCGCGGAAATGGACTTCTGGGTTGCCTATAACAGTTCATAGACAAGTGGAAGTGGATACTCTAAATCGCGCAAGATAAGCATGAGTGCTATGGATGGCCTTCTCGTAGGGAGACGGGAGCGGATCCATAGTGGTGTATTGATTGGTGAATATGTGGACTCGTGTGCGCCACCTCAAAGAGTTACTTGCAGTTGTAGTTTAGGATAGCCACCGAGTTAAAGCTGGCAATCTGCAGTCAAACTCCACCACCCCTTTGTTGATACTGATGCATATGTAGTTAGTTCTGATGTAAGTCTTACTGAGTACCTTTGTACTCACGTTTGCTTAATTTATGTTTTGCAGAGAGACTCCAGTCTCACTAGTGGTTCCGCGTGGACTTCGACGTTTAGCTTGTTACCTCAGCTACGATCTTGTACCCTTGGGAGGGTCTTGTAGATAGTGAGGCTTTTTAGCCTTTTCATTTGTAGTTGTCTGTACTCAGACATGTGATGCTTCCGTTGCCTGTATGCTCTGTATGTTGGGTCATGTGACCTCTGTTTGTAATGAATGCTATGATGGCTCTTCTGGGCCTTTATCTATATGAGTTGTTGAGTTATGTTGTGATGCCATGTTGTACATCACATACTTGCATGTTATGCGCACGTGTAATGTGTATTGCTATGTGTGGGATCCGACACCTAATTGTTTACCTTTGTTAGCCTATCTTACAGGGAAATGTCTCCTAGTGCTTCCACTGAGCCTTGGTAGCTTGCTACTGCTCCGGAACACTTAGGCTGGCCGGCATGTGTCCTTCTTCGTTCCTGTGTCTGTCCCTTAGGGGAAATGTCACGCGTTGTTCCTTTAAGTCCTTGTAGCTTGCTACGACTTGGGTTCATATGTTGATGACCGACACGTTCGTTGCTGGGTCATGTATGCATGTCTCTGTAATTTAGTGCCACTTTTAGTTTATAACTAGTCATGTCGGCCCGGGTTCTCTGTCATATGGATGCTAGCGACACTATCATATACGTGTGCCAAAATGCGCAAACGGTCCCGGGCCAGGTAAGGTGGCACCCGTGGGGATACCGTGCGTGAGGCCGCAAAGTGATATGATGTGTTACAGGCTAGACCTGTGTGACTTAGGATCGGGGTCCTGACATATATCCTTCTAATTACATATCTTTAACACACACGAACCCTAGAACTATAACACACACAATCCCTAGCTATAATTACAGAACTAATATCACAAAAAAATCCTATACAATTGCAACCATAACAAAGTCCTATGGCCAAACAACTACATTGCAATCAATATAATAGATAACCTAACCACTACAGTAACCCTAACTCTAGCAACAGAAAGGGGAATGGGACTGGGATCTCACTTGACGCCGTCGAAAGATGAAGCAATGTGCTGGCTTCCATCTAGATTTGCCTTCACCGCCGCGGTGAAAGCTCTGGCCGCCCAGAATTCCACCGAGTACTGCGGGTCCTCCTCCTCCTCTTCTTCTGTCGTCGCCTTCATAGGGTTCGAGCTCCCGCATATCTCACCAGTGGATGGCGGGTCGCCGCCGCCAGCATCGCTCGATTTCGCCGGAGTCATGTCTGCGATGAGGGCGGGGATGGTGCGCCGCTTGGTTTCGGGGGCGGGGATGGTGCGCCGTTAGGCGGGGGCGGGGCGGGAACAAGGGAGAAGAAGGGGAGTCGGGGGAAGAAGACAGGGGAAGCGGGGGATAAGAGAAAACAGAACGAACGGCGCCGTCTAACGGCTGTCGGACCGGCCGACAGTGCCACGTCGGCAAAAAGCGGGACCCACCTATCATAATCCCACTTATCGGTGCCCGATCCGCCGATCAGTGCTTTTTGCAAATTGTTTACATGAGAGGTGGTGTTTTTGCAACGAAACTGTAACGTAGTGATTCCTGCTGTCCTAGCCTTCAAACTGGTGGTTTTCTGCAATTTACTCCTCCTCTGCAATGGCCTCATTGATCTCTCATCCTCGCCGCCGTCGATCCACTCCCCCTACCGCTGAACACGAGCACGGGGCATGCCGAGGGATTGGGGGGGTGAAGGACTCCGGGCGGTACGGCTCCGGCAAGACGGGGAGAGGCCCATATGCCATCCAACTGAGCACGAAAGAACCACATACAGGAAAACAAACGATCAGCTTTTTGACAACGCTGTAAAAACCAACCAGCGAGGCACAACGTGCGTGCGCGCCGCAGATGCCCCAGTTATGCGGGTAGCATAGCCATGTTTATATGTTCAACAAATTAGAGCACATATTCAAATGTAAAGAAAACTCGCCGCATCAACACAAGCAAATGTGATTTTTTTCTACTCCCTCCGTTTGGAATTAGATGACCCGGAGGGAGATTCGGAACGGACGGAGTACCTTTGACGTTGATGAATAAACAGATTGATGTGCTGACGAAGACCGTGAACAAGCCCAGCAGTAAAGCATTGAGCCTAGGCTGCTTTCTGTACCTCAAAATGAGGTACAGGAAAAGAGCTGTGAACATGAAGATGAGAAGATAAATGGTCCAAGAGATCACCGTGTGCCTCCGGGAGAAGTGCAGTATGAAATGCAGCTTAAAGAACATCGCTGCCACGACGGTGAAAATCATCAACTGTGCCGCAGTGATCGCATATAGCCCCCTGATAAATGGCCATCTGATTGAAGGTATCTCATCGGCCACCTTCCTTGACCTGGCCACTGCAGCGGCCTCGAGGTCGTAGCCGTCCGGTCCGGCCAGCACGTCGTTGTTCCCGTCGAAGATGGAGACAAGGCCAACCTCGTTTTGTTCGGGCGGCGCCGCCGCATTGACGCGTGTAGAAGTGCATGCTCTAGCCAATGCAACCAAAAGACCGTTCTGATGGAAGAGACTATGCAGCACATTATATGTCAACACTCCCCTCACGTGTGGCTCCCTCAGGCCTAAACGTGGACCAAAAGTGGTCTGCAATTTAATTACGCCAGCCGGGTCTTGAACTCAAGACCTCTTGGCTCTGATACCATGTAGAAGTGCATGCTCTAGCCAATGCAACCAAAAGAGCGACATGATGGAAGACACTATGCAGCACATTATACGTCAACAATGCGGCGTCGGCTTTCTTGGCGCTGGGCGCCATTTCCGGAAATCACGGCTTCGGAGTAGATTTCGAGGGCTCCAGTGGCCGCCGCATGCTCACCCTGACTGTTGTCCTCCTTGGCGGCGAGCGGCCCGCCGTATCCAGCATCGAGGGCCACATTTTGCCTTGCCCGTCGTCTTCCTTGGCGGCGGGTGGCCCTCCGTCTCCAGTCGCCGCCTCTTGATCACCCTAGCAGTGCTCTTCCTTGGCGGCGGGCGGCCCGCCGTCTCCAGTCTCGAAGGCTCCAGTCGCTGCTTCTTGCTCCCCTTCATTGGCGGCGAGCGGCCCCCCGTGTCCAACCTCCATGGCGGCCATCTCCGCCGTGTGCTCGCCGTCGTTGGCCATGGGAAGTAGGACGAACACAACATTGCCTCCAAACGATATCGCGCCGGCAGCTGGATTGCGGGCCAGAGAGAGTCACTGAGCGCGCACTCGCGGTTTGTTTGGAGCAAGAGCGGGGAATGAGCTGAGTGGAAAGAGAGGAGAAAACTCTGGACTGAGTGAATCTGCACTCAGATAGGAAGTGACAATGCACTAGTGCAGAACTGGGCTTTAGCACCGGTTCGTAGAACCGGTACTAAAGGGTGGGGGACTAATGCCCCCCCCTTTAGTACCGGTTCAGCACGAACCGCAACGAAAAGGCCACCACGCGGCACGAGCCAGCGGCGGGGTAGAGGATACTTTTAGTACCTATTGGTATCACCAACCGGTACTAAATTCTGTAGGTGGTTTTGGTTTTTTCCCTTTAATTTTGTGTTATCAATTTAATTTAGAGATTGTTCTTACATTATAATGAGTTGTTAAATCACTATGTGAAAGTACCGGGGATTAGCTAGTTTGAAGTGGATATGGATCGTCCTAAGTGATCAAGTAATATCACTAGGACGATTCATATCGTCTACTTCAAATTAAGTAGCTAATCCGCGATACTCCTAGTGATTTAACAACTCATTATAATATGCGGTTTCTTTCATAAATAATATACGAACTCATCATCATATTAATATAAAAACTCCTGCCTCATATCATCACCAACAACAGTACTATATATATAGCTAGGTAATGATAATCATAGTAGTCATTATACTACTATCTAATCATCATAGTCGATCATTACCGATATCTAATCACCGCCAACTCTAGCTTAAAGAAAAAAACATTCACTTGTACCAGAAGCAAAGATATCATTGAGTTCAACATGGTCATGAGATTATAATTGAGCGTTCATATATAAGACGCCAAAGGAAATGATTTTGAGATTATAAGTTCAAGACGAAGAACGCGACATGAGATGCAAGTACTAAGAGCATGAACTAGCTAGCTATATAATCACTCATGCTGATCTCTCTCAAGTAAATACATAGACCATGTGTAGCTCTCATGATTCATCATATTGGAGCATGCAGATGAACCTGTATCCTAATCGTGGGCTGCGCTTCTGATTGTTGTCCCCTAGTACTTCTCTGCGATCGTTCAGAATTCTGCTCCAGTCTTTCACTATTAAGCATTGTCCGATGCCAGAAATCCTGAATGCACTCATCTGCAATGTAGGATATCTTGGCCGTAAGCTAACAATTGACAAGCGACCTTTATTACCGATCCACTGAGGCGCAACTGTCATCGGGAGTCCCTGTTAAAGAACATCATATAGTAACATACTTAGCAAATAAGTTTAGCTTGAAAAATAATGTATGCAAAAGATGCACTAAGGAAAAATAGTAAAAATATTAACATCTTGCGTAAATAGATATGACCATAGTTCAATACGAGCACTATTGGTCGCACGTTTTGAGTACTAAGATTTTCAAATTCAGTAAAATAATTTCTGTTGACAGCATCAAGATCTTTAAGCCATGAAACATAATGACTTATCTCCTCGCAGTTTAGTTCATCCCCGGGACAGTTGACGGTCCTGTCTACCAAGCGCTGGACATGTTTGCTTGAATGGAAATAAGCTGTCAATATAAATTAGTTGTCAGCTATTTATGAATACAATATCGAAGACATAAATATGGTTGAGAAACTCACATAATGGTAGAATTGGAGACGTCTCCACATCGACCCAAATGTCTCTATTACCTTCAATATCATCTTCCGGACGAATATCAAAGGTGATAAGCATATCAGACTCAAATGCATAAGCCTTGCATAGTGCTTGCCAAGTTTTGCATTCAAAATAGGTGTGCGTGTCTGCATTGTATAATTTGACGTCGAAGGTATAACCACGCTCGGTCTTCAAATAAACTCTCTTTACCTCCATAGTTTTGTTAGGACTGAAACCTATCTTACCAAGACAAAAATTCTTGCATGGCAGGGGATACGCTAGTAGAGAATAGTGAAAATTTAAAATTATAAGTTCAAGCAAATAGTGAAAATTTAAAATTACAAAAAATACTTGTCCTTGTGACTTACTGTATCCACGTCGAAGGTCTCATCCAGCTTGATGCTGAAGCGCCTATCATCAACTAGGAACATTCTGTCGCATAGACCGCGCTGGTCTTCGCAGTGTTCGCACATAACGAAATCATTTTCGTCGTCGGAGGACATTTCCTATGTTCATAGGTGAAACATAGGTTGGTAAACACTTACTAGTTCAATTAATTCAATCAACTAGTTCAATTAATTAATACAGCGCTAAAACCACTAATAGGCAAAACTAATTAAATCATCTATTGCGTCCGTACATCATCGAAATATTATCACTAATACATCTCGAATATAGTATCATACATATAACATCACTAATTAATAAAGCTAAAACCCTAGCGAACGACGGGTATCGGCGCGGGCGGTGGACACCCAAAGAGAAGCATCACATGATCATAGCTCCAGTGAGATCCCTGAAGAACCTGCCAGGTATTGTCGAACCTTCCCTCCAACGCAACCATGTAGCGACAGACGTGCTCGTCCTCCTCGCTGACACGGTGACGTACAACCTCCGCGGGGTCCTCAAGCCTCCGCATCGTCACTGACCCACGCGCCCGCCACCAGAGAAGGTTCGGGTCAACAACGGGCTGGCTCCTCACCAAGATGCGCCCCCCGGAAGGAAGCACCTCCTAGTACCAGCCCGGCGGAGCCCAGTCCCGAACATGACCCTCTGATCAAGCAGGCCTCCGCTGACTCGATGACGAGGATGCGGGATAGGCATCGTCGACATCGATGCGGGAATATTGCTTGAACTATATAAAAGAATAAACTATGTCTATTAATTCAACTAGTTCTCTATTAATTCAACTAACTAGTTCAACTAATAAGCACCTAATATAAATAATAATGAACTAGTTCTTACTAAAAATAAACTAGTTCATACTAATAATAAACTAGTTCTTACTAAATAAGTACATTCTATCACTAAAACTATAAAAACAGAAAATTCATCTAACATTTATATAACTAAGTAACATTTTTAAAATTCATCTAACATTTGTATAACTAAAAATATATAAAAAACAAAAATCTAAATATAATATGTTTGTGTGTGTAGGGGGCGGAATGGGGCTCACAACGCGGCGACGATCGACGGCGACGGGGCCGTGGCGACGGCGACGGGGGCGGCGACGGTGACGGGGACGGCGACGGGGACGGCGACGTGGACGACAACGGCGCGGGACGAGCATGGGGCGGCGACGGGCGCGTGCGGGGCGGCGGCGACGCGTGAGGAATGAGCGACTGGGAGAAGAAACTGAATTTCTGGACAGTGCTCTTTATATAGGGGAGGTTTTTAGTACCGGTTGGAGCCACCAACCGGTACTAAAGGCCAATTTTGACCAGACGAAGCGGCGGGAAATTTAGGCTTTAGTCTCGGTTGGTGGCTCCAACCGGTACTAAAGGGTAGGCCTTTAGTACCGGTTGGAGACACCAACCGGTACTAAAGGCCGCTTGCAGAGCTGCTCTGCGACCGTTTTAGTCCCACCTCGCCGAGCGAAGGGCAGCCGCACTGGTTTATAAACCCCGCCGTGGCTGCTCCTTCGAGCTCCTCTCTACTGCAGGCTTGTGGGCCTAACTTTGTCGCGCTGTCCTGTGAGTCTGCTGGGCCTTTATGGGCCTGCAAATACAGGCCCAGGGCCTTGCAGGCCCACTGGGTAGCGCGCAAACAAATTTTTTATATGGTATTTCATTTTATATCTAACTAACATTTCTATATCTAAACTTTATCTATCTAACATTTCCGCAAATATATCTAAAATTTCTATCTAACATTTCTATATCTAAAATTTTATATCTAACTAACATGCAATGCCTTTGTAACATATGAGTTTTCGTCCTAAACCCTGGTACCTCGAAAAAGATTGTCCATTTTGTACACGAAATGCATCGAATTTTTGCCGTGACCCTCTCCAGTTTTTTGCACATGCCATGTGGGTGAAATTATGATACCATGCCAAGTTTCAACCTTTTCAGAGTTCATTTTGTAGTGCTTTTCAATTTCACGATCATTTAGCTCTCTAAAAACAAATCAGTAAATGAATGAAAAATATCAAATGAATTCAGAAAGGGTTGATAATTGATGATGTGGATTTGAATGGTGCATTTTGAAAACACAACAAGTCTGGAGTTCAAATAAGTTCAAAAAAATGCCGTAACACAAGAAGTCCGGAGCTGTAATAAGTTAGTAAAAATAAAAAAAAGGCGCAATGCTCGTTAATTAGCTTCAAGCCTTTTGAAATAGTGTAGAAAGCACTACACATTACTCCGTGCAATCTACACTATTCCTCAAGGCTTAAAGCTAAGCAACGTGCAGGTGAGCATTACGCCTCTCCCACATTGTCTCTGCGCTCACGGCTTATAAACCGCTCCTAGTGCCTCTCTCTTCGCGAGGTGGGACTAAATATTCAGCTTACTAAGAAACTCTAGTACCGGTTCATGCCATGAACCGATACTAAAGGTTCTCGTGGGGCCCCAGCCTGACCACAGCCTGACACAGCCTTATTAGTACCGGTTCGTGGCATGAACCGGTACTAGAGGTTGCCCACGAACCGGTACTAATGATCTCCACCCGCCTAGCCGTTTGAACCGGCACTAATGGTCATATTAGTGCCGGTTCTGTTACAAACCGGGACTAATGTGCTTCACATTAGACACTTTTTCTACTAGTGATGTCATCAAACGAGCAAAAGTTAGGTGACTCGTCTCGACATGGCCTTTAAGCAAATATGGAAGCGAGCTTTGGCAGGTGTAAGCCAGGGAGAACTTTTCTCCATTTTCAAACGTTCGTTAGTAATATCTCTAACTCGAGCTCCTCATTTGGTATTTGTTTATCGCTGTCTTGCTTTTTACCAATGTGCGTGATTGCTAATAGTGTGCAAATGCGTTGTTAGTCAAGACAAAACACATTTGCAGGTTTATCATCAATGTATACTGTGGGATGATCTGCTCTGGAAAATCAAGTTTGCTCCTTTGCATTCTCGGTGAGGTGCCAAAGCGGCTATTAGGAGAGGCCAAGACTTGCGGAACAATGGCATATGTCAGCCAGGCGGTACGGATGCAGAGCGGAAAAATTTAGGACAACATACTGTTTGACAAGGAGATGGAGAGTGAGAAGTATGGCAAGATCCTTGAGTGGTGTTCTCTGAAGAAAGACTTGGAGATCAAAGTCATTGGAGAGTGATGCAGCCATCTTAGTGGTAGGCAGAAGCAATGGATTCAGATAGCCCGAGCATTGTATCAGGGTGCTGACATCTATTTGTTCGATGATCTATTCAGTGCAGTTGATGCTCATACATGATCTCACCTGTTCAAGGTATAATGCAATCTTCTTTTTACAATAGAAGTTTGAGAACACGTTGCTTAAGGCTTCTACCATTTGCAGGAATGCTTGCTTGGGGCTTAGGCTTAAAAACAATGGTTTATGTCACTCGCCAGATTGAATTCCTGCCTGCAGTCAATCTTATTTTGGTGAGAATTTCATTGGCACATGTTTCATGTCAATTTTATTGTCATAAATTATTCGTTTCTCCATATAAGGTAATTTTAATGCAGGTAATGAACGGCGCAAGAATAGCGCACACGGGCAAATACAACGATATACTTAGTTCAGGAGCGGACCTAGCGGAACTGGTTTGTGCTCACCAGGATGCTCTCACAACATTGGACGTGATTGATGTTGCTAATGGAGGCGATGAGACATTCTCGTCGAGCCTATCCAGGTCATTGTCATCGGTTGAAGATAAAGATAAACAAAAAGACAGTGACAAGGTTGAAAGTGGGTAGCTGGTGGAGGAAGAAGGAAAAAGACAGGTTGTGGTTATGGGTCTACTAGAAGTACCTCACATTGTCTTACAGGGAGCTCTTGTAGCACAGTTGCTTTTCCTGGTACTTTAGGCGTTCAGATTGCTAGCAATTACTGGATGGCCCGGGCTTCTAATGTGTCAAAAGATGCTGAGGCTCCAGTGAGCATGTCGACACTGATCTCTGTCTTTGTGGCATCGGCTGTTGCAAGTTCGCTTTCCATCTTCCTAAGGGCATCTGTTTCTTGTGGCAGCTGCATACAAAATAGCAACTCTGTTGTTCAACAAGATGCACATGGCCATATTCAGAGATCCTATGTATTTTTCGATTCCAATCCAAGTGGAAGCATCTTGAATAGAGTAAGTCATTTGCATTACCTCAAATTTCTTTGGAAGTTTGATTATTAACATCGACTATGCTGACTGATAGGTGCTGTAGCAAATGATTACAGAGGGTATGTCTTTGTCTCGGTCAGTAAGAAAATGTAACCTTGGAGGACTGGAAGAAGCCGAGGGGCAAGCCGTTCTGATTGGCCTCAAGTTGCTTTCAGCCGTGTACAGAGGGCCCATAATCATAATCATTGAAACTAACAATGCTAGCATTACCCAAGAATTAGAGGTGGGCAGGCCTAATCGGTCTGGTTGTGTCTCTTTCATCAACGACGTAATAACAGAGCTGCAGGTTTAGCTCCATTCCCAGGGAAAAAAACAAATTGGCACAGGAGCTGGCTGCTCAAGCCAGACGACAAGAGGATTGGTTGATCCTTGCTCATGTACTGAGGCAACTGTGCACTCTAGGCTTTGTTTGGTGGGCAGGTGGAGAAAGCCCAGGGTCCTAAATCCCGATAGGGGAATTTCCATGGCACATCAGATCCCCTTCCTTCCACGGGGAAGATCTCCTCCGGATGGTAAATTTGGTGGTAAGAGGAGGGGAAGAAGGCAAACAGGCGGGGGAGTGGCAGAGCTTCGCCTCCTCCTACCACCGTAGGCAGCCGAGGAAGTCCAAGCCATCGCGCAAACGACCTCAAGCCAAACTTCCGATGAAGCTCGAGAGGGGGGGGAGGAAGCTGCTGCGATGGCCGGATCGAGACGCCGCCGACATTGAGTGAAAGGTTTGACCTTTGCAGGCCGGCCGGTGCGCACGGGAAGGCGATGCGCTGCAACCGAGTTTCCCTAAGTGCTCGTGCGTGCGTGCGTGCAGTCTTCTGAACTGAAACGAGCCTTTTATTTGTCTTTGCTTAAAATCTCTCTCTCCCGTCTTCCTTTTTGACGCAGGGTTGGCGGCAAAGACTTGACCTTTGCGGCCGCGGCGGTTGCCGGAGACGGCTCCACCTGGAACTGTCAGCCAAAGTTTTCCACCGCTCGCCGCCGGCGTCAGGTATGTGATCTGCCCTTCGACGTAGACTGACCTCTCGCCTGTCGTTACCAACAAATGAGCGTTGCGATGGAAGACGTCGGCAGGAAACACGCCATGCGTCATGCGTTCGATGAAATGTGCTTCGGGTCGGCATTACACTTCCGGCCGGCCGCAGCACGACTTCAACTTGTACCTCCACCCACCCACAAGTCAACTTGTACTCTCCGGTCGCCGACGACCGCTTCTTCCGCCTACCGCCGTCGGCGGCGAGTAACTCGCATCTTTATTTTGAAGGGAAGAACCGTACTGGTTGAGTGAGATGACGGCGAGAGCGACGGCCGACCGGGGATCCACGCGTACGCTCCCTCGTGCCTTTTCCTGCAAATGGCGTCACGAGGCAAGTAAGTTTTCGTCCTCGCGCGTGCACTCTCAGTGGCGGAGCCAAGGGGGGGCGAGCAGGGCCCTGGCCCCCCCTAATGATCTAACGACGTTGTGTAATTAGCGATTGGAACGTATGTTTTTTTTTTTGAGACAACCTCGCGAAACTTTATTGATTCGTCACAATGTTTACAGGGACGGAAGGTAGATTCCCGGGGTGCCCCAACCAGACATGTCGGCCACCCTCGAGAGATAAAGCATGCCTCGCTAAGTTGTGAGCCTCATAATTTGAGCTCCTAGGTTCATAATTAAAATTACAGAAATCAAATAACACGGAGTGATCTAATATTTCATGTATGATAGCACTATAACTGGAGCAGTTATCCCTCTTAAGATCCTGTACCACCACCTGGCAGTCTGAGGCCACTTGGATCCTTCGCTCATATAGATCATCAGCTAAAGCCAAAGCTTCTCTGATGGCCAGAGTTTCAAGAGTCGTCGGATCAACAATGTGTGTGAAGCGCAATGTTGAGGCTCCCAAGAATCTGCCAAGCTCATCCCTGCATATGGCACCCACAGCTCCAAAACCATCACTAGACACAGCAGCATCCACATTTATCTTTGCGTTGCCAGCACTTGGGGCCAACCATCTCTGAGATCTCTCCGCTGTCGGGGCCCGGGCCACTGGTGATCTTCTGTTAACCACTTGCAGCTCTGCCAAGTACTTTATAATGAATGTGTGAACTGAATGAGGTGTTTGGAAGATATTCTCATGGATAGCTTTCCTCCGAACCCCCCATAGTGCCCATAATGTGACCACCAGTTGATCAAAAAGTTCCCTCGGCAGTACTTCATGCATAGAAAAGAGCCACTCCCTCGGATCATCCTCCCCTCGATCTATCATGGAGGAAACAAGTTCTTCCGGTGCTAGTGCCCACACACTAGCTGCCATCGGACAGGAGATGAGTGCATGGTTCCAAGTATCAACCGCCCCACAGAAAGGACAAGTATCCTCCGTCGCCATATGTCTATGTTTCAAAACAGCCCCAGTTGGCATAGATTTTTGAGCGAGTCGCCAGACAAAAAATTTCAGTTTCGAGGGGACCTGCATCTGCCATATCATCGACCACTCCTTGGTTTCATTAGGCCCGTGCGAGTTGTCCCCGTGAACATCAAGGCTAGCCACATGAGCCTGTTTGAGACGCAAGATCATTCTGTAAGCTGACCGCACACTAAACCCCCCTCGTTTCTCTTCATGCCACGCCCAGTAATCCTCGACTTGTCGTGTGCACAGCGGGATCCGCAAGATGGCTTCCGCATCTACCTGAGTAAATACTGATCGGACCATATCCTCCTTCCAACAGGCAGTGGTGTTATCAATGAGCTCTGCCACTCTCACCGGCGCATTAGGAACAAGCGATGCAAGCGGGCACTTAATGTTATCTCGCGGGATCCAATTGTCACTCCAGACGTTGGTCGTCACCCCATTACCAATTCTCCGGATGATCCCTTGTGCCAAGACCTCCCGTCCATCGAGTATGGCCCGCCATATTTGCGAGGGATTCGAGCCAAGATCAGCTTGTAGCAAAGAGCAATCTGGGAAATAAACAGCCTTGAGAATTCTTGCACTAAGGGAAGTGCTATCTGTAAGTGTTCGCCATGCCTGTCTTGCTAATAGAGCAAGATTGAAAACCTCAATATCACGAAAGCCCAATCCTCCCAGATGTTTTGGCAATGTTATAGTATCCCAAGCTACCCAGCACGGTTTCCTCTTCCCTTGCTTCGAGCCCCACCAGAACTGACGTATGATGGAGGTTATATTCTCACAAAGACCGCGAGGGAGCCGAAAACATGCCATTGAGAATACAGGAATAGCCTGTGCTATAGACTTGATTAGGACCTCTTTACCGCCTGAAGATAATAACTTTGCCATCCAACCTTTGATCTTTTCCCACACTCGGTCCCTTAGATACTTGAAAGTCCCGTTCTTTGAGTGGCCTACATCCGTTGGCATGCCCAGGTAGCGTTCGCTAAGCGATTCATTCTGAACATGCAGATTCTGCTTTATTATCTCCTTCAGCTGAGCAGGGCACCCTTTACTGAAAAAAATTGATGATTTCTCATTATTGATCTGTTGCCTTGAAGCCATACAGTATACATCCAGTAGGTTTGACACCGCATTTGATCCCTCCACACTTGCTTTGAAAAGCAGCAGGCTATCATCTGCAAAAAGAAGGTGGTTTACAGTTGGAGCTGTTGGAGCCACCTTTATACCTGGCACTGATGATTCTGAACTTGATTTAAGGAGGCATGAAAGGCCCTCTGCTGCAATCAAGAATAAGTAGGGGGAAATTGGGTCTCCCTGCCGGATACCTCTAGTTGGCTTAAAGGGTTCTAGCTTTTCACCATTGAAACAGACCGAGAAAGAGACTGATGATACCATGCCCATAACAACCTTTATCCATCGTGGATCAAACCCCAACTTGGTCATAATCCCTTTTAGATAGTCCCACTCCACTCGGTCGTAAGCCTTCATCATATCCAACTTCAAAGCACAAAAGCTGTTAGATTTAGCCCTCGATCTTTTCATAAAATGCAGACACTCATAAGCACAAATAATGTTATCTGTGATCAGCCTCCCAGGGACAAAAGCAGACTGCTCCTCAGAGATAATTTCAGGCAAGATCTGCTTCAGCCTATTTGCAATGACCTTCGATGCAATCTTGTACAAGACGTTACATAGGCTAATAGGACGAAATTGAGCAAGAACAGTTGGATTTGTTACCTTTGGGATTAAGACAAGAACGATATCATTAATAGTGGCTGCACTTTCTTCACCTTTCACAATTTTAAGAACTATTTCAGTTACTTCCTCACCACAAACATCCCAATGGCGTTGATAAAAGTGGGCTGGAAAACCATCTGGACCCGGAGCTTTGGTTGGAAACATTTGAAAGAGAGCAACTTTGACCTCATCCCTAGTGTATGGCGCACAGAGCTGCGCGTTCATTGCATTTGTTACTTTCATGGGAACCTTTTCCAGCACTGCTTCTATATTTTGCACCCCCTCCGTTTGATATAGGTTTTCATAAAAGTTTTTGGCTAGCTCCTTCAACTCGTCTGGATCCGAGATCTCCACTCCCAAAGAGTTTTGCAGCGCCTTTATCATATTCTTCTTTCTTCTGATACTAGCTCGCAAATGAAAGAATTTCGTGTTCTTGTCCCCTTCCGCAAGCCAAGTAATCCTGGATCTCTGACGCCACATGATTTCCTCCCTATGATACATCTCTATCAAACGCTCATTGATCTTGAGCTCTATTTGTGACGGTCCTTGTCTCACAGGGTCACTTTGAAGTTCAGCCAACATCGCCTTGAGTTTCTTTATCTCCTTCCGAACACTTCCAAAGGTGTCTCTACTCCACCTTCCAACATCTTCAGCTAGCTCCGTCAGCTTACGACGCAAATCAGCTACTGTTGAGCTTGGCGATCCGTGCCCCCAGCTAGTCTGTAAAAAACCTTTGAACTCCTCATGTGTATCCCACATTATTTCATACCTGAACGTGCGCTGGTGCTGATCTTCTTTTGCCCCATCTAGTAAAAGTAAAAGGGGTGAGTGATCGGATGTCACCCCGGTAAGATGTGTGACGGAGGCCTGGGGGTATCTCGCAAACCAAGCAGCCGAGGCCAGCGCACGATCGAGTCTGCATCTTGTAAAGCTCCCCCCCGCCACTTTCTTCTCAAAAGTCCACATATTCCCCTTGTAACCCAAATCCAGCAACATGCACACGTCAAGAACCTCTCGAAATGCTTGTATTTGGGCATTACTTCTCTGTCCAGTGCCTTGGTGTTCTTCTGGACGTAGAACCTCATTGAAATCGCCAATACACAGCCAAGGGAGGTCGCTCAAAGAACTGATATTCTTCAAAGTTGTCCATGTTTGGTGCCTCAAGTGAACCTGCGCCTCACCATACACACATGTCATCCTCCACTTGGATGTACCTTGTTCCTCCACAGAAACATCAAGATGATAACCAGAATAACCAAGAATTTCAACCTTTATTAAGCTATTCCAAAACAAGCCAATACCTCCACTTCTACCATCACTACTAACAGCATAAGAACTATCAAAACCGAGCGTACCAGCCAGAGCTTCTACCCTAGTACTATCCATCTGAGTCTCAACAATACATAAAAGGGTAGGGGTAAATTGCCTCGCAAAGTTACAAAGCTCATGAATTGTCGCGGCTTTACCCGAACCACGACAATTCCAGCAGAAGATACTCATTGGGCTCGGCGGCGCTCCTCGTAGGAGCCCGCCAAAAAAGTAACGATCTTGCCATGACCGCCCATATTATTGTCACCATCCTCATCTGTTGATGCACTCACTTTCGTTCTTTTTGTTTGCTGTTTGCTGCTAGGGCTCGGGGGAACTTGCGGTGGCGCTGGTAGCTGGAGTGTGCCCTCCCGCCCACCAAGATTTGATGCTCCAGAAGCTTGTTTCCCATCGCCCGGCGCTCGCTTCCTGTTACTATCTGCGTCTATCATACTCAGATCTGCCCCTTGCTCCGAATCCTCCTGCTCAGCACCGCCTCCCTCATAGCCATTGCTGGTGTACGTGCTCCGTCCTCCGCGACCACCTCATCGGCCTCCTCGACGACCTCGGCCCCCACCAGGACCTTGCCCTGTGCGCATTACCCATGATGATCTCAGGTCCTTGAAGACTAGAGCTGAAGGGGGATGAAGCCCATCACCATGCTCCTTGTAGAGATGGCCGAGCATACCACATACCGCACACCAGTCCGGTAGCTTCTCGTACTTTACTCTATAAATTTGGCGCTTCCCGTCCCGTATCATTGGAACAGCATTCTTCAGAGCCCTGTTGACATTAATCCGAATCCAGACTCGATGAAAGTTTCCGGCAAAATCCTGCGATTGGGGTTCAGCAAACAACACCTCCCCAGTTTTTGCTGCTAGAGATGGCACAAGATGGGCATATAGGGGCGGAACATCATGAATTTGCACCCAGATCTCAATAGTATCAAGCTGAATTGTGGTTGGTTTCGCCAGCCCATCATACGGTTTTAAGATCACCGCATCTCCCCTGAAGTGCCATGGCCCTTCCATTGTAACTCGTTCCCAATCTCCAAGACATGAAAACTGTACTGTATACAAATTTTCTTCAAGGGGTTTAAACTGAACCTCTTGAGCAAGATCCCATGCCGCACGCATATTCCTGAAGAACCAAAACTGGCTATACGTCTTGGCTGTATGAACCCTTGCCAAAGCCATCCAGCGGGCTGCTTCCGCCGGTGCTTCCTTCTCATCGAAAACCACGTCATCGAGATCCTCCTCCCGGAGGCCAAGTTCCTCCATTAGTGATGACAGATCATCCGAGTCTGCTTGTCCTGCCGATCCCGAGGCTCCGTCTGACGCCATGAACTTGCAAAACCCTAACCCGATCTGAAAAACCGGGCCCTGCAGCAGATCCCCAATGGAACTTCTTCTCCTCCCCAAACCCCACCGATCGGCGACCGAGGGCCGTCCTTGATCGGTTTGGTGCCAGGGCGGCGTCGAGAGAACGGGGGAAAGCTAGGTCTCAACGGCGGCGACTACGGTCGCCCCGAGAGGAAACAAACCCTAACTAGAGGGAACATCGGTCCACATTTATTTTGTGTGTGTTTGATTGGAACGTATGTATTCCTCAGGCTTATACGTACTTGGCCCCCCCTATATGGCGTTAATTTAAGGAAAAGGGAGAAGGCCCATGTCAAGCCCGCACTAGCGGCCTGGGCTCTGAGTCCTCGCGTGATCAGCCTGTACGTTTAGCTCCAAAAAAGCTCAAAAGAGAGAGATTAGCCTGTACGTGGAATAGGCTCATAAGAAAAACATGTACGTGGATTAGTCACCGCTGTTCTGTGCCCTCGCCCGCCCGGCCGCCTCTTCTCCCTGACCTACCGCTCCCGATCATATTCATACGGGCGTAACTGCGACGGCGCGACGCAGGCACTCAGCCTGATTCTAACCAACATAAACTAGCCAAGGACCCAAGGTTTAGCACATCAGCACATCACACCATGCATCTACTAATCTCAATTCTCATCTTGTATCATTGTTGAACATATACATCAGATTTTACTAGTTTACATGTTCTGGTTGTCTGACTTGTAATGCTACGATTCTATGAAGAATTCCTATCATGTACATGTCCTAAAAATTATTTTGACCGTGATGCAAATTATCTTGTATGAGTAATTATTTGCGACGCAAATTTTCCCTATGCCAAACTTATTCAATATAGCTAATTGTGACACTGCAATTCAGCAGCTATGAAGAGAAAAGCGTTGTCAAACAATGTCCACGTTAATTCATTATTCAAGCAGGTTGCTTCTAGTTCACAACTGAAATTGTTAATAAGGCTGATGTGCAATTCATAAATCTGGTCCAATTGACACTCATGATCAGGATATGCCAGACATGGTAAGTGTTGCAGAACAAGCAAAAACACGTCAAATTGGGAGCTGCCACCAGACAAGCAAGTTGAAGCTCTAAGAAGTGCCTCCAAAATATTGATTTTCCTTTAAGCACCAAACGGGAGACTTACTTGTGTTAAACGTTGAAAAAATTGAACAGATAAGTTCTCTTCCAATGAAATTATTATTTTTTTGTCATGTTATTGGCAATTGTAAAGGTAATTTTGAACTTATACAACTGTATCAATGTTTTGTACCGTGTGGCATATATTACAGTATGATGATTGTTATTTTTGGGTCTAGAAAAATTTTAAGAACTTGACTTGGCCTCCCCTATACCAAAATCCTGGCTCCGCCCCTGTGCACTCTGAAATGCATCCGAGTCCTTCAACCACAGCGATTAATTCCATTTCCTCCTCCACTAATGTCATGACGCATCAACCTAATCACCTGCTCCACTAATTGAAGCATCATGCATTCTAAATATACTAAACCTAGCCAGGTTTACTTTTTCTGTTTTCTTTTGAGTTTTTCCAATCAGTAAAAATCGAGCCAATGGGAGGCTGACACGCAAATTACTGGGGAAATGGCGAGGTACGCTTCCTGTGTGCGCTTTGCGATTTTTTTGTGGACCAATTCGTTTTGCCTAGCACTGCTTTGACCGATGGTTCACAGATTAGTTTACGCGAGTGAGTAGTATTCATTCATCCGGAAGTCTCCAGTCTAAGGGCATCTCCAGCCGTTGGATACCCCCAGGACAATCGCTGGGCCAAAAATAGCACGTCCTGGGGCCAAAACGTTCTTGCCGGATGAAAACCGAGTACGTTTTCCCAGCCATTGGTGCCCCCAGGACAATTATCAGGCATAAAGTGATTGGTTGGGCCAAGAAAAAGGACGCGTGGGGGAATATGATTGGTTGTTGCCTTCGCCGGCGCCCCCAACAGCCCCACAGCGCGCCGGGTTTCGCCTGGGGTTGCCGGCACTATTTTGAAGTCTTGGGGGCGCTTGG
Source organism: Secale cereale (assembly GCA_902687465.1). Taxonomy (NCBI): domain Eukaryota; kingdom Viridiplantae; phylum Streptophyta; class Magnoliopsida; order Poales; family Poaceae; genus Secale; species Secale cereale. The sequence goes on from LR738710.1 coordinate 35,845,808, forward strand.
GGGACATGACTGGGCCATTTTTTGCCATTTTTAGACCGTTGGCACACAAAAAGTGGCTCTGGGGGGCTCTTGGGGGCGTGGCTGGAGATGCTCTAATCCAGCCCCACCGCCCCACCGCTGAATATGACTATAAAAAGGCCCTCCTTCTCCTCGATTGTTCATATCGCCTCCTCTCGGACCTCCTCGGCCCCGCCTCCGAAAATACTCTACCTACGGATTGAATGCTACGGAAACTAGTCTACGGAAGGACGTGTCGCCTCATAAATCGCTCACACCCCTGGAGGTCGTGGTAGACAAGGAGGAGCACGCCCATGGAGCTAGGATGACGGCGAGGCTGACCAGCGCTAGCGGGAGAGAGACCGAGTTATTGGCGTGAGGCGGAGTGGAGGGCGAAGGAGCTGCTGAGCGTCCATGGCATGGCGAAGGAGAGGGACGGGTCAAGGAGAGCAACGAGCCCAGCTCCGACCTGTTCGAGCTCGACAGCTTGCCGCTGGCGCTGGACGACACAGTATAGACCAACGTAAATTCCTGCCATTTGCTACTTTCTGCAACTATATGACTTGATCATCTCTCTGTGTTTCTTTACACTTACAATAGAGAATAGAGTAATAGACACCATCCTCAGATTAAGTTAAAAATTGATGGGTTACTCTGCCTACAAGAGCTCTAGCGATTGTTTTATCCTTCTAATTGTGTCAATTCAGAGCCCTATGTAAGGAGTCAATTCAGATGTTCTGAGGAACTTTGTCTCACAAGTAGCAAACACAATATCTGATGAGTGTTAGCAGCCTGGGGAGCTCAAAGCAATAGATAGCCAGATGATAATCTCTTTTGGAGAAGACCCGCCTTGCTAGAGTAAAATCCATCATTCCATCTCGAAGGTTGCTTACAGTAGCCTGCCATCTCGAACCTGTATGTGCTATGCACGGAAGCGACCTGTTTATGAAATGGTAGTACGTGAACTTGTGAAGACATGTTTCGCAAGCCATGCTCCTTGAGTATCCTAGGCACAAGAATGTAGCTCGGCAAAAGAAATGGCTCAACACATTCTAAAAAAAAAAAATCTAATACGACTATTAAATAAATTGCAGGTATTGTTTTGGGTTTGGTGGTTTAACCACTAAAAGGTAAATGCAGGTGACCTGATGACTAAATTCCCAATTTTCATTACAGAGCCTCACTAATACAGAGGCAACAATTCAGATCGTAGTGTTGCCTCTTCTATTTGTTCGCGTACATTAGTGGGAATATAGAGGGGTACGTTCCTTTGGGTGTACCTATCGATTGTTGTTCGGATTGGTCTACGTCTCTCTCTGTCTGAAAACCCCTACCAAGTATCGTGCATGACTCGTCCATGGCCGTATAGGCGTATAAAAAGGCTCTCCTGCCAAATCCAAGCAACCCACCCGGACTCACCGGCATCCCCAAAAAAATTATTGTGTTCCAAACACAGGGCCATATAAGTCTCAAAGTTAGTACTGGTAGTTCAACAACATGGACAATGGAACCAAATAAAGACACTTTTCTTTGAGAGTGCAAATCTTCGTATGATCTTTCAACAATTTGGAGTACTAACAATGGTATCATACACCTTTTTTTATTGCACTAGAACACTAATTCTTGATTGGTAGGTCAATCACATATTTAGCGAATCATATTTAGAGTTGGATATTTAAGCCTCTGGTTAGCTCAATATATGCATGCTACTGTTTCATGGTAATTGTGCATTGTTAATATTGATCTTACTAAGTTGCTAGAGTCTGCGAATTATGTTCATCAATTTTAATTAATCCAAGTTAAGAATTAATGCTCACTTTTCGTCTATCCTAGCTTAACTCACTATAAGATATCCATCCAAGTTTTTCATCATTTACATATGCAACCACCCGTGTGTAATAAAAATAATAAAGAAAAGAAATACTAACACATCAGACTTAAAGGAAAGAAAACAAAGCTATGGTCTCATAGAATCGATCATTCCAGTTATACTCCAACGATTCTTGAATGCCCGAGCAAAGAAATGATGGCCAATCTAGCATTCAATCAAACAATCAAAAAATTAACAACACATGAGTCTCCACGTTACCACTTATGAAATCTCAACACAAAGTATCGATGAGGTGCGGCGTGCCGCCGCACGGGCATAGCTAGTACATTCCTACCTCCACCAGTGATCAGTCAAAATGAGCAATGACACGCTCGCCAACACCTTTTCCCACTCTCCCAGCCGCCACAATTCTCACCTCTCCCTCCCACGGCAACTAACGTGCCAACCACCGCGGCCTGCCCGTAGCGGATGTGCATATCATCGTTGCCAGCCACATGGTGGCCGGTCGGACCACGAGGACACGGCGGATGAGTTAGATAAACCCCTCATCGGAGGGGATTTCTCCCGCCATGCCATTAGTGCGCACAACCGGAAATGGGGGCCGACTAGAGCGCAAGCACAATAACAATTGAACAAAAGATGACCCTGTTTCAAAATGCGCCTCAACAACAAAATACCAATATCTTCCTCGATACTAACCGTCGTCCGCTAAAAGACGCGCCGACCCTTCGCCGAGAGGATACAAGAACAACAAGGCCTCGGGATGCATCTTGGCATATGCAACATGGTTGTCGAACCCACGGTCACCGTGCATGTCCGCGGCAGCTTGCATGCGCGTGGAGAGATAAAAGGGGAAAGTGGAGGATACTTAATGGCCCCTCCCGTAAACAAAAGGAAACCACTATCATGTCTCGATTTTATTTCTACATTAAGAACTAATAAAAAAAGTGATCACATTATTCAACACAAATACCACTAGTAGAAAACAGGGCATTGGTCCAGCTCATTAGCCCCGGTTCAATCTAGAACCGGGTCCAATGTGGGTACTGGACCCGGTTCGTGAGCCCAGGGGGCCGGCCGGGCCATGTGGGCAATTGGTCCCGGTTCGTCTGGACCTATTGGTCCCGGTTGGAGCTAAAAACCGGGACCAATGGCTCTTGCTCCTGGCCCACCACTATTGGTCCCGGTTGGTGTTATGAACCGGGACCAAATGCACCCCATTAGTCCCGGTTTGTAGCACCAACCGGGACCAGTGAGTTGCCTATATATACCCCCTCACTCAAGAGCAGAGCTCACTGCTCTGTTTTTTTTTTCTGGCCGAGGGGGAGAGGGGTTAGTGGTGCTCTAGCTCACCTCCTATGCACACAACGTGTTCGGTGGAATGCCCGAGCCACACTAGTTAAGCTTTTCTCTTCTCGAAGCTCTATTTTCTCCGAGATTTTTTAGGTTTAGCGGTCCATCACGTCCCGTCCCCGTCTTCGCCCCCGCCGATCTCGTCACCGGCACCACCGTGGTGAGCCTCTTGTTATGTCCATGCTTTTCTTACTTTTATTATTGCTTTAGATAGATATTTGTCTAATTTTCTTACGTTTATTATTGCTTGTTATTATATAGTGCGATGGTTTTGATATCCGCCCACGTGGGCCCTCGTCCGGCCTACGATTCGGATGTGGTATATTATCTTTAATTTATAACTATTTGTTTTATTGTTTATGATAGTTATGCCGACCAACCTGACATGCATAGATGTTTTATTATGTCTAGGAGGTAGTTGAACCTGAAATTCCAACCGACCCTCTTGTGGAGAGGTTAAATTTAGTTGAAGAGGAAAACATTTCGTTAAAGAAAAAATTGGAAAAAATGGAGGAGGAGAAGATGGAATTGGAGTTGCATGTTGCGGAAGTTATCGATGATCACAAGATCAAGATGGACCCTATTGTCGAGAGGTTAAATTTAGTTGAAGAAAAAAACAAAATCTTGAAGGAAAAAATAAAAAAAATTGTGGACGAGAAGATGATATTGGAGTTGCATGTTGCGGATGTCGTCGATGATCACAAGATCAAGATGGATGCAATGCGGTTGAAGATTAAAAAGATTAGAAAATATGCCATTCATACCGAGGCTTGGTATCATTATGCCGTTGGATCAATTGTTACCTTGGTTGCGATTATGATAGCATTTGTTTTCGCGTTGAAATGTTTTACATAGTTTCGATGTGTATGGAGAGCTATATGTTGTTAGATGAGAACTATATATGTATGTACTTTGGTTTTAATGTGATGATGAACTTTTATCCATTTGGTCACTTAATTATCTATTTATGATGTTCTGTAATGGTTTTTGACACACTTAATTATATATAAATGCACGCAGATGAACCGGCAATGGATGTACGGTGACAGACACACCTCCGAGTACATTAAGGGCGTGCGTGAGTTTCTAAATGCGGCTGAGGCAAACAAGCAGAATGGTTTTATGTGTTGTCCATGCACTAAATGTGTGAATACGATGTCTTACTCTAACTGGAAAATCCTTCACTCCCACCTGCTTTACAAGGGTTTCATGCCACACTATAATGTTTGGACGAGGCACGGAGAAATAGGGGTTATGATGGAAGACGGCGAAGAAGAAGAGTACGATGACAACTATGTGCCCCCTGAATACGGTGATGCTGCAATGGGGGGAGCTGGTGAAGATCAAGAGGAACCAGACGATGTGCCCAATGATGCTGCAACGGGTGAAGCTGCTGAAGATCAAGAGGAACCAAATGATGATCTTCGACGGGTCATTGTCGATGCAAGGACACAATGCGAAAGTCAAAAGGAGAAGCTGAAGTTCGATCGCATGTTAGAGGATCACAAAAAAGGGTTGTACCCCAATTGCGAAGATGGCAACCCAAAGCTCGGTACCGTACTGGAATTGCTGCAGTGGAAGGCAGAGAATGCTGTGGCTGACAAAGGATTTGATAAGCTACTGAAAATATTGAAGAAGAAGCTTCCGAAGGATAACGAATTGCCCGACAGTACATACGCAGCAAAGAAGGTCGTATGCCCTCTAGGATTGGAGGTGCAGAAGATACATGCATGCCCTAATGACTGCATCCTCTACCGCGGTGCATACAAGGATCTAAACGCATGCACGGTATGCGGTGCATTGCGGTATAAGATCAGACGAGATGACCCTGGTGATGTTGATGGCGAGCCCGCCAGGAAGAGGGTTCCTGCGAAAGTGATGTGGTATGCTCCTATAATACCACGGTTGAAACGTTTGTTTAGAAACAGAGAGCATGCCAAGTTGATGCGATGGCACAGTGAGGACCGTAAGAAAGACGGGAAGTTGAGAGCACCCGCTGACGGGTCGCAGTGGAGAAAAATCGAGAGAAAGTACTGGGAGGAGTTTGCAAAGGACGCAAGGAACGTATGGTTTGCTTTAAGCGCGGATGGCATTAATCCTTTCGGGGAGCAGAGTAGCAATCACAGCACCTGGCCCGTGACTCTATGTATGTATAACCTTCCTCCTTGGATGTGCATGAAGCGGAAGTTCATTATGATGCCAGTTCTCATCCAAGGCCCTAAGCAACCCGGCAACGACATTGATGTGTACCTAAGGCCATTAGTTGAAGAACTTTTACAGCTGTGGAATGGAAACTGTGTACGTGCGTGGGATGAGCACAAACAGGAGGAATTTGACCTAAAGGCGTTGCTATTCGTGACCATCAACGATTGGCCCGCTCTCAGTAACCTTTCAGGACAGACAAACAAAGGATACCACGCATGCACGCACTGTTTAGATGACACTGAAAGTATATACCTAGACAAGTGCAGGAAGAATGTGTACCTGGGCCATCGTCGATTTCTTCCGACCAACCATCAATGTCGATAGAAAGGCAAGCATTTCAAAGGCGAGGCAGATCACCGGAAGAAGCCCGCCATGCGTACCGGTGATCACGTACTTGCTATGGTCAATGATTTACACGTAATCTTTGGAAAGGGCCCCGGCGCACTAGCTGTTCCGAATGACGCTGAGGGACACGCACCCATGTGGAAGAAGAAATCCATATTTTGGGACCTACCCTACTGGAAAGACCTAGAGGTCCGCTCTTCAATCGACGTGATGCACGTGACGAAGAACCTTTGCGTGAACCTGCTAGGCTTCTTGGGCGTGTATGGAAAGACAAAAGATACAGCTGAGGCACGGGAGGACCTGCAACGTTTGCACGAAAAAGACGACATCCCTCCGAAGCAGTATGAAGGTCCTGCCAGCTATGCTCTTACGAAAGAAGAGAAAGAAATCTTCTTTGAATGCCTGCTCAGTATGAAGGTCCCGACTGGCTTCTCGTCGAATATAAAGGGAATAATAAATATGGCAGAGAAAAAGTTCCAGAACCTAAAGTCTCATGACTGCCATGTGATTATGACGCAACTGCTTCCGGTTGCATTGAGGGGGCTTCTACCGGAAAACGTCCGATTAGCCATTGTGAAGCTATGTGCATTCCTCAATGCAATCTCTCAGAAGGTGATCGATCCAGAAATCGTACCAAGGATAAGGAGTGATGTGGCGCAATGTCTTGTCAGTTTCGAGCTTGTGTTCCCACCATCCTTCTTCAATATCATGACACACGTCCTAGTTCATCTAGTCGACGAGATTGTCATTCTGGGGCCCGTATTCCTACACAATATGTTCCCCTTTGAGAGGTTCATGGGAGTCCTAAAGAAATATGTCCGTAACCGCGCCAGGCCAGAAGGAAGCATCTCCATGGGCCATCAAACAGAGGATGTCATCGGGTTTTGTGTTGACTTCATTCCTGGCCTTAATAAGATAGGTCTCCCTAAATCGCGGTACGAGGAGAGACTGACTGGAAAAGGCACGCTTGGAAGGGACTCAATAATATGCAGGGACGGATATTCTTGGTCTCAAGCACACTACACAGTTCTACAGAACTCTACACTGGTGACCCCGTATGTCGATGAACACAAGAACAGTCAGCGCTCCAAACACCCGGAGCAGTGCGACGACTGGATTACACGTGAACACATCAGGACTTTCAGTAGTTGGTTGGAAACACGTCTCAGAGGTGACAACACTGTTTGTGATGAGTTGTACTTGTTGTCCAGGGGACCATCTTCGACTGTATTGATTTACAAAGGATACGAGATAAATGGGAATACATTTTACACGATTGTCCAAGATCAAAAGAGCACCAACCAAAACAGCGGTGTCCGCTTTGATGCAACAACCGAGAGGGGAAAGGACACATATTATGGTTACATAGTGGACATATGGGAACTTGACTACGGACATGATTTTAAGGTCCCTTTGTTTAAGTGCAAATGGGTCAATCTGTCAGGAGGCGGGGTACAGGTAGATCCACAGTACGGAATGACAACAGTGGATCTGAAAAATCTTGGATACACTGACGAACCGTTCGTCCTAGCCAATGATGTGGCACAGGTTATCTATGTGAAGGACATGTCTACCAGACCGAGAAAAAAGAAAAGATAAGGAAGCGAATACATCATACGATGAGCCAAAGCGCCACATAATTCTTTCAGGAAAAAGGGATATCCTGGGAGTGGAGGGCAAGACAGACATGTCTGAAGATTATGAAAAGTTTCATGAAATTCCTCCCTTCAAAGTCAAGGCTGACCCAAGCATCCTGATAAACGATGAAGATTATCCATGGTTACGGCGCAATAAGCAAATGACACAAGCGAAGAAAAAGTGAAGACTTTTTTCCGCAACTATTATGATGATACCATGCCAACTTTGTAACAAACGAGTATGATACCATTGTCCGTTTGTACTGTTCAAATTTCAATACTACTTGCACTAACAGAGAAAGTTTGTAATTGGTTTTACCAGAAAGAATTAAAAAAATAAAGCAAATAACAAAAGAAAATAAATAATGCAGAAAACAAAACAAAAAAACTTGAAAAAAAATAGCAACAATAAGTATTTTGTTGTAAGTAGAAACAAAATAAAATAAATAAAGCAACAAAGAAAATAAATAATTTCAAATTTAAACTATTCAAATTTGAATACTACTTGCACTAACAGAAAGTTTGTAATTGGTTTTTGATACGTCCAAAACGTATCTATAATTTCTGCTTGCTCCATGCCATTTTTGTGTGATATTGCTATGATATTTATGCACTTCCATACACTTTTGATCATATTTGGACTAACCTACTAATGGTTGCAAAAGTGCACAATATTCTTGTTTTACACTTTATTGTGTAGGAATTACTTGGAAATTGACAAAAACGCAAAAGGAGTCGTATTGGAGTAGGACTCTGACTTTCCTGAAATCTGTCTGAGAACGTTTTTTAAAGATGGTCACGTTCCAGCCCGAAGACGACGTCAAACGGAAAAGTCTAGTTGCTAAAGTTGTGGGGAATTTCGAGGCGATGCTTCTGGATATAAAATTCGTCCAAATCGGAGTCCGGACGGCCGAGTAAAGCCCGTTTTACTGAGGCCCAAAATCTGATGACGGGAATCCGAGAGTCTATATAAAGAGAGGAAACCTAGGTCACCAAGGGCCACGAATTTCCTCCTCCCGAGCCGCCATCTTGGAGGGGAGGACCAGCACCATTGCAGCACCATCCACAAGGAAGAAGGGGGGCCAAGGAGCCGCTGCCCCCTAGGGCCGCCGCCGCCCGGAGGGCCGCCGCCGCCGCCGTGCCCCCAAGGGTCGCCGCCGCCGCCTCCGTGGCTGCCGCCGGCCGTCTCCTCCTCGCGGGGCTGCACCTCTCCATCAACACCATCATCAACCTCCTCCTCATCATGTCCATGTGTGAGTAGTTTTCTCCGGGGCCGAGGGCTCGTACGTGTAGCTATGTGGTTATCTCTCTCTCCCATGATGTGATCTTCGTTGTGATCATAGGCTATGTTAATCTAGGGTGATCCCATGATGTTTCCCCTTCCTCTATGTATAGGATTGATGTACTCACTTGTCTTTATCTAGTATAATCCCCGAGACCAAGGTGACAGCGGTCTATTGGACATGGATTAGAAAAATATTTTCATGAGTGATTTCCTCTCTTGTGTGTTGATTGAAGATTGAGAGTCTCTTGGTGCTTGTCTTTGACTATCCTTTAGATATGTTGTGGTGATTGTGGGATTCTCTTTGGATGGCCGCGGTGACATTGGGAAATCCTTAGATTGAGAACTACGAACTTTGAGGTGTGCTTTTGTAGCCCTACATAATTCTCGTCCTCTCTTGACCACGAAGGAATGACCTCCGGGTGCGTCTCCATTGCATGTTTTATGGGAAATATCATGTGATTCGATTATGTTAATGTTGTTGGGAGTTGCCACTAGTGAAAATATGATCCCTAGGCCTTGTTTCCACCATTGCAATACCATTTGTGCTCATGTTTACCACTTGTTTGCTTGCTGCACTTTTTATTACAGATTTATATTACTTTGTTTTGCCATCCATGTCACTTGCCATTTAACATCTCTTCGCCGAACTAGTGCACCTATACATCTAACAAGTGTATTAGGTGTGTTGGGGACACAAGAGACTTCTTGTATCTTAGTTGCAGGGTTGCTTGAGAGAGACCATCTTCAACCTCTACTTCCCTGAGTTCGATAAACCTTAGGTCATCCACTTGAGGGAAATTGCTGCTGTCCTACAAACCTCTGCGCTTGGAGGCCCAACATAGTCTACAAGAGTAGAAACGTGTGTAGACATCAAGCTATTTCTGGTGCCGTTGCCGGGGAGGTGAGTACTTGAAGGTATATCTTTAGATCTTGCAATTAAATCTTTTTGTTTCTTGTTTTTATTTTCACTAGTTTTGCTTAATGGAAAACAACAAAAATATGAGAGAGCTTTATAAGCTCTACCTTGAACTTGGACATGATGTGTTCGAAGAGAAAATTAAAAAACCTTTGGAACTTTATTATTTGCATAACAATCATGATGGTGGTGATGTTATTAGTATGTTTTTATTTAATATCAATATTGCTAATGACATGGAAAGCTCTAAGCTTGGGGATGACACGTTTGATGAACATGATATTTTTAGTCCCCCAACTTTTGAGGAGAAAATTTACTTTGATGATACTATGCCTCCTATATATGATGATTACAATGATGAATATGATATTTTCAGTCCACCTACTATTGAGGATAAAATTTATTATGATTATGATATGCCTCCTAAATACGATGATTACCATGATGGTTATGATAGTCTTACTCTCACTATTCCTAGTAAGAAAGATTTTGCTTATATGAAGAGTAATGACACTTTTATGCTTTTGGATCATGGAAATAATGCCTTATGTGATAGTTATATTGTTGAGTTCATCCATGATGCCACTGAAATTTATAATGAGAGAGGGAGACATGGTTCTAAATATCTTAATAATAAGAAGTTTCCTCTTTTTATGGTGAATATTTTAAAGTTATGCTTGTTTTGCCTTCCTATGCTTATTGCTTTGTGCTTCAATGAATTATTCTATTGCAATATTCCCATGCATAGGAAGCATGTTAGGCTTAAATGTGTTTGGTATTTGCTTCTTGATGCTCTCTTTTGTTCTTCAACTCTTATTCCTATGAGAGCATCATTAAAGTCTTAAGCCTATCTTTATGGCTATAAAGAAAGAGCTCTAGGGAGACAACCCTTGTTATCTTTGCTTCCAGTTTGTTCTTTCAGTTTTTAGTGGTCTTGATGTTTGTTACTACTGTAGCAACATCATTGTATCTTTATTTTTCAGCTTTGTGCCAAGTGTAGCCTCTGATTGCAAGAAAGTTCAAAAGTTGTGACGTGCTGTCCAGGAAACAGATTCTGTCCTTGGACAGAAAAATTCGTATAAAATCACCAGATCATCTTTTTGGTCTGAATTTTTTCGACAGCGTGCTCTATACAATTGTCTTTCGGGCATCTGTTCTGAGTTTTTTGATTTGAGTTGCAGAAGTGCCCCGAAAAAATCATTTACTACCTGCTGGTCTGTTTTTCACAGATTCTGTCCTGTTTTGCCTTTTCTTCGTTTTGCAAACCTTGAGCTTGCTTTTTCTTTGCAAAAACCTTTTGGAAATCTTGAGAAATAGTAGACCTTCAAGAATATCCTTATTTCCAGCAAGGAAAAATTATTTTATTAAGGGTACTAACCTCGCTAATCAGATTATGATGAGTTATGTATGAAGGGAGTTTTCAAGTGTGCGAGGGAAGATGATAAAAAGATTCAGGAGTGTCAAATGCTCAAGCTTGGGGATGCCCCATGCACCCCCAAGAAATATTCAAGAAGACTCAAGCATCTAAGCTTGAGGATGCCCCCATGCATCCCCTTCTCCATCAACAATTATCAGTTCGTCTTTCGTTCCACTATATTTTTATCACTTCATGTGTTATGTGCTATGCTTGGAGCGTCTTGCTTTAGTTTCCTTTTTAGTTTTCTTTAGCTTTGCTTGCTGTTCATAACGAGTTGGAACTCAGCTTTCTTTGTGTGGGAGAGAAACACACTCCACTTCAACCTAGAACATAACATAGAATTTTCATGTCTATCTTTGTTGTGTGTGTTCTTTGTCTTTTAATAGCTACTATCATGTTCTTTGCACAGGGCCTTTGGTCCCGGTTGGTGGCTGAAACCGGGACTAAAGGGTGTATTAGTCCCGGTTGGTGGCTGAAATCGGGACTAATACCCCCCCTTTAGTCCCGGTTGCTGCCACCAACCGGGACTAAAGGCCCCTCCTTCCCGCCCTTTGGGCTGCTGAAAAGGGACCTTTAGTCCCGGTTGGTGGCAGCAACCGGGA
>LR738710.1:35857670-35902340 GCA_902687465.1 Secale cereale
CTTCTTCCGCGCCACCGCCCCGGCGGCCGGCGTCCACCCCCCACACCTCCCCGCCTTTTTCCGCGCCAAGCACCACGGATAGCGAGCCGAAACGACCGGCAATGTAGTCCGCCGGCGACGATATTTCCGCGGCGGCGTTTAGGAAGCGATGGCGCGCCTCACCTTCGCCCCAAGACCACCGGGGGGATCCGCCGCTGAAGCATCCTGCCTCATTCATGCATGACAGGCGGAAGCGAACTGCAAAGATGACTACTCCATCTCATTCGTCGTGGATGCGAACTGCATTACACAATCTGAGAAGAAGCACTAGGAAAAAGGGCGTAGATCAACACATATGCAGTTTTACATTTTAAAAAACATATTAACTTGTAATATGTTTGATAAAATGCAGTTCTCTTCTATACGAAAAAAAAAGATCTCAGAATGCGGTTCTCTTCTGTATAAGAACTCTGAGATCGGAATGTCATTTGGAAAATGCAGTTCTCTTCGTCGTATAAAACCTGACATGACCATGAATCAATACAGAATGCAGTTAGAAGACAAAAAAATGTAGAGTCAGACTAGGATTCGCGTACACTGCAGTGCGTGCGTCGCGTTTAAAAAGCTTGCACTGCAGTACGCTTCGAGTACACAATGCAGTGCGCTTAGTGCAAAAAAAATGTGAAAAACAAAAACTTGGCTGCAGTGCGGATGAATTTTGAAACTCGACGACAAACACGTTGAATTCATCTTTGCAGTCCCATGTGATAAGGTGAGATGCAGTGCGGATGCATATATTTAAAAAAAAACTTGGCTGCTAGTCATATGAGATAACGTAGTGCGCTGCGAACATGTTACAACTCACAAGGAGGAGTTGGCTGAAAGCTCCATTATGCACATATTTGACATTGTCACCATGTGCCACCAAAAAAAACACACACAAAAACTAACTACACCGATATATACAAAAGCACACAGCGTGGTGTTTACAGCTTTGGGCATCGAGAACTACACACAGCGACCATACATTGTTGTTTACATAAAGTTCTGGAGCACACACGAACAAGACATCAACACACATAGAAAAAAGATCTACTATCATTTATGCCTCATCCTGCTCCTTCGAATCCAGTCTTGGAGAGAAGCCAAGAGAAATGCAGAGATTTCTTAGATCCTCCGGGAACTCGGTGATAACGACCTAGTTTTCTGGGTGGAACAGAATCTGGAACAAAAACTCAGCCTTCCAATCCTGAATAACAGCTTCCTGCGATGAAGAAAAAAATAAAATAAACAAATATACAACATCATATACGAAAAAAGAAACTGACGAAAAAAATATCAAGGAATGAGGAGATATTGCTGAGTTAAAAAGAAGATACTTACACTACGCTTTCCGAATTTCACAACAAAGGTTTTGCCGTCATAATACTGAGCCATCTTCAGAACATAAAAGCCGCACTCGTTCGGGCCCTGCTCAGGGGTGCCCAAATAGCTAGCTTTTTTTGAAACACCCACCCAGTCTACCGACTCCTTTCTCTTGTACTCTTTTTCTCCATAAACCCTCTTCAACAATGCAGTCATCCTGATCATCTGGTGGAAAAAAAATACACATCACAACAAAAATTGTTCAACACGCCCACACATGAAAAAAAAACAAGAAAGGTGAAAAAAGGAAAAAAATTACCATTTCAGTGCGGTCGCTGTGGTATTCAAACTTATGCCACCGCGTCGTTTGATCAACCGGTCCGCTGTACCTCCTAGTGTCATGAATGTCAAGGGTCTCGCGGTGCCTGTTCATCGTGTATAGCGAATAATGCTCGTCTTTCAACCGTGGTAACAGAATCTGATTTTGTTTCGTCAAATTTGTTATGGAATCGATCAGTGAAAAGGGATTACTGGAAAAAATTGGGAGAGAATATAAATACAAAAAGGCTGAACAAAAGCAAATCTGATAACTTACTAATTTGCAATCAAGAAGGTTCTCGTCATCACGGACATAAAGTTCGAACTGCTGTGCTGCATCTTCGATGTTAAACTTGCTGTTGACAAAAGGCAACACAACATTTCCATCTGCATCTCTATCCGCGCGATCATTCATTTGAAGCACATATTGCGTGTGGGTAATTCAGAAAAGAAAAGTTAATGCAGTTCACCTTAAAAATATATTCGCTCCGACGCTTAATAAAAAAAACGGATCACGCTTCTCTAAAAAACAGTATGCAGTTCACAAATTCTCACCATAATTTGTTTCGTTTTAAGATGCATCGGTTAAGACACACAAAAAAATGTATGCAGTTCAGTACATTCTAAAAACAAATTATTATACACTATTTACTGCAGTTCACTAGAGCATAAAAAAAATAAGAAAAAAAAGATAAATACCGTGATAAACAAAGGGGACAGCAGAACGCGTTCGCCAGATCGATAAACCACATTCATAGTCTCGTCATTCTTCCAGAACCTGATGACATGATCCATCAATTCCGAGTCCATAAAACCACCTTTGGTGAAAGTTAGGAACATGTAGTCCACAGTCACGGTGTAGAGTTCGATAGGATTCCTGTGCAGGAAAAGCGCGAACCTGCACAAAAGAAACGGCAAAAGGTGGGGGGTTAGTAGCACAAAAGCAAAAACACAGAAAAAAACGTTACACACATTAAAAATCAAAAAAATATAAAAAACTAACGAAAAAAGAACTGACTCGCTGTATTTCTGCCTGAATTGTGTGCTCGTGATGAGTTGCAAGACTTTCCTCATCTCCACAAGATGGCTGAATCTCGCAGGATTCAACTTCTCTACAGGAGATCGAAACTTTGATGGCTTCTGCACAGGCCTCCTGTTTGATAGAATTAGTGCCTCGCTGTCCGTCGGGGGTTCCACAGCTGCGCTCCTGGTCCTCCTAGGCACTGGTGGTGGCCTCTCAAAATCATCATCGCTATCTTCAGCGTTCGGAGGGCTCGCGGCTTTCTTCCCATGCTTGACATTGAAAGGAGATTTCTCAAGAGCTTTCTCATTCGAAGTGCCGGCGTCACTCCTCAACATCTTACCCACAGGTTCTTTCACGACCTTGACGGGAGGTTCATCAAGGACAACTTTCTGAATAGTTGGAGTATGAACCTGAGTTTCAAACAAGGAAATACCACCTTGGTAGCCTGCACAAAAACAAAAAAAATTGGATAATGAGCAAAAGTAGTGAAAAAGAATCATCAAGTTCCCTAAAGAAAAAGTCATTTTTAAACACACAAATGGGGTTCTGCTAAAAAAGCTTAACAAAAGTAGTCGACCTACCCTCTCTGTACCGATGAAGTTCACTTAATAAAAAAAGGTGTGTGACTCAAAAAAAAATGTAATAACCTTCTTTAAAAATTAAAAGTGATGTCAGGTCCAGACAGCAATGCGACGAGGTCAGCCAACTATAGAGCATCGCCTTCCTGATGTAGCCAATGTGCTCCTTCCCAAATTTGGCAATCGTTTCACCATCCCAGGTCTGCATGAACTGGAACATGTAAAATCCACAATCATGCCTGCAAAAAGAAAAAACAACACAAAACACATTAACAATGCAGTTCACTCAGTAATAAAAGTGCTACTGATGTTAGTAAAACAATGCAGCTCCATACACACAAAAAGATTACCGAGGGAGAACAACAAATAACACAGATAGTAATGCAGTTCGCTCAAAAGGGAAAAGGTGCTTCTAATTTAGTAAAAACAATGCAGCTCACTTACACAAGAAAAAAATGAAGGAGGAAAAAGAAAAAAGGAGAACAGGTACAAACCCGTTTCCCTGTTGCAGGACGTTAATATGAGTCAGCGCATAGCCATCCAGGGTGGGAGGGTTCAACGGCTCGTCGCAGCTTGCACTGCCATCTTTCCAGACTTTTTTGATGTTCCTGACCATTTTCCCGAAGACAACACTTGCAGCAGCACTGTCTCCTTCGTTCAATGAGTCGAGAAGCTCAAAACGCTTCTCTCGCAGGTTCAAAGTGACCAAGCAGTAGTGGCCTATCGCGTCCTTCACTGTTGCGGGAGGAGGGTCAAATGTTGCAAACATAATCTGAAATAAAAAAAGAAATAAAACAAAAACAGATGAGAAAAAATAGAAAAAACAGAAAACTTATTTTCAAGATGACGAAAAATGGTCAAGATGCGTTACCAAGTTTTTCTTGTCCACACGTTCCTCTGCGCTTGAAGAAAACATCTTTTTCAAAGCCCTATTTGTGGCACCGCCGTTCCAAATGGAATTCTGCAAAAAAGACAAAACCAGAGAGTTAATGAAAAGTGGTTATAGCACAAATAAAAATTGGACGAGGGGGGTAAAATATAAATTAATGAAAAATGCTTACGCATAGGTTGTACGGGACAATCATAGTTTGAGATCCTTTGAACCTTTCAGCTAGCATAGACACGCCAATGTTTGCGAGGCGCGTGCTCAGTGTTCCATACGACCAAAAAGAATCGCCGACATGGCCGATAGTAATATCACCAAACTCTCCCTTGAACGCAACTAGATGCCTTCAGACAAGAAGAAAAAAGCACAGCAAAAATTGATAAGATGGGAGCGTCCCTGAAAAAATAACATATTAATTAACCGGGCGCGTAAGACATAAAATATCATACTGCTTCTTCTTGTCCCTCCTAGCCCTCGTAACAGCGTCATACAACTGTTGGAAATATGCCCTAGAGGAAATAATAAATTGGTTATTATTATATTTCCTTGTTCACGATAATCGTTTATTATCCATGCTAGAATTGTATTGATAGGAAACTCAGATACATGTATGGATACATAGACAAACACCATGTCCCTAGTGAGCCTCTAGACGACTAGCTCGTTGATCAATAGATGGTTACGGTTTCCTGACCATGGACATTGGATGTCGTTGATAACGGGATCACATCATTAGGAGAATGATGTGATGGACAAGACCCAATCCTAAGCCTAGCACAGATCGTGTAGTTCGTATGCTAAAGCTTTTCTATATGTCAAGTATATTTTCCTTAGACCATGAGATTGTGCAACTCCCGGATACCGTAGGAATGCTTTGGGTGTACCAAACGTCACAACGTAACTGGGTGACTATAAAGGTGCACTACAGGTATCTCCGAAAGTGTCTGTTGGGTTGGCACGAATCGAGACTGGGATTTGTCACTCCGTATGACGGAGAGGTATCTCTAGGCCCACTCGGTAGGACATCATCATAATGTGCACAATATGTGATCAAGGAGTTGATCACGGGATGATGTGTTACGGAACGAGTAAAGAGACTTGCCGGTAACGAGATTGAGCAAGGTATCGGTATACCGACGATCGAATCTCGGGCAAGTGCTATACCGATAGACAAAGGGAAACATATACGGGATTGATTGAATCCATGACATCGTGGTTCATCCGATGAGATCATCGTGGAACATGTGGGAGCCAACATGGGTATCCAGATCCCGCTGTTGGTTATTGGCCGGAGAGTTGTCTCGGTCATGTCTACATGGTTCCCGAGCCCGTAGGGTCTACACACTTAAGGTTCGATGACGCTAGGGTTATAGGGAAAGTATGTACGCGGTTACCGAATGTTGTTCGGAGTCACGGATGAGATCCCGGACGTCACGAGGAGTTCCGGAATGGTCCGGAGGTAAAGATTCATATATGGGAAGTCCTGTTTTGGTCACCGGAAAAGTTTCGGGCGATATCGGTATTGTACCGGGACCACCGGGAGGGTCCCGGGGGTCCACCAGGTGGGGCCACCAGCCCCTGAAGGCTGCGTGGGCTAAGTGTGGGAGGGAACCAGCCCCAAGGGGGCTGGTGCGCCCCCCCACCAAGTTCCTAGGCGCATGGAGAGGGGAGGGGGCAAACCCTAGGTCCAGATGGGCCTTAAGGCCCACCCTAGGGCGCCCCCTCTCTCTCCCCCCCTTGGCCGCACCCTAGATGGGTTTTCTAGGGCTGGCCGCACCCCTAGGGGTGGGAAACCCTAAAGGGGGCGCAGCTCTCCCTCCCCCCTATATATATGTGAGGTTTTGGGGCTGCTAGACACACGAGAAAGTCTCCCTCTTGGCGCAGCCCTACCCCTCTCCCTCCTCGTCTCTTGCAGCGCTTGGCGAAGCCCTGCTGGAGTCCCGCGCTCCTCCACCACCACCACGCCGTCGTGCTGCTGTTGGATGGAGTCTTCCCCAACCTCTCCCTCTCTCCTTGCTGGATCAAGGCGTGGGAGACGTCACCGGGCTGCACGTGTGAAGAACGCAGAGGCACCGTCCGTTCGGTGCTAGGATCTTCGGCGATCTGAATCGCGGCGAGTACGACTCCATCAACCGCGTTCTTGAACGCTTCCGCTTAGCGATCTACAAGGGTATGTGGATCCAACTCTCCTCTCGTAGATGTGCATCTCCTAGATTGATCTTGGTGAGCGTAGGAAAATTTTTGTTTCCCATGCAACGTTCCCCAACAGTGGCATCATGAGCTAGGTCTTTGCGTAGATGCAATCACGAGTAGAACACAAAGGAGTTTGTGGGCGTTGATGTTTAGATTGCTTCCCTCCTTGGTCTTTCTTGATTCAGCGGTATTATGGGATGAAGCGGCCCGGACCAACTTTACATGTCCACGTACATGAGACCGGTTCCATCGACAGACATGCGACTTTTGTTGCATAAGATGGCTGGCGGGTGTCTGTCTCTCCTATCTTAGTTGAATCGGAATAGACAAAGGCGGTCCTTGTAGAAGGTTAAATAGCAACTTAAATATCACCGTTGTGGCTTTGCGAAGGTAAGAAGCGTTCTTGCTAGATACCCATAGCAGCCACGTAAAACATGCAACAACAAATTAGAGGACGTCTAACTTGTTTTTGCAGGGTATGTATGTGATATGATATGGCCAATGACATGATGAGATATATTTGATGTATGAGATGATCATGTTGTAATAGTTAATATCGACTTGCATGTCGATGTATACGGCAACCGGCAGGAGCCATAGGGTTGTCTTTAATTTTTGTATGACCTGCGTGTCAGTCATTAAGCACTATGTAATGCTTTACTTTATCGCTAAACGGTAGCAATAGTAGTAAGAGCATGGTGGGCGCGCGGCAACCCCGATGGCGACACGATGATGGAGATCATGATGATGGGGATCATGGTGTTACGCCGGTGACGATGGAGATCATGCCGGTGCTTTGGAGATGGAGATCAAAAACACGAGTTGATGGCCATATCATGTCACTTATGATTTGCATGTGATGTTAATCCTTTTATGCATCTTATTTTTGCTTAGGACGACGGTAGCATTATAAGATGATCCCTCACTAAAATTTCAAGATGAAATTGTGTTCCCCCCGAGTGTGCGCCGTTGCGAAGGTTCGTCGTTTCGAAGCACCACGTGATGATCGGGTGTGATAGACTCTACGTTCGCATACAACGGGTGCAAGCCAGTTTTGCACATGCAGAACACTCGGGTTAGACTTGACGAGCCTAGCATGTACAGACATGGCCTCGGAACACGGAAGACCGAAAGGTCGAGCATGAGTCATATAGTAGATATGATCAACATGAAGATGTTCACCATTGACACCACCTCATCTCACGTGATGATCGGACTTGGGTTGGTGGATTTGGATCATGTCACGCTCGGATGACCAGAGGGATGTCAATTTGAGTGGGAGTTATAAGTAATTTGATTAGTTAAACTCACTTATCATGAACAATAGTCTAAGTTGCCTTTGCAAATTATGTTGTAGATCAATAGCTTGCGTTGTAGCTCCCTGTTTAATACGATCCTAGAGAGAGACTAAGTTGAAAGATATTGTAAGCAAGGATGCGGACTGGGTCCGTAGTCCGAGGAGTGTCCTCACTGCTGCATAGAAAGCTTACGTCTTTGATGCACCGCTCAATGTGCAAACCCCTACAACGTTGTCTGTGGATGTTGTGAACACCTGAGAGACACGTCCTGATGACTACTTGATAGTTTAGTGCACCATACTTTACGGCTTAGAATCGGGATTCCAATTACGTTTTGAACGCCATAGAACATATGAGATGTTCTAAGAGCTGAAATTGGGATTTCAGGCTCATGCCCGTGTTAAGAGGTATGAGACCTCTGACAAGTTCTTTTGCCAAAAAGATGGAGGAGAATAGCTCAACTAGTGAGCGTGTGCTCAGAATGTCTGGGTGCTGAAATCACTTGAACCAAGTGGGAGTTAATCTTCCAGGTAAGATAGTGGTTGACAGAATTCTCTAGACACTATCACCAAGCTACTAGAACTTCGTGATGAACTATGACATGCAAAGGATGGAGATGATCCCGATGCTGTCAGCGGTTCTTAGTACCGCAAAAGTAGAGATCAAGAAGGAGCATCAAGTGTTGATGGTTTAACAAGACCACTGGTTTCAAAAGGGTAAGGGCTAGAAGGGAAACTTCATGAATGGCAAACCTGTTGTCGCTCTGATGAAGGAACCCATGGTTGAACCCAAACCTCGAGACTAAGTGCTTCTATTGTAAGGGGAACGGTCACATGGTAGCGGAACCACCCCAAATACATGGTAGATATGATAGCTGGCAACTTCAACAAAGTATATTTGATATACGTGTTATTGATGTGTACCTTAGTAGTACTCCTTGTAGCACCTGGGTATTGGATACCGGTTCAGTTACTATTATTAGTGACTTGAAGCAAAAGCTACAGACTGAACGGAGACTAGCTAAGGGCGAGGTGACGATGTGTGTTGGAAGTGTTTCCAAGGTTGATGAGATCACCATCGCACACTTCCTCTATTTTCGAGATTAGTGTTGAACCTAGATAAATGTTATCAGGTGTCTGCGTTGAGCATGAAAATGATTAGATCATGTTCATTACAATACGATTATTCATTTAAGTCAGAGAATAATGGTTATTCTGTTTACATGAATAATACCTTTATGGTCATGCACCCAATGGTTTGTTGAATCTCGATCATAATAATACACATGATGATGATATTAATGCCAAAAGATGTAGAGTTAATAATGATAGTACCACTTTCTTGTGGCACTGTCGCTTAGGTCATTTTGGCATAAAATGCATGAAGAAACTCCATGCTGATGGACGTTTGGAGTCACTTGATTTTGAATCGCTTGACACATGCGAGCCATGCCTCATGGGCAGGATGACTGAGATCTCGTTTTCAGGTACATTGAAACGGGTAAGTGACTTATTGGAAATCATACATGCTGATGTATGTGATCCAATGAGAATTAAGGCGTGTGGTGGATATCGTTATTTTCTCATCTTCACTGACGATTTGAGTAGATATGGTATATTTATTTAATGAAGCAAAAGTCTGAAACGTTTGAAAGGTTCAAAAATTTCAGAGTGAAGATTAAGAATCATCATAACAAGAAGATCATGTTCCTACGATCTGATCAAGGGGATATTATCTGAATTATGAGTTTGGCAATCACTTAAGACATTGTGGAATTGTTTCGCAGTTGAAGTCCCCTGGAACACCATAGCGTAATGGTGTGTCCGGACATCGTAATCGAACCTTATGAGATATGGTGCGATCTATGGTGTGTCTTACCGATCTACCGCTATTATTTTGAGGTTATGCATTAGAGACAGCTGCATTCACTTTATATAGGGCACCATCTAAGTCCGTTGAGACGACGTCGTATGGTTTGGCAAGAAACCAAAGTTGTCGTTTTCTTAAATGTTTGGGGCTGCGATGCTTATGGCTTCAGCCAGGAAAAGCTCGAACCCAAAGCGGACAAATACATCTTCATAGGATATCCAAAGGTAACAGTTGGGTATACCTTCTATCTCAGATCCAAGGACAAAAATGTTTGTCGCTAAGAACGGGTCCTTTCTCGAGAAGGAGTTTCTCTCGAAAGAATTGAGTGGGAGGAAGATAGAACTTGATGAGGTTGTCGAACCCTCACTTCAACCGGATAGTAGTGCAACACAGAAAGATGTTTCTGTGGAACCTACGACAGTTGAAGAGGAAACTAATGATAGTGATCATGAAGCTCCAGATCAAGTTGCTATCGATCCTCGTAGGTCGACAAGGATATGTACTACTCCTGAGTGGTACGGTGATCCTGTCTTAGATGTCATGTTGTTGAACAACAATGAACCTACGAACTATGGAGAAGCGATGGTGGGCCCATATTCCGACAAATGGTTAGAAGCCGATAAATCCGAGATAGGATCCATGTATCAAAACAAAGTATGGACTTTGGTGGACTTGCCCTATGATCGGCAAGCCATTGAGACAAATGGATCTTTAAGACTAAGACGGACATGGACGGTAATGTCACCGTCTATGAAGCTCGACTTGTGGCGAAGAGTTTTTCACAAGTTCAAGGAGTTGACTACGATGAGATTTTCTCACCCGTAGCAATGCTTAAGTCCGTCGGAATCATGTTAGCATTAGCTGCATTTATGAAATCTGGCAGATGGATGACAAAACAAGTTTCCTTACCAGTTTTCGTAAGGAAAGGTTGTATGTGATACAATCAGAAAGGTTTTGTCGATCCTAAGGATGCTAAAAGGATATGCTAGCTCCAGCGATCCTTCCATGGACTAGAGCAAGCATCTCGGAGTCAGAATATACACTTTGATGGAGTGATCAAAGTTTTTGGGTATACAAAGTTTGTTGGAAACTTGTATTTGCAATAAAGTGAGTGGGAGCACTACAACATTTCTGATAAGTATATGTGTATGACATATTGTTGATCCGAAATGATGTAGAATTTCTGGAGAGCATAAAGGGTTGTTTGAAATGAGTTTTTCAAAGGAAGACCTGGATAAAGCTGCTTACATATTGGGCGTCAAGATCTATACAGATAGATCAAGACGCCTGATGATACTTTCAAAAGAACACACACCTTTGACATGATTTTGAAGGAGTTCAAAATGGATCAGTCAAAGAAGGAGTTCTTACCTGAGTTGTTAGGTGTGAAGTTGAGTAAGACTCAAAACTTGACCACGGCAGAAGGAAGAGGAAGGACGAAGGTCGTCCCCTATGCTTTTGTCATAGGCTCTGTACGGTATGCCATGCTAAGTACCGCACCTGATGTGTGCCTTGCCACATGTCTGGCAAGAGGGTACAAAGGTGATCCAGGAGTGGATTACTAGATAGTGGTCAAAATTATCCTTAGAGGAATAAGGAAATGTTTCTCGGTTATGGAGGTGATAAAGAGTTCGACGTAAAGAGTTACGTCGATGCAAGCTTAACACCTATCCGGATAACTCTAAGTGGAGATACCGGATACGTATAATGGAGCAACAGTTTGGAATAGCTCCAAGTGGAACGTGGTAGCAGCATCTACGATATGACATAAAGTTTTGCGAAGTACATAGGGATCTGAATGTTGCAGACCCGTTGACTACAACCTCTCTCACAAGCATAACATGATCAAACACAGAACTCATTGAGTGTTAATCACATATTGATGTGAACTAGATTACTGACTCTAGTGAACTCTTTGGATGTTGGTCACATGGCGATGTGACCTTTGAGTGTTAATCACATGGCGATGTGAACTAGATTATTGACTCTAGTGCAAGTGGGAGACTGTTGGAAATATGCCCTAGAGGCAATAATAAATTGGTTATTATTATATTTCCTTGTTCACGATAATCGTTTATTATCCATGCTAGAATTGTATTGATAGGAAACTCAGATACATGTATGGATACATAGACAAACACCATGTCCCTAGTGAGCCTCTAGAAGACTAGCTCGTTGATCAATAGATGGTTACGGTTTCCTAACCATGGACATTGGATGTCGTTGATAACGGGATCACATCATTAGGAGAATGATGTGATGGACAAGACCCAATCCTAAGCCTAGCACAGATCGTGTAGTTCG
The DNA here is from genome assembly GCA_902687465.1 of Secale cereale. Lineage (NCBI taxonomy): Eukaryota > Viridiplantae > Streptophyta > Magnoliopsida > Poales > Poaceae > Secale > Secale cereale. The sequence continues at coordinate 35,869,485 of LR738710.1, forward strand.
TATGCTAAAGCTTTTCTATATGTCAAGTATCTTTTCCTTAGACCATGAGATTGTGCAACTCCCAGATACCGTAGGAATGCTTTGGGTGTACCAAACGTCACAACGTAACTGGGTGGCTATAAAGGTGCACAACAGGTATCTCCGAAAGTGTCTGTTGGGTTGGCACGAATCGAGACTGGGATTTGTCACTCCGTATGACGGAGAGGTATCTCTGGGCCCACTCGGTAGGACATCATCATAATGTGCACAATATGTGATCAAGGAGTTGATCACGGGATGATGTGTTACGGAACGAGTAAAGAGACTTGCCGGTAACGAGATTGAGCAAGGTATCGGTATACCGACGATCGAATCTCGGGCAAGTGCTATACCGATAGACAAAGGGAATCGTATACGGGATTGATTGAATCCTTGACATCGTGGTTCCGATGAGATCATCGTGGAACATGTGGGAGCCAACATGGGTATCCAGATCCCGCTGTTGGTTATTGGCCGGAGAGTTGTCTCGGTCATGTCTACATGGTTCCCGAGCCCGTAGGGTCTACACACTTAAGGTTCGATGACGCTAGGGTTATAGGGAAAGTATGTACGCGGTTACCGAATGTTGTTCGGAGTCCCGGATGAGATCCCGGACGTCACGAGGAGTTCCGGAATGGTCCGGAGGTAAAGATTCATATATGGGAAGTCCTGTTTTGGTCACCGGAAAAGTTTCGGGCGATATCGGTATTGTACCGGGACCACCGGGAGGGTCCCGGGGGTCCACCAGGTGGGGCCACCAGCCCCTGAAGGCTGCGTGGGCTAAGTGTGGGAGGGAACCAGCCCCAAGGGGGCTGGTGCGCCCCCCCACCAAGTTCCTAGGCGCATGGAGAGGGGAGGGGGGCAAACCCTAGGTCCAGATGGGCCTTAAGGCCCACCCTAGGGCGCCCCCTCTCTCTCCCCCCCTTGGCCGCACCCTAGATGGGTTTTCTAGGGCTGGCCGCACCCCTAGGGGTGGGAAACCCTAAAGGGGGCGCAGCCCTCCCTTCCCCCTATATATATGTGAGGTTTTGGGGCTGCTAGACACACGAGAAAGTCTCCCTCTTGGCGCAGCCCTACCCCTCTCCCTCCTCGTCTCTTGCAGCGCTTGGCGAAGCCCTGCTGGAGTCCCGCGCTCCTCCACCACCACCACGCCGTCGTGCTGCTGTTGGATGGAGTCTTCCCCAACCTCTCCCTCTCTCCTTGCTGGATCAAGGCGTGGGAGACGTCACCGGGCTGCACGTGTGAAGAACGCGGAGGCACCGTCCGTTCGGTGCTAGGATCTTCGGCGATCTGAATCGCGGCGAGTACGACTCCATCAACCGCGTTCTTGAACGCTTCCGCTTAGCGATCTACAAGGGTATGTGGATCCAACTCTCCTCTCGTAGATGTGCATCTCCTAGATTGATCTTGGTGAGCGTAGGAAAATTTTTGTTTCCCATGCAACGTTCCCCAACAACAACTCATTGTATCTCCTCATAAGAGTTGGATCAATCCTTGAAGGAGTAACAACATGTAATTCCTCATCTGCATACAGGGTGGGGGACGATATCAGATTATAAACACACACAGTCCATTTCGACACCGGGAAAAAGAACAAAAAATAATGCAGTTCGCTTACCTTCGGTTTTGGAATAAACTTCCTGTGGCTGCTCGTATACATCTTCGCTGAGCATCAAGTGCTCCAGCCCGGTAATATCATCGTCAAGCGGCGCTTGATTACTCATGTCCTGAGAAAGTCTTGGCTGTTCCTCTTCGGAATCAATCGAAACTGTCTCGGCTGGGGCTTTGGTTGTATCGGCTGGGAAAGCCAGATTGCCGACATATTGATCGGAGGCGCGAGGGACCACACAAAATTTATCAGGCACCTCGTCGCCAACCAACAAAACAGTAGGCCCAACAACAACATCGATGCCAGCGGATGTCCCGGCATCGTCAAATCCGACTCTACGAGTTCCTTCTGTCTCTTCTGCAACTTCAACTGTAACACCAGGAGCTCCTTCTTTCTCTTCATCCTTATCACAATCCACAATGTCATCCCTCCCCTCTCTCTCTTGTGCCTTATCAGCCTCGACAGGACACTCCCCTCCTTCTCTACCTTCTGCCTTATCAACCTCCGCATCAGGCTCCTGCCCTCCTCTCCCTTCCACGTTATCATCCCCAATGATCCGCTCCGCTTGGATTTCAACATTTAATCCGCAGTTCTGATGAGTTAACAAAAATAAAACATATTACACAAAAAAAAGCTAGAATGCAGTGCACTAATAAAAACGGACCATGAAGCTACCACGAAAAATAAAAAATAAAACACAAAAATGCAAAAATTCTCTATACTCACCAGGGGAGCGTCGTCGCCTTCCATCTCTTCACACTTGTCAGCCTCCTCCTCCTTGCCAGCGTCGTCACCATCTGCCTCCTTCCCATGTATCTCCACATTTGATTCGGCAACCTAAAAAACATTAAAACATAAATAAAACTATTATCCAAATCTGCAGTTCTACAACTACAAAACAAACACCGGATCATGCAGTTCACTGCTAAAAAAAAGATGATGCTTCTTCTCTAGACAACAACTGCAGTGCACTACCACTTCTGGTGCGCAAAAAATACAAAGAAAAAGTTAAAAAATGCAGTTCGCTGCCACTGCTGGTGCAAAAAAAATATAATTGTTTGTTTTGGACACTACATGAAAAATCAAACAATGAAGTTCACTGTAACAAAAAAAATGGTAGGAACAAATCAAACCTTGTCCATGACCACTTCTTCAATAGGATTGTCTTTGGCAGCTTCGTCAACGGGCGATAATGGCCTGTCAAACAAGTGATCAGAATCAACACCGTCGTAGTCCTGGTGCTCATCAACACGACCAGCGTTAGCCTTGGAGGATTCTCCGAAACACTGGGGAAAGAACAAAACGATAGAAAAAACAAATAGTCAATGCAACAAAAACGCACAAAAAAATAGATAACAAAATATGGGTAAAAAAAACTGTTCACATGTGGAAAAAAGACATACATCCACATCTGCGGGGTCGGGCAGAGAAGGCCGGACAACATCTTCGTGCCTGTTCATTTCCTTCACGATTGCATCCGCTTCCTGCTCATACGCAGCACACCTGTCATCCTGAGACTGCTTAAGCTGAACGAATGAAGATCTGATATTCGTTACAGCTGCTTAAGGAATTCAAGCTGCCCATGGTCAAAGTTATGAGCGGCCTCGATTTCTGCTTCAGAAGGGCCTTTGCCTTCAGCAAACAAACCGGCAATATTCCTCATCCTGGAACCGGATGTTGGGAAATCACTAGTTATATTGATGACCCTATCGAGAAGCTCATCGACCTGCACAAATCTATTGCGATCACCAGAAGCATGTCCGGAAAAACCTCCAGCAGCAGCCCTAGCAAAACCACGACCCCGTCGAATTGGAGCAGCCCTAGCAAGAGGTTCACAAAACATTTCAGGGGCTTCAGCAACTACAGTCCGCTTATACACAATGTCCGCTTCCGCCTTCCACTGAAAAAATTAACAAAAAAAAAGAGATGCAGTTCACAAAAGAAAATTACATAAGAGGTTGACATTTTAGCATGCGCGAAAAAAGGAATAAAGACAAAAACAAAGGATGGCTATGCACTCACCGGCAGCTTGCCAAAATTGTAAGAGTCCAGGTGAATCTTTCCCCTGAAAACGATGTCGGCGTTGTGAATCTTCTTCAACTGCACATGGGACAGTATTGCGGCGCGCGGAGTGCGTTTATCCATCACCGATACTTTTCTAAGGTTCAAGGAATCCAGGTACATGAACAGGGGGACGATGGTGCAACCCTCAGCGCAGTTCTGCTTGCTCCCTATAGAATTCCACTTGTACACAGCGGCCTGCAGCTCGTCGACAACAAGCTGACAAAAATCCATGCTAGCCATAGATGCAATATCCAAGTTTTCAACCATAGCAGCTACCCTGGACAACCGAGTTGCGGGGCTAGGACAAAGCAAGCACTGGAAGACAATGAGAAAAAAACTTTCACCGTCTTATCAACCTTCCCTGGGTCCGCAGCCAGCGTGCGAAGTAAGGTAAGTAGGTCCTTCGCATCTATGCTCCTAGAACGGTTGAACCCGAGTTCATCCTTCAGGTTAGTCAGCGAATCATCGTGGCCGCTGGCAGCAGGCCTGGGAGCAGTGTGAGAACCCATAGGGAAGTCGAAAATGTGATGGACAACCTCGCGATTGATTTCTAGAACCTTGTTTGGCCCACAGTCCAGTCTCATCGTGTCGGGGTCAATCTTTCCCATCAGCTTGCACATCAAAACACGAGAAACATTCTTCTCTAATTTCAGGTCAAAGACAATGCCAAAACCTGCTTGCCGCACCAAAGTTCTGTGCACCTCACCCAGCAAAGCGACAGCTTTGATTACGTTTGGAATGGACAGGCGAACAGTCTTGTTGAAACGCCATTTGTGCCCAGCATCGTCTTCAGACCTCTTCCTCTTCGTACTCTTAGCAGCCTACAAAAAAAACAAAAAGAATTAAAAATGCAGTTCACATCAGCAAAACTCATGCAAAAACAACTTAAAAAAAACAAGAGAAAAAGTAAATAAACAGCGTATACCTTACTAACATCAACATCCCCCTCATCAGAATCACTGTCCAGAGCTTCTTCAGCTGCAGTTTCCCGCGCAAGCTTAGATCGACGCTCACAATCAACACCAGAGTGATCGTCCTCGCGTCTCCGCTTTCCATGAATCCCACCCACATCAACCTCGGCGTAATTAGGTCTCTTTGAGTAATCAACACGCGGGCTCCGGCGTGGAGAACTTAAACCGTGCTCTGCGATAGTGTTCAGTTTCCTCTTCACAGGATTCTTTGCGGGGACAAATTTAGCAGACTTCTTTGAATCAGCAATCCTCCTTCCTATCTCCTTACCCTCTCCTAACTTTACTTCCTTCGCCCTATGAGCCTTCACGAAAGTATTACCAAGCGCAATAGCTTTCTGCCTTCTCCTCTCAACGTCGGCTGCAATCTGATCAGGGACCATCCAGTCCTGTGTAACTGGCTCTGTGCCATCAACAGATTGCGACTGGGTTTCAATCAACTCAGGTGGAATGTTGACCTGATCGGACGTACCGCCACCGACAACATCGGCTGTGAAATAACGTGTAATCAGATAGCTAACGCCACCACCCCCTGACCCACCAGGAGATAAAACTGTGGGTGAGAAAAAACATAAGAAAAGATGTGTCTGTGAGATGATGAGCTAAACTTAATGCAACTCATATCACCTTGGAAAAAACAAAAAAATGTAGAAATGCAGTGCACTTTTCCAGCAGTTTTATGTTTAACAATCAAAAACATAAACAGTAAACCTAAAAAAATGCAGTTCATGTCACTTGAATATAATATTCGCGCGTGTTCTGAAAAAGTGCACATTGGCCCAGGGTTTTATGATGCAGTGCACTAATTCGTTCAAGTGACCAATTGACCGCATATAAAAAAAAGAAGTGCGCTTAGATATGCCAAACAAAACAAAAACATGCAGTTCTGTGAGAGGCAAAAACTAAAACTTAATGCAGCTCGTATCGATTTCGCAAAAACCGCATAGTGGATAGGGAAAAAAATACAAAGCAGTGTCCAAAATGCAGTGCTCTTTTAGCAGTTTATGTTTAACATAAAAAACACAACAACTAACTTAATGCCCTTCCAAAAAAGTAAAAAACAATTAACTTGACGCAGTTCATATCAGTTTGCCACGCGTGTCTTAAAAAAAGGCCTTACTAAAAAGGGATCTAAGATGCAGTACACTATTTCGTTCGACAAAAAACAAGTAAATTGACCCTGAATGAAAACTGCAGTTCAGTTTAATGTAGTTACCAGATGGAGAAGCCGTTCTAACCGGTGACGCATCAATTGGTGAGGAAGAAGCCATACTGTGCCTCCGATCAGCAGGGGATGATAATTAAAACCTAAACCTAGACAGCAAACACCAAATCCAGGGAGGCGAAAACTTTCAGTCCATAGGGGGTTGCAATTTCAAGCATACAAAAACAACCTTAAGAAGAGAATGCTGGCACGAAAAATAACCCTAGCACAAGATCTGGACCGGATTAGGGGCGATTTGGGGCTCACCGTGGGACGAAGTGACTGCAGGACGAGGCGGGTGCGGACGGCAACGGCGGAGGAAGCGCCCTACGGACGGCGGCGGCTGCGGGCGTCGTCGCCCTCCACCACGAGTGAGCCCCTTCGGTCGCCGGCGGCTGCGGGCGTCGTCGCTCTACACCACGGGAGCACGAGGGCGGGGGGGATTTCTGTGCGAGCACGGGGGAGAGGGAAGTGGAGGCGGGCAAGGGGGCTGAAAGAGAGACTTAATGAATAAAAGACCGTCCGACAGGCCCACAGGTCATAGACGAAAAATAAAAAAACGTCTCGGTGTTGTAACACGATGCAGTTCGCTTACCGAAAACCGCCTCGCCTTCTAAAGCGTTGCAGTTCGCTTACGGCAGACGATTCCGCTTCTAAAGCGATGCAGTTCGCTTACGGCTGACGATTCGGTTCGCCTGCCCTAAAATAAATGCGCCCACTATCGGCCGAAGCGCCCGCGCCCCCCACCCATCCTCTATCCCGGCGGTTGCACGCCGCACGAACTGCAACGATCATCACGAACCCACGATCGCCACCACGGTTGGGAGACGAGATCGTGGCCTCGGCAGAAGTTACTGCCGCTCCCATTTAAATCCCGCGCTCCATCGAACAGACCGTCCGCACAAACACACGACGCTGCCCCTTCCTCCTCCTCTTCGTCCTCTTTGCAGCAATGGGGTTCAGCAGGACCTACGACGCCGTGCATGCGCACGGGAACACGAAGCTGAAGGTGGTCTACACCACCGACGTCGCCGCCATGGCGACGTACGTCGAAGAATTCAAGACACATCTCCAGCGGCGCCGCCAGAAGATCGTCGGCATCGACGTGGAGTACACACCCGACCACCGCAGGGCGGCTGTGGTTCAACTATCCATCGGCAAGTACCAGCCAGTGCTTGTTTTCCAGGTATGTGGTACATTGGGCGAGAGATGCGTCCCCTTCGACACGTTCCTCGACGACCCAAGGTAAGCAATTCTCTCTGCCGAGTACGCGTTGCAGTTCTTTATGCCCGTGTATGCAATTCCGAAAGGTATAACTTGCGGTTCACTTTCCCTAGGTTCGAGTTCGCTGGCTTCGCCATCGAGCAGGACAAGCAGAAGCTCGCAGCCTGCAACCTCCACGTCGCCAACTTCGTCGACATCCAGACGAACTAGAGGGTGCCTGATGGAACAAAGCCACTGGACTCGCTGGGCGATGTAGCTGCTGCGATCATCGACGACGAGTACGCAGACATGAAGATGAAGATGACAGACCACGACCACAGCCTGTGGACTTCCATTCTCAGCACCAAACACGTCGAGTATGCTGCCAAGGACGCCTACGCTGCATTCGAGATATGGAACAGAATCAGCACCATGAAGAAAGGCCTCGCGCGCGCTGAAACAGAGAAGACCAGGAAGCGCCTGAGGTCTTCCTGGAAGCCGTGGGGCAAGGGAGCATCAACTTCCACCTCCAACTCCAACGGGTGGAACTGGTGAAGCAGGACAGATGCTGAAACCCAACGATTCCTGTCGCAAGTGCTCGATTTAGTTTCCTTCTGCATATGTAGATTAGTTTGCTTTCGTTCTAGTTTGCTTTCGGACAATGTTTGCTTATGTTGCGTTAGTTTGCTTCATGATGTAGTATGTTAATTATGACCTCAGAACCGTAGTTTCTATCTATCAAATATATGCAGTTCTCAGTACTCTGTTTTCGTTATGTACATTGCTTCAAAACCGCTGATGTAGCTAGGATACACATAAAAAAACAAAACTATCAGAGCAGTTCACATAGAGAATTCTTTCACAAAAACTGCTCCTGTTAAAGAAGTTTGATGCAGTGCTCTTTTATTAAAAAAACTATAGTTCCGTATGTGGGTTAAAAAAGAGGAAAAGCTCGGTGGGGGTTTCCAGAATGCATGTTCTTCAATTGCTGTTGCACATGAAAAACTATATATAAAAAAGAGCACTTCACTTATGCTCAGAATTCTCATAAATAAAATACACCAGAAGCAACGCAAAAAAGCAGTCCGCCTCGCTTGACCAATCGAAAAAACTTATAAAACTAGTACCCCCACGCAACCGTGGCTCTAATGCAGTTCATACAGGCTCGCATTGCATATTAATGCAGTTCGCCGCACTACAAAAAATTCAACGCGCATTTGCATATTACTGCAGTCCACCGCTCTTGACCGCGATTCACAGACGAAACACACAGCATGCGATGCAGTTCTAACAACTATATAATGCAAAAAAAAAACTCAAAGAACATCTTTTGATAAACGACCAGAGCCAGTCGCGCCGCAAAAAAACGTGGACAGAAAACTTAAAATTCTTCCAAAATAACAACTTAATCCGCTCCAATTTATACGGATAGATCAAAAGCAGCCCGTAAATGTCGAAAACAACAGAACATTACAAACAAAACGCAGCAATTTCGATCCGCACTGGGGAGAACAGAGAAACAGAGAAAGGCGGACGAACGGACGCAGATCCGCCAAAATCCAATGATTTCCGTCGTTTTCTCGCAGAATTCAGTGCTTAACCGCAAATTAAATCAGCGCAAACGCGAATAAACCAGTACAAATCAGTGAAACTAGCCAGAAACGATGCTAGATGAATGTTTCCTGCTGCACCTCTATGTATATATATGTGTATATATAGTTGTTGTATACACATATGTACACATATATACACATATATATAACAACTATATATACACATATATATACAACAACTATATATACACATATATATACATACACACATATATATATATATATATATATATATGTGTGTATGTATATATATGTGTATATATAGTTGTTGTATATATATGTATGTGTATATATATATATATATTTTTATTAGGAATTTGCTAAATATATATGTATGTGTATATATATTTTTTTTTCTTAGGAAGTTGTTGTATGTGATGTGTGTATGTGATGTATATATATGTGTATGTGGCTATATAGTTTTTTGTTTATATATGCTAAATATATATAGAAAGTTTTATATATGCAAAAGTTACAAATTTAGAAAAAGAAGGATAGGAAAGAAGAAAATAAGAAAGAGGAAAGAAAGAAGAAGAGGAGAAATAAATAAGAAGAAGAAAAAAAAGAAAAAAAGAGGAGAAGAAGAAAGGAATAGAGGAGAAGAAGAGAAATTTTCTCTTCTTCTCCTCTATTCCTTTCTTCTTCTCCTTTTTTTTTCTTTTTTTTTCTTCGATCTTCTCCTCTAGCGGTTCCTTTTTTCTTCTTCTTCCTCTTTTTTTATCGGATATGTCTATGTCGATATACACCCTCCCCGATAACTTCGACATTAGGGGGGGGGCCGGGGTCGAGGGTCGTCGAGGGACCGAGAGGCCGAAGGTCGAGGGGTCGAGGGTCGTCGAGGGACCGAGAGGCCGAAGGGCGAGGGGTCGAGAGGTTGCCTAGCAGTCGGGGGTCTAGGGTTGTGGATCGCCGAGCAGTCGGGGGTCAAAGTATTGAAGAATTCCATGACTTCATCATTTGCCAGAAGTAACCGGGGCATTTTGGTACAAAGTTATGCAAAGATATTCTGGAACGGAGTTCCTGATAGAATAATCCGTCTTTTGTTACGAATTATCCTATCTGGGACTCCGTTCCAAAATAACTTTGGAGAGCTTCGTACCATCATGCTATTGTTACTTTCGCCTAATGATGAAGTATTGGTTTTGTTGAATCCTTTGACACTCGACAAAATGTGACATGAGGGGGTCTAGGGTTGTGGATCGCCGAGCAGTCGGGGGTCGAGGGGTCGAGAGAGGTTGCCTAGCTAGTGTCAAAGTATTGAAGAATTCCATGACTTCATCATTTGCCAGAAGTAACCGGGGCATTTTGGTACGAAGTTATGCAAAGTTGTTCTGGAACGAAGTCCCTGATAGGATAATCCGTCTTTTGTTACGAATTATCTTATCTGGGACTCCGTTCCAAAACAACTTTGGAGAGCTTCGTACCATCATGCTACTGTTACTTTCGCCTAATGATGAAGTATTGGTTTTGTTGAATCCTTTGACACTAGACAAAATGTGACATGAGGGGGTCTAGGGTTGTGGATCGCCGAGAAGTCGGGGGGGTCGAGAGGTTGCCTAGCTAGTGTCAAAGTATTGAAGAATTCCATGACTTCATCATTTGCCAGAAGTAACCGGGGCATGTTGGTACAAAGTTATGCAAAGTTGTTTTGGAACGGAGTTCCTGATAGGATAATCCGTCTTTTGTTACGAATTATCCTATCCGGGACTCCGTTCCAAAACCACTTTGGAGAGCTTCGTACCATCATGCTACTGTTACTTTCGCCTAATGGTGAAGTATTGGTTTTGTTGAATCCTTTGACACTAGACAAAATGTGACATGACGGGGTCTAGGGTTTGTGGATCGCCGAGCAGTGGAGGGTCGAAGCTAGTTCTACGTTTGCCATTAATATATCCATCTGTCATGTTTGAATAATAATTGGCATGTTGTAAATATTTGTAGAAACAATGGACGACACCACCCGAGACCTAGCACAAGAAGCGATGTTGATGGACATAATCGCAGACGGACAAAATGTCGTCTTGACGTTTCTCAACGACACCGATGAGCAGGTCGAAAAAGAGCTGCAGCTGGAAGATCTAGGCTATGATATTGATGGATCCGGTGACCCAATGCACATGGAAGAAGTAGACCGTGAGGACGGCTCCGGTGACCCAATGCCGGTGCAAGAAGGAGACCGTGATGCTGGCTCTGGTGACCGAACCGAGTCCGGCCAGGAGGTATATATGTTAGTTAAGTATGTGCTAACTAGTTAATTGATGCATTCATTAACTCTCATCTTTGTTCCTTTTTCTAGCCCTCCGGATCGAGCAAATCTTCGGTAAAGAGACGAGGAGCGAAGAAAAAGTTGAGGCCGGATGAAAAGTTTGAGATCTCAGAAATCTCGCGCTCCGGCGAGCCAATTGCACCCATCCGGACAAAGAACGCATTTTTTAATCAGTGCGGGGTTCTGGTTAGGGACAAGATCCCGATCAGCATCCATCAATGGTTAAAGCCGGCTGCAAACGACGCTCAGGTGACTTATGTCACTGATATGCAGAAAGAAGATCTTTGGACTGAGCTGAAGTCAAATTTCGTCCTACCGCGAGAGGATGATCCGGCGAAGCTAGTTAAAGAGGAGTTAATCAAGTCTGCTGCACTTTCGAAGATGGCAGACCAATTCAAGGCATGGAAGAAAAAACTGAATACGTTTGTCAAAGATAAAAAGACTCCAGAATTCGTGGGCATATATGATAAGATCAAAGATGACTGGCCCGCATTTGTGGCCCATAAGAAGTCGGAAAAGAGTCAGAAGATGTCGGAGACAAACCGGATAAATGCTGCGAAGAAGAAGCATCACCATCGCACGGGGTCAGGTGGCTACCTCAGAGCCCGGCCTAAGTGGGCCAAGGCTGAGAATGATCTGCTTCAAAAAGGGATCGAACCAGAGACAATGCACTGTGCAGACCGTTGCCGGACTTGGTTCTTCGGGGCTGGCGGAACCTTGGACCCTGTAACAGGGTGGTGCATTTGGACGGACAAGCAATTGGAAACACCACTCAGGAAGATGCGGCAGTATATCAAAGCAGCGCATGAAGGGACGTTCTTCCCCGACAGAGAGAACGACGAGCTGACAATGGCCCTCGGGAATCCTGAGCACCCTGGACGGACACGAGGCACGCCAGGCTCCCTTCCGTGGTGTGCTGGGTTTCCGGACGCAGGAGGCTACAAATGCCACGACAGGAGGAAGAAAATGGAGCTGACCGAAATCCAGGCGCTGCGGGCCAGAATACAAGCAATAGAGGAACGGGAATCAAATCGGGAGAAAAGAATTGCCGAAGCTTCCCCCAAAGCTACCCCGCCATCTCAGCGGAGAAGCAGCGTGGCTTCCACCGAGCTGCTTCAGCCAGAGCCTGTCTTGACGGCTACTGCCAGGAATCCCGTGGATGCTATCACGCAGGCACAAAATTGCCACCTTATGGCGCAGTGGATGAATCTGAAGGTCAAGGCGGCTGCTGGCTCTGTTTATCCTTCTGGACCCGGCGACACTTTTCACTGCTGGCCGATTCCAGAAGGATATGCTAGGGTGATGGTCGACGAAATAATGGAGGGATTTGAGGAGCTCCAGCTTGACCACCCTACCGGTGAAGGGGAGACTCGGCTGGGTTCTTCACTGAAGACTCCATGCCTATGGCGGAAGGAGCTCATCAACATTCTCAACTGGACGCCTCCGCCTCCTCCTCCTCCTCCGGCGAGTCAGGGCACTCCGCCTCCTCCACCGCCTCCTCCTCCGGCGAGTGACCATCAGGGCACTCCGGCTCCTTCTCCGGCGCGTGGCGGCACTCCGCCTCCTTCGCCGCCGGCGCGCCCGAGCAGCCAGCCTGCTCCTCCTTCTCCGCCTAGTCAGCAAGGGCGGAAGAGACCTGCCGCCGCTCCGGCTGCTCCTGCTCCGGCGCGTAAGCAAGGAAAAAAGACAGCCGCTTCGTTTGGTCCGGCGACGTCTAGCAGTACAGCCAGAGGCGGGAGGCGATGCAGATTCGGTCCTTCTCTCACGCCTCTAGAGAAGTTACCATATGAGAGGTCCGACGAGGAAAACACGAAGATAGCTCAAGGCGAAGTGAAGGACTTTTTTGAAGGGTTGAAAGCACAAAGACATCCACCTCCGGAGGAGAGGATATATGCGGTGAAAGCAAAGCGCACTCTTGCTGCCCTGAAGCAACCAGCAAAAAGTAAGCCGAAGGGCAACTATGACCGCATGATTCAAAAGTCATTTCAAGAAGCCAAGCGGTCGGGAAGTACAAAAAATGATCAAAGGTTAGCAGAAGGACGAGCTGGGAAACAAATTGCCCAGCTCGGCGAACAAGCGGACCAATCGTGCCCCCCGCTCAAGGTGTCTAGCGACATGGTCGCTAATGATCCGAGGATGGTGCCCGGTTATGGCAATCTTGGAGATTACGTGTCCGACGATGTACAATATGATTTCTTGGAGGTGCAGATACAAAGATACGAGTACGGGAAGCCTCTCGTCAAAGATGAAAGATCTCTATCAACGAATATGCGAAGATTGCATGATTGGTACTTGAAAATCTGCAGAGAGTCTGGGGGGAGGGATAGCTTGTATTTGAGAGTTAAACCGGAGCATGACCTCGTTGGAATTGAACTGTTGCCTGTTCCATTTGAGGAGTTCTATCAGTTTTTCAATCAATTGGCCCTCGATAAAGCAACGGTCACCTGCTACTGTCTGTAAGTAGTACTACTTCTGTCATTAAGTCTCTTTATATAGCTGATCTTCATTGCATGTATTTATGATTATCCTCACTATATTATGCAGATTGAAGATCGTCGAATTGAAGAAAAGACAAGTAGGTGATATTGGGTTCGTTAACACATACCTCATAGATGCAACCGAGGTTAAATTGCGTCCCGACGATACCGAGACCAACTTGCTACGATCGTTGGTGGTAAATGAAAACAAAGATATAATACTCTTTCCTTACAACTTCAAGTGAGTGTTACTGTCTTGTGCATATTTGGTTTCCCTTATATATCAGTCAAGGTTATAGTGATGTAATTGATGAGTTCATGCATGCGTGCGCAGCTTCCACTATATTCTCTTAGAGATTAAGCTTGAGAAGGGAGTAGTAACTGTCTTGGACTCTAGACGTAAAGATCCCGAGGAGTATGCGGACATGACTCAAATGCTCGAGAGGTAAGTTAAATCGATCAATATTATCCACCATGCATATCAGCAACTTTGTTCATTTCTGATATATATCAAGTAATTGTTTTCTTTGTCTGGCAGAGTTTGGAGAAAATTCACCAAAAAAGCTCCGGGACTGCCGAAGAAGCTAGAATTTAGACACCCGAAAGTAAGTACTATATAGTAGCATGTTCCGCGCATCTCCTATATCTTGATTCAAGCGCTAGTTTCATCAATACCATTTGTTGGCATTCTTGCTTATCAGTTTGATTGACCTCTATTTCTTGTAAAGTGGTTGTGGCAGGAACCCGGGAATAATTACTGTGGATACTACACTTGCGAGTCCATCCGCCACACGACCTGTGAGCGGGGCTACTCTGAAGCACAATTTGAAGTGCGTAAGCAATTAATTAATAATATTCACAATTTTATAGCATCATTTCATGTATTGACCCCCTACTTCAAATTAGATGTTTCGGATGCGGGATGAACTCCTAACAACAGATCGTCTGCGAGCAATTCAAGAGGAATTGGCGGCATTCTTCCTTGAACACGTGATCGCGCCAGCCGGAGAATACCATGTGGACCATGCGTCCATCCTATAGGAGATTATTTTTGTAAGAGATAATTATTGTATATATGTACCCGGTAGTGTCGGATAGATATACGAGAACTTGTTGTTCGACCGATATCTCGGAGAAGGAGAGGTGGTCGATAGTACTTCTCTCTGTATGCATATATATATGTTGATTATACGATCTTCTGTTTCCTTCGTTTGCTTAGTAGCTAGCAGCTAGCTTAGCGTGACTAGTCCTCTCTATATACGTATGTGTAGTACGTAGCGTCGACCAAGCACGGACATAAGAGAGGACACTTCTCTCTATTAATTAGCTAGCTAACACAATATGAAATACCTAAATTAACCCCCCAAAACCTAAAACCCCCCCTCCACTTAAAAAAAAACAAAAACCACAGCCACAGAAATGCTGACGCGTGGATGCCTTTTGGTCCCGGTTGGTGCCACCAACCGGGACCAAAGCCCCTCCTGCCTGGGCTCGGCGCACAGGCCACGTGGACACCTATCTGCCCCGGTTCTGGATTGAACCGGGACTAAAGGGTCAGAGCATTAGTACCGACACTCTTGTCCCGGTTCAGGAACCGGGGCTAAAAGCCCAAACGAACCGGGTCTGATGACCCTTTATCTACTAGTGTACGTGTGTGCGCACGAAGCATGCGTGCATGCATGCACTCGTGTCTAATGGAAGTGGTCACATTAGACACCAATACGAGGCGAATTCGGACACTTATGACGGCAAGAAACAAATGGTGGCATGTATAAACTACCCTCCACGGTAGAAATCTCACTCTCGTTAATGAAACTAGTTCTTTATAATTCAAAAATGACATATCGTCGAGCTTGTCATTTGAATCCTTTGCTTGCCATTCCCGATGCTTTTTTATTGCATGTCATAAGCTGTCCAAACTCGACAGGTTTATTACAATGTTGTCACTATAGAGTAACTTCTTTGCACTATGCCATGCCTAGCTCACACTTGCACCATCTTGGATCACATCTCCCCTAAAAACATCGCATAGTGACCAAAGATGTGAAAATGTACAGAATTGGATCTTATCTGAAACTTCAACACAAAATGATCCGATTCTGAAAATATTTCACGAAATGGCCCCTTTTGCATGACGCCCGGGGCTAGGGCGTCATGCTAGATAGGGCGTCATGCTATTTGGCATGGCACCCTAGGCCGGGGCGCCATGCTACATGTCGCTACCATGGCGCCCTAACCCAGGGCGTCATGCTCTCTAGCATGGCGCCCTAGCCCCGGGCGTCATGCAAAAGGGGCCATTTTCGTGAAATATTTTCAGAATGGAGTCATTTTGTGTTGAAGTTTCAGATAAGGGTCAGTTTTGTTCATTTTCACACCAAAGATCGTCACCTTGTCCCACTTGTTAACGTATTGTACCATTGATTGTATATCAATCTAAAAACATACCAGCAGCCATAAGGAAGCTCCGTCATGCGGTAGACAACAACTCCTCGATACGGTCACCAACTTGCGGTGTAGCTCAAAGATGAAGCTCGGTTAATCTGTGTTTCCACTGTTCCTTTGAATTGACAACCAACGGGGATCGATAGTGAACACCAGTCCATTGTCTTTGTTGAAACCTGTTTCGAACTTGTCCATGTCCTAACTGATTGGGAGGTCACCGAGTTTTCTGTTATAATATCTTGAAGCATAATCCAATCAATCCATTCATCAGGAATTCCTTTAATTTTCAACATTTGAAAATAAAAGGCCATTTAACCTTGTCATAGGCTTTTTCAAAATCAACTTTAAACAACAGAGCACATTTTATTTTGGATGTTGGTCATTGCACTTTGCACAATCTCATAGTGATGTCATGTTTTCACTCTTTAATGCATGAACATATTATGGGTGTGCATAAAAAATGGTAAACTAACGAGCTTGTTACGGGAATATTACATGCCATTCCTCAAAATTATCCTCACCCCTCGAATTTCACGGTGGGGCCCCTCTCTTTCTCCTTTAATCCAATCACAACCTGCCAAGTCACTATCACTCCATAAAAAAACATGATATTTGGTGGATGTAGCATTGTTATCTATAGGCAGTACTCGATAATGCTAAACATACAAAGAGTTACATGCATTTACACGCTGACTAGGATTCTTTCTTCCTAATTAACCACTCCCTCCCTGATTTTCATGGGGTGGGCCCCTTCTCCAAAAATGCTAGACATACGGGGTTTTACAGGCAATTACGGGCTCCTTCTAAACTAACTAAACATGCCCCCCTGATTTTCAGGTGGGTGGGCCCGCGTCCTCCCTAACCTCCAATTAAAAACTGCCTAATCACCCTGTAACCCTTCCCAGCCCGTAATCCTTCGTTGATGTAGCAAAGCCGCCCATTCTTCTTCTTAATCTTCAACCAAAATCCACCTATTTGTAAAGCCCGTGTAAACCTATGTATGTGTAGCATTACTCCTTTCTCTATACACCTTTCTCGCCTCGCATATCTTCCGGGCAAGGTTCAATTTCCCGTTATGTGAAAATGGGAGGTGCGGTCCCAAAAAAACACCTACAACTGCAATTTGCCAAAGAGAAAAGTATGTTTTTGACGCCGCAAGTTCACCCAAAATCTACATTTGGACCCTCAAGATTTTTCTGGATGATATTTAGACCCCATGTCTCAAACCCGGATACAAAATCAGATTTACTAGGAAAACCGGCCACGTGTCTATGGTTTTCTGACTGATCCATTAAAGCAGAAACAAACCCATCAATGTTGTCGCATGGCGATCGACCAGCATGCATCATCATGGACAATTCACCGGGCATGGTAAAAAGCTAGCTATACCGCTAGGCGGCGGTCGTCGGCGTGCCGGCCTCGCTCCTCGTCTCGGCGGGGCTGTACAGCGCCGACCGGCTGGCCTTGGGCCGGCTCTCCTCGAGCTGCCGCGCCACCTCCGCCATGCTCGGCCTCGCCGCCGCCACCGGCGCGCAGCAGCCCATCGCCAGCTTCAGCGCCTGCACGAGGCCCTCCTCCGCGGGGCTCCGCACGCCCTTCGCCACCTCCGGGTCGAACACCTCCACGGCCGTCTCCTCGAGCACCGCCGCCTTCACCAGCGACGGCAGGTCGTCGCCCCCGTTCGCTGCCGGGGAGGGCTTCCTCCCCATCAGCAGCTCCAGCAGCAGTATCCCGAACGCGTACACGTCCGTCCGGGGCGCGCACCGCTTCATCGTCTGCAGCTCCGGCGCGCAGTACCCGTCCGCCCTCGCCGCCGACAGCACGGCCTCCGCCGCCGACGGCACCAGCAGCCTGCCCACCACCGCGTACTCGGTCACCCTCGGCACGAAGTACTCGTCCACCAGCACGTTCGACGACCGCACGTTGCCGTGCACCACCGGCGCGTCCCCGTGCCGGCTCTCGTGCAGGTACGCCAGAGCGCGTGCCGCGCCCAGAGCGATCTTGTGCCGCCGCGGCCACGTCAGCGCCGGCCTGCTCTCGAGGCCGCTGCCGCCGTGGAGGAGGTCGTGGAGCGTCCGGTGCGGGAAGTAATCGTACACGAGCAGCTTCTCGCCGCGCCGGCCCTGGTAGAAGGCCCGGAGCGGCACCAGGTTCTCGTGCCGCGCGCGCCCGATGCGCCGCACGGCCGGCCCGCACGACGCCGCGTCCTTGCAGCTCCCCTCGCGCAGCAGCCGGAGCTCGATGCTGCCGCCGGCGTCCGCCAGCTTCGCCTTGTACACCGTGCAGTAGCTCGCCTTCTCCACCACCTGCCCCGTCGCATTCAGCACCTCCTCCAGCGTCAGGTGCTCCCCGCCCTGGAACACCACCAGCTTCCCCTCGCCGCCTTCCTCCGTCTCCACCCCCTCCTCCGCCGCTCGCCTCACCCTGTTCCTCCTCCACCGCCCCTGCGCCCACCCGATGCACACCGACGCCAGCACGACGGCGGCGGCCATCAGCCCGATGACCATCCCCGCAACGCTGCCGGAGCTGAGGCCCGAAGGGGACACGCACGGCTGCTGCAACGGCGGGCCGCACAGCGCCGGGCTGTTCCCGAGGAACGATTCCTCGGTGAAGCTCGAGGCCGCGAAGCCCGGAGGCAGCTGTCCGGAGAAGTTGTTGTACGAAAGGTTGAGCATCTGGAGGCCTCTCATCGCGGCGAGGGACTCCGGTAAGGATCCTTCGAGGCGGTTGCCGCCGAGGTCGAGGCGCTGGAGGCCACGGAAGCCCGTCAGGAACGCCGGGAAGTCGCCGGAGAAGCGGTTGGCGCCTAGGTCAAGAATCCGGAGACGGTCGCACGTATCGTTGGGCCCGGCCGGCGCGGGAATCGCTCCCGTGAGGGCGTTGCCGTGGAGGCGGAGCTCGGCGAGGCGGTCGCAGAGGTTCCAGATGGAGGGCGGGAGCGCGCCGGAGAGGGTGTTGCCGGCGAGGTCGAGCTCGGCCAGCGCGGGCGCGTTGCCGAGCTCGAGCGGGATGGCGCCGGAGAGCGAGTTGGCGGCGAGGTAGACGGTCTCGAGTGCCGCGAAGGCGCCGAGCTCGGGCGGGAGCCGGCCGGCGAGCGCGGCGGCGGGGAGGCGGATGGAGGTGAGGAGCAGGGCGGCGTCCCCGGTGAGCGAGAGGTTGGCCCGCGCGCCGGGGGCGTCGCAGCGCAGCGGCCGGCCCGCGGGCGTGGACCAGCGCAGGCCGCGCCAGAGGCAGAGCGGCGTGGAGGCGTTCCAGGTGGCGAGCTGCGCGTTGGCGGCGCCCCCGCCCTGCAGCGCCGGCTTCAGCTTGTCGATGACGAGCGCGACGTCGCCGGCGGCCACGACGGGCAACGGGGAGCGCAGCAGCAAGAAGCCGGCGAAGAGGAGGAGGAGGAAGTAGCGCGGCAGTGCGCGCGCTGTGGTACGCATCGTAGAAACTCTGTGCAGGGGGGGGGCTATGGCTATGGCTAGCTAGCTGAATCTGAACGGAGCTGGAAGCTGGGAGTGGAGTGTGCAAGTGAAGTGGAGTGAAGTGGATGTGAGCAAGAAAGAAGAAAGCGAGGCGGGGCAGAGCAGCTAGGCCTGGTCGGTCCTTGTGAATGTTCTCTCTTTAGACGGCTGGCTGGCTTTCCACGCACACCAGCTGCTGGTGGCCTGCTGCTGAGAGCTGACTGACACACGCACATTTACTATCTTTTTGGTGATGGGAACGGGAGGCGTTCGCGGCACACTTTGGTCGTCCTTGTGCTCGTCCTTGGGGGCGAAGGTCAGCATCGCAGGCGCAGAGGGCGGGCGTGGGCGGCAGCCACTACGCACTCTACAGTTGCGGCTGCGTTCGTGCGTGTGAAATGTCCAGGGAACAGTACGAGTATCACACTCGGCTCCTCACGTGTGGTAGTAGTACCAGTACCACGCCGGGTTGCTTATTACGACGAGACATGCATGAGTGGTTCCGACATGAGCATGGGAGCACGTGATCCAGCAGCTACGTTGCCGAGAGTCAAGTGTGCACGCACGCACGCCAACTTATTAAGCAAGTACGTAAATTACTTCATTACTTGTACCAAGGTCTATCTATTTTCTTGCTCTTGTCCATTAGTCAAACAAATCGTCCCCGGTAAGATTCCCGTGTCGACCGCATAATTGCACGGTGCTTCCATTCCGTGGTCCAGCTCGCCAATTATCCGAGCCCGGTACAAAACCACAAATGCCCGAAAACCCCGAAAATTGCTTTTGAAGGCCGAGTTTCATGGAGGCATCCTAATGTAGAATACAAAAAGCATGAAAATTCATATTTTTACATTTCAAAAATTTAGAAAACAAATACAGAGATAGATGAAGACATGGTGCACAAGTGTGTATATTTCATGACAAAATGCAGTGAAACGAGGGTTGTGCAAAAAAGACAAATTTGAGGCTTTTTTAACACATTATACTATTCATCCTCACAGACCATGAATTTGTCTTTTTTATACAGGTCGCATTTCAATGTATTTCATCCTGAATTTTTATACAAATATGCCTCGCATCCTTGTTTACTTGTGCAAAAGAAAAAATCAGCATGTTTTGAAACCGAAATTTTTGAATTTTGATTCTTCTTTTCAAAAAATAGGCCTACATGGAGGCCAAGAGCCAAAACGCCATTATCAGAAAACCCTCGCTAAAATTCCAGTCTTGGTCGCCTGCATGTCTAAGGAAGCACGGGAGACCGACGCAATGCTTCCTAAATCCCATCGCTCTTTCCCCTCACCGCCCACCATTTTATGCACACACACTCTTCACTCTCTCTCATCGCCTACCTTCTCGGTTTCTCCATGGCCAACCCTCGAGCTTGCCTCCCCCTTTATCCTACCCCTACCCCACTCCACCCCCACCACGACTGGTGGCTCGACACCGTGACCAGGTCGGGCGGCGACATTATGGCCGTAATTCGATTGTCGTCGCCGTTCTCCTTTCGGTGGACACGGTCAGCGACAATTGACCCGCGGCATGCTGCCAATGGTTCATCCGACGTGATGGGGACAGGTAGCACTTCTCCGTCAGCGACAGCCGCGGGAGGCGCGTCGAGCGAGCCCGAGGTGGCAATATTTACCCCCATTCTGGGGTTTTCTTCCATCAACTCGGTCCAGGATTCGCCGATGCTGGCGGTTGGTACATCCACGGTAGCGCCCGGTGCCTCATCAGCAGTGGCCAGTACTTCTACGTCGCGTGTAACCTAGAAAGTTTCAGCGTCGTCGGCGATGACCCTGACATTGGTCGGGGTCATCCTCGACGCAGGCCAGGCACTCCTACCCGCCTGGCTTCAGACCACCTCCGCCGGCGGGATCCGTTCATCCATGTGCTCCGCCTTCGCTGCCGGTAAGTCTAATCAACCATTCTTCGACAGTTAGGGTTTTCTGATTCGATTGGGTTTGATATGAATCTGATGTGTTCTGAATCGGCTCAACTCAATTCGAATCGAATCTATGATCCATGTTGTGTTCATTTTTGCTTCCATGCTCTGTTTTTTTTGTGGGAAAACTTCCGATCTTTTCATCTTCAATTATTGCAGTACACCGAACTGAAGGAAATATGCCCTAGAGGCAATAGTAAAGTTGTTATTTATATTTCCTTATATATCATGATAAATGTCTTTTATTCATGCTAGAATTTATTAACCGAAAACTTGATACATGTGTGAATGCATAGACAAAATAGAGTGTCCCTAGTATGCCTCTACTAGACTAGCTTGTTAATCAGAGATGGTTGAGTTTCCTAACCATCGACATGTGTTGTCATTTGATGAACGGGATCACATCATTAAGAGAATGATGTGATGGACATGACCCATCCGTTAGCTTAGCACAATGATCGTTTAGTTTTATTGCTATTGCTTTCTTCATGACTTATAGATGTTCCTCTAACTATGAGATTATGCAACTCCCGAATACCGGAGGAACACCTTGTGTGCTATCAAACGTCACAACGTAACTAGGTGGTTATAAAGATGCTCTACATGTGTCTCCGAAGGTGTTTGTTGAGTTGGCACAGATCGAGAATAGGATTTGTCACTCCGGGTGTCGGAGAGGTGTCTCTGGGCCCTCTCGATAATACACATCATAATAAGCCTTGCAAGCAAATGACTAATGAGTTAGTCACGAGATCATGTATTACGAAACGAGTAAAGAGACTTGTCGGTAACGAGATTGAACTAGGTATGATGATACCGATGATCGAATCTCGGGCAAGTAACATACCGATGACAAAGGGAACAACGTATGTTGTTATGCGGTTTGACCGATAAAGATCTTCGTAGAATATGTAGGATCCAATATGAGCATTGATACGTCTCCAACGTATCTATAATTTTTGATTGTTCCATGCTATTATATTATCCATCTTGGATGTTTTATATGCATTTATATGCTATTTTATATGATTTTTTGGGACTAACCTATTAACCTAGAGCCTAGAGCCCAGTGCCAGTTTCTGTTTTTTCCTTGTTTTTGAGTTTTACAGAAAAGGAATACCAAACGGAGTCCAATTGACATGCCTTTTTTGATGATTTTTTATGGACCAAAAGAAGCCACCGGAGTAAAAGAGTTGGGCCAGAAGAGTCCCGAACCGTCCACGAGGGTGGAGGGCGCGCCCTACCCCCCTGGGCGTGCCCCCTATCTCATGGATGCCTAGGAGACCCCCCTGACGTGTGTCGTATGCCAAAAATTCCTATAAATACAGAAACCCCCGAAAAGAAACCTAGATCGGGAGTTCCTCCGCCGCAAGCCTCTATAGCCACCAAAAACCAATCGGGCCCCTGTTCCGGCACCCTGTCGGAGGGGGTATCCATCACCGGTGACCATCTTCATCATCCCGGCGCTCTCCATGACGAGAAGGGAGTAGTTCACCCTTGGGGCTGAGGGTATGTACCAGTAGCTATGTGTTTGATCTCTCTCTCTCTCTCTCTCTCTCTCTCTCTCTCTCTCTCTCTCTCTCTCTCGTGTTCTTGATTTGGCACGATCTTGATGTACTGCGAGCTTTGCTACTATAGTTGGATCTTATGATGTTTCTCTCCCTCTACCTTCTTGTAATGGATTGAGTTTTCCCTTTGAAGTTATCTTATCGGATTGAGTCTTTAAGGATTTGAGAACACTTGATGTATGCTTCTGTGATCAACCTGCGGTTCCGTGACCTTGGGAATCTATGCATAGGGGTTGGCACACGTTTTCGTCTTGACTCTCTGGTAGAAACTTTGGGGCACTCTTTGAAGTTCTTTGTGTTGGTTGAAAAGATGAATCTGAGATTGTGTGATGCATATCGTATAATCATGCCCACGGATACTTGAGGTGACAATGGAGTATCTAGATGACATTAGGGTTTTGGTTGATGTGTGTCTTAAGGTGTTATTCTAGTATGAACTCTAGGATAGATCAAACGGAAAGAATAGCTTCGTGTTATTTTACTACGGACTCTTGAATAGATCGATCAGAAAGAATAACTTTGAGGTGGTTTCGTACCCTACAATAATCTCTTCGTTTGTTCTCCGCTATTAGTGACTTTGGAGTGACTCTTTGTTGCATGTTGAGGGATAGTTATATGGTCCAGTTATGTTATTATTGTTGAGATAACTTGCACTAGTGAAAGTATGAACCCTAGGCCTTGTTTCATAGCATTGCAATACCGTTTGTGCTCACTTTTGTCATTAGTTACCTTGCTGTTTTTATATTTCAGATTACAAAAACCTATATCTACCATCCATATTGCACTTGTATCACAATCTCTTCGCCGAACTAGTGCACCTATACAATTTACCATTGTATTGGATGTGTTGGGGACAGAAGAGACTCTTTGTTATTTGGTTGCAGGGTTGCCTGAGAGAGACCATCTTCATTGTACGCCTCCCACAGATTGATAAATCTTAGGTCATCCACTTGAGGGAAATTTGTACTGTCCTACAAACCTCTGCACTTGGAGGCCCAACAACGTCTACAAGAAGAAGGTTGCGGAGTAGACATCAAGCATCCAGGTTCTGCCACTGGTTATTAACTGGAGATATGTCTCGGTCATGTCTACATAGTTCTCGAACCCGTAGGGTCCGCACGCTTAACGTTCGATGACGATTTGTATTATGAGTTATTGATACGTCTCCGTCGTATATATAATTTTTTATTGTTCCATGCCAATATTCTACAACTTTCATACACTTTTGGCAACTTTTTATACTATTTTTTGGGACTAACATATTGATCTAGTGCCCAGTGCCTGAACCTGTTTGTTGCATGTTTTTTTGTTTCGCAGAATATCCATATCAAACGGAGTCCAAACGGAATAAAAATGGACGGAGATTTTTTTTTGGAATATATGTGAATTTTGGGAAGCGAAATCCACACGAGACGATGCCCGAGTGCGCCTCGAGGGTGGGGGGCGCGTCCCCTGCCCAGGGCGCGCCCTGGGCCCTCGAGGCCACACCGTAAGGCGGTTGATGCCCTTCTTTCGCCGCAAGAAAGATAATATCCGGGTAAAAATCGTGTCAAAAAATCAGCCCAATCGGAGTTACGGATTTTCAGGAATTTAAGAAACGGTGAAGGGCCAGAATCTGGGAACGCAGAAACAGAGAGAGACAGAGAGACAGATCCAATCTCAGATTGGCTCTCGCCCCTTCGCCGCCATGGAGGCCATGGACCAGAGGGGAAACCCTTCTCTCATCTAGGGAGAAGGTCAAGGAAGAAGAAGAAGGAGGGGGCTCTCTCCCCCTCGCTTCCGGTGGCACCGGAGTGCCACCGGGGCCATCATCGTGTGACGGCGATCCACACCAACACCTCTGTCATCTTCACCAACATCTCCATCACCTTCCCCCATCTATCTACAGCGGTCCACTCTCCCGCAACCCGCTGTACCCTCTACTTGAACATGGTGCTTTATGCTTCTTATTATTATCCGATGATGTGTTGCCATCCTATGATGTCTGAGTAGATTATCGTTGTCCTATCGGTGATTGGTGAATTGCTATGATTGATTTAAATTGCTTGTGGTTATGTTGATGTCCTTTGGTGCCTATCATATGAGGGCGCGCGTGGATCACACCATAGGGTTAGTTGTATGTTGATAGGACTACGTATTGGAGGGCAAGAGTGATAGAAGCTTCAACCTAGCATAGAAATTGATGCATACGGATTGAAGGGGGACCAATATATCTTAATGCTATGGTTGGGTTTTACCTCAATGAACGTTAGTAGTTGCGGATGCTTGCTAATAGTTCCAATCATAACTGCATAGAATTCCAATTAAGGGATGACATGCTAGCAGTGGCCTCTCCCACATAAAACTTGCTATCGGTCTAGTAACGTAGTCAATTGCCTAGGGGCAATTTCGCAACTCCTACCACCAATTTTCCACACTCGCTATCATTAACTTTATTACTTGTTTATCTTAACAGCCCCTAGTTTTATTGGCGTGCTCTTTATATTCTTGCAAACCTATCCACAAAAACTACAAACTACTTCTAGTTTCTTAGCTGTTCTAGGTAAAGTAAACGTCAAGCGTGCGTAGAGTTGTATCGGTGGTCGATATAACTTGAGGGAATATTTGTTCTACCTTTCACTACTAGGAAAAGGCCTATTAATGGCGCACCTAATTTGGCCATTAATGGCGCATTAGTGGTGCGCCATTACTAGCACGCCATTAGTATTTGATACTAATGGCGCACCTCTGGTGCGCCATTAGTATCTGGTATACTAATGGCGCACCGCAGATGCGCCATTAGGGTGCACCGTAGTGCGCCATTAGTATGCCTCCCAGGGGCCATGTGTACCCAGGTGCTTTGGCATACTAATGGCGCACTAAGGTATGATGCGCCATTAGTAATGTCCGCATAGTAATGGCGCACTAGCTGATAATGCACCATTAGTATGCTTTGGCACACTAATGGCGCACTGTGCTCTGATGCGCCATTAGTATGAATATTAGTTTTTTTTAATATTATTTTTCTGTTTTTTTTGCACAGATTACAAAATGTATAATTGCACAGAATATAGACAGCACACATCAACAACACATTCATCGAATGCAATAGAAGATTAGTCTCTGAATACAATTCATCATATTAGTCTCCGAATACAATTCATCATATTAGTCTCCGAATTGAAAAGACCGAACAAAGATAGAACAATATATTACAAGTCTCGAGACCGCGAGTAGCGAGTTTGTCTTCACATTACAAGTCGATATCGATCATCTAAACTACCATCACATAGAAGAGAGCTGCGGTCATCACGATGAGCATCATCACGATGAAACTCGTTTTCATCCGGTTCCTCCAACGCTCCCTCCCCTCTCCCGCTAGATAGCGGGCGTATCTAGATTCGGCCTCGGCCCTAGTGGTGTACCCTTTGTAACTGTTACCGCTGAATCGGTGAACCTGTCTCCGACACTCCTCCCAGTCGTCGTAGACTGCGGGAACCTTACCCTTGTACACGACATACGACGGCATCGCTATATATGCACTAGCCAAACGAAACGTTAGTACCAATTCACAGACAATTCATAAGCAATATATAAGTATGCAACAGAACGATCGAAAGAGAAAAGCAAGACATTAATAGCATCGATTACATCTAAGTTGAACGACTCTCGAAACCAAAGAGACATACTACAAGTTCATTAAAGTTTAATTACAACATGAGCCAATCGGTGTTTCAGAACTAGACACAGCATCACTGCTTTCGACTCGACTCAATGCACCGGAGCGTGGATGAAGCCGCCGTCTATCGTGGGAGTCATGAAATCACGGGTGTTGTCAGCCTGCATTTGTAGCATTGTGTCGATGTCACTGTTCGACGGTTGATTTCTGAGGTAGAACTGCCCCGAGGTACGAAGGACATCTTGATGGATGATTTCCGCAAACTCCGACTGGATGCGAAAGAAATCTTGTCTGATGTCCGCGTCCTGGATTGCCAACACGCGCGCGGCCCAATCTTTGAGCTTACTCGGTAGCAGAAGTTGATGATGGTCCCGTACGATCGCCCGCATGTGATGGATGGCGTAGTAGGCACCCTTCTGACCGCCAGGCGGCTGCTTGACGCAGCAGAACGTCGTGTTGTGGGAGAACACGTGCTTGCCATACTTACGAGTTGTCCAGGTGAAGGTGCCTCCAGATTTGGCGTAGCCGGCAAGAACATCATCAAGAACCTTCTTGACATTTGTGTAGTCTACAGCCGACTGACGGTCCGGGTCGAAATACGTGGCCATGGAATATTTGGGGCTTAGTAGGATGAGCGTGCACTGTGTGTCACTGCAGAAAACACGGAATGTTAAAAGAAGAACGATCGAAATCTAAGAATTCATATGTTACGGGGCGGTTGAGGCGGAGGACTTACTCGGGAAAGTAAGGCACGAGGAAGTTATCCTTATCTCGGTTTGCCAGAATGACGCCTTCGAGGTAAGAACTCGCGACTTGCCGGTCCCCAGCGCTGCCCAAGATCTTGGCACGCATGTAGAAGGGGTCGACTATCACGATGTCCGGGGTCTTGTCGCGAATGATCCGCATCTCCATACTCAGCGAAAATAGCCGAACGATGGTGTAGTGCATCGGATGAAGGTTCAACATAGCGTGGATGTCATCAAACCGCAGGACGATCGTACCCCCGATGGAGTTATCCACAAAGCCCTTGCCCTCCGGCACCTTGGCCGCGAAAACTGGGTATGCCACATCCTTCTCTCTGAGACGCCGCTTCTCCAAAGAAAGAACACTGTCATGCAGACTCCGCATGGCACCGGTTGCAGCATCGAGCATATTTGTCGGTAGCATCGGCCTACCCGCCACATGCACCCTCCTCATTACATCCTCAGGTGAAGGTGGCCCGTCCTGAGCACGGATCGTACTCGGTGCCGGCTGGCTTGCACCCTTGTTAGTTTTTCTTTTGCGTGCCTTCTTCTTGATCTCCTGAATTGGGACCGAGTTCTGCTTAGAGACCGCCTTCTTTAGTGTGTTGGGGCTGATCATATTTCGCACCTCGCCTATCTGAGGCTCGGTGAAGTCGGCAGCTGGAGGCGTCTCCTGAGAGCTGAACGGCAGACGACGCCTGTTGCAACTTGGCTTCTCCGCGGTACCGGCTTGATCGAGCACGTCTTTTGTTGGGTTGGGTTCTTGAGAAGGAGCCCCCATGAAGTCGTCACCGTACCCATGATCGGCAAAGTACTGATCGACGTTGGCAAATGTATCGTCGTCGTCGTCGTTCTGATCCTGTGCCATATGCATGTTTGGATCCAGTGGCATAGGGATGTCCGGCACCGTTGCGGCGGACTTGCCATGGGGACGACTTGGCGCCGGCACGACTGGCGGTGTTGTCTTTGGTGTGGTTTCCCCCGCCCCCAAACGAATCTGGCTCTTCGGCCAAAGCAGGGGCCAGCTCAGGCAGGCGCTGAGGGTCATGACGTCATCATTGTCAGCCCCGACGGGTCGAATCGGAGGTAACACCTCGTCGCAGCCTGGCAGCACCCGAACCAGTTGAACCCTAAACAAGTTGGGTGGCATCTGGGTACCGTGGAACAAGGGCTGGCCCGGTTGAACGATTTTGCCCTTGGCGACATCGACCAACTCGTTGTTCATGAAGTGCAGGAGAGTGCACGGAACGTCGGCGGCACCCTGCGAAAACATGTAGGGCGTCAGGGATGCCCAGTCAAAGGCAAGGAGATGAAGTCCTCGGCCGAGAGAGGCTCAATTAGTTACCGTGATGATGGCGTCGAGCTCGGCTAATGTCGAGGCACCGCCAACGGCGGGCGTGCAGTTGACGGAGGGGCCGCTTGCTGCAGAGGTGCCGGCCGGCGTACACACGGGTGCATTAAGCTCCCGTGCCGGCGTCGGAGACACCAATGCCGCCTCCGCTGAAGACACCAATGGCCCCGCCATCGCGTTCTGCGAGTTGCTGGCCGTGAAGCTGGGAATCGGGGGCGGCCCCTGTTGGCCGCCAGCAATCCACGCCTGCAACCCCTCGATCAAGCTAGGCACAATGGCGGTGATCGTCGCTCCGAGCTGTTGTTGCACTTCCTCTTGGACAATCTCCGGAATCCGCGCCACCTGTGCCTTGAGTTCTTGAACCTCGCGCGCCTGGCTTTCTGAGCTGGTCTTTTTCTCCTTTCGCCCACCAGCGTTATAGTATGACGACCATTTTGTCGACAAGCCTTTGCCGGCCACACGACCAGCTGACGTCGGCTTCTCGAGCTTATCCTTGTTCTTCATTACATTCTACGCCCTATTTAGAGTCGTGTTCCAAGGGCCGCTCTTAGTCGACCCCGCGCTACTGCTTTCAGTCGCCTGCGGAAGGAATGTGAATCATTTAGAAATTTGGCTTCATTAATTAGAATGCAACCATATGGAGCTAATTACGCGGGGGTGTATTCCTTACCAGAACAGCCTCAAGCGCCCTGGTCTTCTGATCCGTGGTCATCTCCTTTGTTTTCTGGTCCTTCTTGTACCGGGCCCTGATAAAGTTCCTGGTCTGCTTGTCACCGTATTTATCGAAGAGGGGCGGTAGGCCTTACTCGGCACGGTTCGCCTCCTCCTTGTCCCATATAGGCTCCGCCACTCTGTAACCGCCGGGACCGAGTGTGTGTTCCCCTAAGTTGAGCTCCCGCATTTCTTTCCCCCACTGACTTGATTCGGAGTGTGCGGCGCTCGAGCAAGTGATCTTGAATTCGTTGTAGTCATCTTCGGTGATCGAAGGATGTTTCTCCTTGATCGTCTCATAACTCTCACCTTTCTTGATCATTATCTTCACATTGGTTTTCCAAGTAGACAGGGCCTTGCTCATCTTCGTGAGGGCAGCATTGTTCACTTTATTCCCTTTGAGGCTTGTGTTATCAAATTGAGCGGGGAACTTGTATCGTTCGTGCAGCTTCGTGAAGAGGAGGTTGCGGTAATTCCCGTTGTCAGGATGCCTCAGGTTCTCGCTGTTGATCGAGACGGTGCTTCGGAGAATGCACCCGAGCTGAAGCGAGTACCCCTTGATTATTCGTTCGGGCGTCGTTGGATTCCCGTCGGAGTCCACTTCAGTAACTTCCTCCTTGAGGGTGCGGAGCACGGTCGGGCGTCGGTCCTTCCGTTGCCTCTTCGGTTGGCTGCCATCTGTGCGTGCGCCGCCATCATCAGTGGTGGCATTCTCGGCGGCACCATCAGTGGTGGCATCAGTGGGGTCATCCTCCGCGGTACCATCAGTGGTCTCAGGATCGGTGGGGAAGGCGGCGTCCTCATACAAGTGAGGTTGTTCCTCCATCTCCTGGGACAGCTCCCAGAATGCCTTCCCGCCCGAACCGCCGACCTCATCGTTGTTGGCCATGTTTCTCTCTAAATAGGAACAAAGTTTGGTCAAAAAGTTGGTTATTGTCAAGGAACAAGATCATGGTCTCATCATTTAGGGTTTGTCGACACCGAGGCATCCTAAAAGCTAAGCTTTTATAATTGAGGGTTTTTCGACGCCGAGGCACCCTAAAAGCCTAAGCTTTCATCATTTCGGGTTTTATCGACACCGAGGCACCCTAAAAGCCAAGGTTTCATAATTTATGGTTTGTCGACACCGAGGCATCCTAAAAGCTAAGCTAGGAAGGAGAATTGTAAGTTGGGCCTAATCACTTGGCTCTATTGCCGCCTATGGTTTAATGCAGCTAGAATAAAGGGGCACTTGATCCTACCTAATTAACCACTAAGATACCCCGGCCCATGCATTAGTCACAAGTACCCTATATGTCCTATTTTTAGCAAAGTCATGCTAAAATTCACGGAAAATTTCAGCATGACCTTTGCTGAAAATAGGACATATGGAGTACCCGAATTTGCCGGAACGGAAGTTAATCAACATTCCAGCAAACTCAAGGGCCTCTCGGGGTACCTGCAAAACTATCACAATGTGATCACAAGTCTTTCTCAATGTGATCATCATCTTTACAAGTCTTTCTCAATGTGATCACAAGTAATTCAGAGGCATCACAAGTAATTCAGAGCATCACAAGGCATTAGTAGTTCAGTACATGAACAAGTTTTACCAAGCACATCAATATGTACTGTATTTCATTGTGGAGTGATATACAGTATGTTACAGCAAAGAAACTGCTTAATCCACATGCCTCAGCTTATCAACAGTCATTACTTGTCAAATACAGAAGAAGGAACAATTTATTTGTGACATAGTTACAAATGATGACAGAATAAAGCAACACCCTATACTAGCCTAAAAACATATAATTAGAGCAACTTCATATTGTCTAAAATCCCCCTTTTCTTTTCTTTTCTTTTTCACCCGAGGGCATGTAAATCATGTACACCTTTTTATCTATTAAAAAAAACTGTAGACGCTTCCTTCAGGTAAAAAAAAGGAACTATGGTAGTAGTGCCAGACCCATATTTTTAGGACTGATATTTAATCCATTGCTACAACTTGAGGTATATGTGTCAAGAACCCTCATGGCATGCTAAGTGTCAAAAGGTCAGCCAACAAGGCAATGGCCTGAATGTCCTTATCATGGTATTAACCTAAACCAGAAAAAAATACCTCACTTATACGAGGGTTATATTGAACTTAACCTAGACAAGCTAGCTGTGGCACCATCCTAGGCTCATTAGGCCATGGTCCAACCCAGATATAAGATTCACCAATAGCATTGCACTAAACTACTGAAACTACTAAACTACTGAAACTACTCCAAGTCCTACACTAAACTACTAAACTACTGAAACTACTCCAAGTCCTACACTAAACTACTAAACTAAGCTAAGTACTACTGCTTGCAAGTCCTACACTAAACTGAAAATGTTTCAGTTAATTATGCTACTCCAGTACTAACACAAATTATGCTACTCCAGTACTAACACAAGGAGTACAAGCATTTCACTCAAGGAAAATTGCACTCACAGAGCACTCTAGATCAACTGATGCGAAATATTGTACTAACCTAAAAAAATTGCACTCACAGAGCACTCACAGAGCACTCTAGATCAACTCCAGCACTCACAGAGTACTCCAGTACTAACCTAAAAAAATTGTCTGTCTGCGATTTCTACTGATGCGAAATCAACTTATATTTTTCTTGTAGATCAACTCCAGCACTCACAGAGCACTCACAAACCTAAATTTTGATCTAGAGTACTTCAACGAAAATGGCAGAAATACAAAAAAAATGACTTTGTGGTGGTGATTAGAGAGGAAGGAGGGAGGTGTGATGGCTACCTGCGTATGGAGTAGTCACCGGCGTAGCTCCGAGCGGCGGCGTTGCTGCAGAGTCGGGGAGGCGACGGGGGCGTCGGACGTCGGGGGCGCGGGCGTCGAGGGCGTCGGACGTCGGGGGAGCGGGTGTCGAGGGCGTCGGGGGCGTCCGGGGCGTCGGGGGCGCGGGCGTGGAGGGCGTCGGCGGCGCGGCGCTCGGCTCAGCGGGGGTGGCGCGGGAGCGGCGGCGCGGCGCTGGAGGGAGAGAGAGGCGTCGGGGAGAGGGGGGAGATCTGGCGAGGGAGAGAGAGGAGGGTGCGGCCGGTGGGGGCGATATGGATGGGGGGATTACTAATGGCGCATCGCACCTCTGTGCGCCATAAGTATGTAGAATCTAATGGCGCACCACCCCCAGGTGCGCCATTAGTATTGTGTTCTAGTCACTAGCCCGACTGGTCAGGTATATATTCCACCTAACCCACTACCCAACAGAACCCACCCACTAGCCTGACTGGTCAGCACGCAGCACACCCACCAGGAGGTCTTGGGTTCGATTCCCAGGCTCCCCAATTTTTTTTTTGCATTTAAAATGTTTTTTGACACTTATTTGTGTTTAAATATGTTCAAACTTGTTTAAATCATAACAGTAATATTTTTTTATAAAAAAGTAATAATTTTTTTAAAAATATCATCAAATTTGTTATTTGAAAATATTTATGAATATGAAAAAATATCATCAAATTTATTATTTTGAATATATCATGGGTCGGCGGCGGCGGTTGAGTAGGGGAATCGAAGGTGCGGGGGGTCGGCGGCGGCGGTTG
>LR738710.1:35906720-35925197 GCA_902687465.1 Secale cereale
GGGGGGGGGGAAGTGAGTGTGGTAGAGAGGCTGTCCAAAATATCTTGTTGCTGCCCGCTTACTAATGGCGCACCAACTATAAATGCGCCATTAGTAATCAAGGTTACTAATGGCGCATTTATAGTTGGTGCGCCATTACAAGTTTTGCAAAAAAAAACATACTAATGGCGCACTGTCGCATAGTGCGCCGTTACTAGTTCAAACTAGTAATGGCGCACTCTGGGACAGTGCGCCATTAGTAGTTTTGTAAAAAAAGAATAAAAAATATCATAAAAAAAGAGCATTAATGGCGCACTTTACTGCAGGTGCGCCATTACTAGTTACAACTAGTAATGGCGCACTATGCATGGATGCGCCATTAGTATGTTTGGACAGGCCGCTAGTTAAAAAAAAACTTCTTGATACTAATGGCGCACTACGGACAAGGTGCGCCATTAGTACTTCGAACTCTAATGGCGTATCTGTTGCTGGTGCGCCATTACTATATACTAATGGCGCACTGCCTGTCTGGTGCGCCATTAGTATCAATTCCATCTATAGCCCTTTTCCTAGTAGTGTTTAGCTCCTCGTTGGGTTCGACACTCTTACTTATCGAAAAAGGCAACAACTGATCCCCTACACTTGTGGGTTATCAAGACCTTCTCTGGCGCCGTTGCCGGGGAGCAATAGCGTGGGGTGAATATTCTCGTGTGTGCTTGTTTGCTTTATCATGAAGTAGAATTTATTTATTGTCCTAAGTTGTTTTCTATCTTTAGTTATGGGTAGGAAATGCAAAATACCAAAAAAATTAGTGGTACCTGCTGAACTAATGGTTGAAGAACCACTCAAAATCTATCACACTACTGAAGCTTTTTACTTGGATCATCTTGGATCCCTATGTGCTCGTGTTGAAACCCCAACTAGCTTAGTTGAGGGCAAATCTTTAGATGAGCATGCTTGTTATGTGTGACACCGCATATCTGAAAAAGGGAAACTTTTACTGGATCAAATTCATCGTTTGCAATGCTATGCTTGGAATTTATGTGAAATTTATGATTTTACTTGTTGTTCTAAAGACCCTACGAAACACCTTCCCTACCAATGTGAGTTTAGTGATAATGGAATCGTATCTTTGTATGCTAAGGGTGTTTATAGTTACTATGATGTTCAACAAATCAAAGAATTTGTTGCTTTTAAGGTTGCTTATGAAATTGCTTCTTTGATTGAAAAGTATGATGCTACTCTTTACAAATCTGAAATTTTTTCCATATTTAAATATTTTTATGATAATTATGCTTCTAATGCCTATGTTAAAACATATATTGAAGCCTACTCCGCTGTGCAAGAAGAGACTAATATTTTGCAGGAGTCTATGGAAGAAGAAATTAATGACATTGTGAGCTCATTGGATGGAAAAGATGAGGAGGAGAGCGAAGAACAAAAGGAGGAAGAGCGGATTGATCACCCGTGCCCACCTTCTAATGAGATTAACTCTTTATCTCATACATTGTTTAATTTCCCTTCGTGCTTACCGAAGGATGAATGCTATGATGATTTCTATGATCCCGTTGATTCTTTTGAAATATCCCTTTTTGATGATGCTTGCTATGCTTGTGGCCAAGATGCCAATATGAATTATGCTTATGGAGATGAACTTGCTATAGTTCCTTATGTTAAACATGAGATAGTTGCTATTGCACCCACACATGATAGTCTTATTATCTTTTTGAATTCTCCAAACTACACTATATCGGAGAAGTTTGCACTTATTAAGGATTATATTGATGGGTTGCCTTTTTCCGTTACACATGATGATTTTGATGAATATAATATGCATGTGCTTGCTGCTCCTACTTGCAATTGTTACGAGAGAGGAACTACATCTCCGCCTCTCTATGTTTCCAACATGATAAAATTGCAGGAAACTGCTTATACTATGCATTGGCCTTTACTTGATGTGCATGAATTGTTCTTGTATGACATGCCTATGCAAGAGAGTTAGACTTCGTTGTTTCATGACACATATCACTTTGTGCTCACTACTAAATGTCAAATCGTTGCTAATTAAAATTGGCTTTGATATACCTTGGGATCCGGGTGGATCCATCACTTGAGCACTATATGCCTAGCTTAATGGCTTTAAAGAAAGCGCTGCCAGGGAGACAACCCGGAAGTTTTAGAGAGTCATTTATTTCTGTTGTGTGCTTTTATAATTTTTTTTAAAAAATAAATAAAGAGGGGAACCTAAAACTTTTTCAAAAAGAAAAGCGAAAGTAAGAAGGACGAGTGCCGTTGAAATGGGGGAGCTCCTTGAACTTTGTTCATGCCCATGGAAACTTTGCAAATCTTGAATTATAGAAACTTTTCATCAAAAATAATTATCCCCTTGTACAATTCCATTGTATAATAAAAATAATGTGCCAAGGTTTGCCTTTAGGATGTAATGCTTGTTGGTTTGTGCGGTGCAGGATAGAAACATTGGCTGTAGTGCGCAATTTTACATTTTTTGCTAGAACGTCAAATTGTTCTGAAACTAATTTGAAATGTCTTTCTATACAAATTTTTGTTTTTTCATAATTTTGGCAGAATTTTTCAAGTATCAGAAGTATGGTGAATGTTCAGATTATTACAGACTATTCTGTTTTAGACAGATTCTGTTTTTGATGCATAGTTTGCTTGTTTTAATGAAACTATCAATTTCTATTAGTGAATGAAGCCATGGAAAAGTTATATTACAGTAGCTATAATGCAAAAACAAAATATGAATTGGTTTGCAACAATACTTAGAGTAGTGATTTGCTTTATTATACTAACGGATCTTACCGAGTTTTCTGTTGAAGTTTTGTGTGAATGAAGTGTTCGAAGATCGAGGAGGTCTCGATGCGAGGAGAAGAAGGAGAGGCAAGAGCTCAAGCTTGGGGATGCCCAAGGCACCCCAAGTAAATATTCAAGGAGACTCAAGCGTCTAAGCTTGGGGATGCCCCGGAAGGCATCCCCTCTTTCTTCAACAAGTATCGGTATGTTTTCGGATCCGTTTCATTCATGTGATATGTGCAACTCTTGGAGCGTCGTGTTCTTTCTATTTTTCCTTTTAATAAATGCACCATGCTGGTATGAGATAGTCCTTGGTTGATTTATAGAATGCTCTTTGCACTTCACTTATATCTTTTGAGTACGGTTTATAGAATACTTCATGTGCTTCACTTACATCATTTGAAGTTTGGATTGCCTGTTTCTCTTCACATAGAAAACCGCCATTTGTAGAATGCTCTTTTGCTTCACTTATAGTTGTTAGAGCGTGGGCATAACTTTTGTAGAAAGAATTAAAACTCTCTTGCTTCACTTATATCTATTTAGAGAGTTGACAGGAATTGGGCATTCACATGGTTAGTCATAAAATCCTACATAAACTTGTAGATCGCTGAATGTGATATGTTTGATTCCTTGCATTAGTTTTGCGATATAAATATGGTGATATTAGAGTCATGCTAGTGGGTAGTTGTGGATTATAGAAATACTTGTGTTGAGGTTTGCGATTCCCATAGCATGCACGTATGGTGAACCGTTATGTGACGAAGTTGGAGCATGATTTATTTATTGAGTGTCATCCATTGTGTGGAGGTCGGGGGCGCGCGATGGTTAACTCCTACCAACCTCCCCCCTAGGAGCATGCGTACTTAGTTTCGATGGCTAATAATTTTTTGCAATAAGTATGTGAGTTCTTTATGATTAATGTTGAGTCCATGGATTATACGCACTCTCACCCTTCCACCATTGCTAGCCTATCTTGTACCGCGCAACTTTCGCTGGTACCATACACCGACCATATACCTTCCTCAAAATAGCCACCATACCTACCTATTATGGCATTTCCATAGCCATTCTGAGATATATTGCCATGTAACTCCACCGTTCTGTTTATTATGACACGCACCATCATTGTCACATTGCCTTGCATGATCGTAAGATAGCTAGCATGATTTTTCCATGGCTTGTCGTTTTTGATGTCATTGCTACGCTAGATCATTGCACATCCCAGTACACCGCCCGAGGCATTCACAT
The DNA here is from genome assembly GCA_902687465.1 of Secale cereale. Taxonomy (NCBI): domain Eukaryota; kingdom Viridiplantae; phylum Streptophyta; class Magnoliopsida; order Poales; family Poaceae; genus Secale; species Secale cereale. The sequence continues at coordinate 35,910,762 of LR738710.1, forward strand.
AGAGTCATATTTTGTTCTAGCTTCGAGTTGTAATCTTTGAGTTGTAAGTAAATAAAAGTGTGATGATCTTCATTATTAGAGCATTGTCCCATGTGAGGAAAGGCCAAAAAAAGGAGATGGCCTAAAAAATAGAGAGGGGCTAAAAAAAGAGAAAGCCCCTAAAAAAACAAAAAAATTGAGAGAAAAGAGAGAAGGGACAATGCTACTATCCTTTTCCACACTTGTGCTTCAAAGTAGCACCATGATCTTCATAATAGAGAGTCTCCTATGTTGTCACTTCCATATACTAGTGGGAATTTTCATTATAGAACTTGGCTTGTATATTCCAACGATGGGCTTCCTCAAATGCCCTAGGTCTTCATGAGCAAGAAAGTTGATGCACACCCACTAGTTTTATTTTGAGCTTTCATACACTTATATCTCTAGTGCATCCATTACATGGCAATCCCTACTCACTCACATTGATATCTATTGATGGGCATCTCCATAGCCCATTGATACGCCTAGTCGATGTGAGACTTTCTCCCTCCTTTTGTCTATCACCACCTTCTATTCCACCCATAGTGCTATGTCCATGGCTCACGCTCATGTATTGCGTGAAAGTTGAAAAAGTTTGAGAATACTAAAGTATGAAACAATTGCTTGGCTAAAACCAGGGTTGTGCATGATTTAAATACTTTGTGTGGTGAAGATGGAGCATAGCCAGGCCATATGATTTTGTAGGAATAACTTTCTTTGGCCATGTTATTTTGAAGAGACATGATTGCTTTATTAGTATGCTTGAAGTATTATCGTCCTAATGTCAAATGATAGACTATTGCTTTGAATCACTCGGGTCTTAATATTCATGCCATGATTAGATTACATGATCAAGATTATGCTAGGTAGCATTCCACATCAAAAATTATCTTTTTTATCATTTACCTACTCGAGGACGAGAAGGAATTAAGCTTGGGGATGCTGATACGTCTCCGTCGTATCTATATTTTTTGATTGTTCCATGCCAATATTCTACAACTTTCATATACTTTTGGCAACTTTTTATACTATTTTTTGGGACTAACATATTGATCTAGTGCCCAGTGCCATTTTTCGTTTGTTGCATGTTTTTTGTTTCGCAGAATATCCATATCAAATGGAGTCCAAATGGAATAAAAATGGCCGGAGTTTTTTTTGGAATATATGTGAATTTTGGGAAGCAAAACCCACACGAGACGATGCCCGAGTGGGCCTCGAGGGTGGGGGGCGTGCCCTGGGCCCTCGAGGCCACACCGTAAGGCGGTTGATGCCCTTCTTTCGCCGCAAGAAAGCTAATATCCGGATAAAAATCGTGTCAAAACGAGTAAAGAGACTTGCCAGTAACGAGATTGAACTAGGTATTGAGATACCGACGATTGAATCTCGGGCAAGTAACATACCGATGACAAAGGGAACAACGTATGTTGTTATGCGGTTTGACCGATAAAGATCTTCGTAGAATTGTAGGAGCCAATATGAGCATCTAGGTTCCGCTATTGGTTATTGACCGAAGATGAGTCTCGGTCATGTCTACATAGTTCTCGAACCCGTAGGGTCCGCACGCTTAACGTTTGATGACGATCGGTATAATGAGTTTATGAGTTTTTATGTAACAAAGGTAGTTCCGAGTCCCGGATAAGATAACGGACATGACGAGGAGTCTCGGAATGTCCGAGATGTAAAGATTGATATATTGGACGACTATATTTGGACACCAGAAGTGTTCTGGAAAGTTTCGGAATTAACCGGAGTGCCGGAGGGGTTACCGGAACCCCTCGAGGGAAAGTTGGGCCCTAGTGGGCCTTAGGGAAGAAAGAGGGCAGCAACTAGGAGGTGGCGCGCGCCCTCCCAAGGGGCAGTCCGAATTGGACTAGGGGAGGGGGGCGCGGCCCCCTCTTTCCCTCTACTTCTCTCCCTCTCTTTCCTCCCCCCTTCTCCCTCTTGGTGATTCCTACTAGGAATAGGATTGCAATCCTATTCCTAGTAGGATTGCACCTCTTGGCGCGCCATAGGTGGGCCGGCCGGCCTCCCCCCTTGCTCCTTTATATACGAGGCCAGGGGGGCACCCTAGAACACACAAGTTGATCTCTCCAGCTGTGTGCGGTGCCCCCCTCCACAAAAACACACCTCGGTCATACTGTTGTAGTGCTTAGGCGAAGCCCTGCGCCGGTAGCTTCATCATATCCGTCACCACGCCGTCATGCTGACGAAACTATCCCGTGAAGCTCAACTGGATCAAGAGCTCGTGGGACGTCATCAAGCTGAACATGTGCTGAACGCGGAGGTGCCGTACGTTCGGTGCTTGATCGGTTGAATCGCGAAGAAGTTCGACTACATCAACCGCGTCACTTGACGCTTCCGCTTTCGGTCTACAAGGGTACGTAGACACACTCTCCCCCACGTTGCTATGCATCTGGTAGATAGATCTTGCGTGATCGTAGGAAAATTTTGAAATACTACGTTCCCCAACAGTGACAAACTCTTATGAAAAAGCAGCAGATACCCCGCTTTATCGGGGATGCCGGTTTATTATATTGATCATAATATATACATTGCAAATTTGTGTACATAAAGCGGAGCCTATGGCTCAGGTGTAGTAAGGTCGAAGAAGAGCGATGTTCCAGGGCCGTCGGGTCTCCTCCTCCGCAGTACGTGAGTCCTTGTGTTCTCGAACGTCGACGAGGTAGTATGATCCGTTATGTAGATTCTTACTGACCACAAAGGGTCCTTCCCAAGGCGGGGATAGCTTGTGCATATCTATCTGGTCTTGGATGAGCCGGAGCACTAGATCTCCTTCTTGAAATGTTCTGGTTTTAACCCGGCGACTGTGGTACGGGCACAGATCTTGCTGATAAATCGCCGATTGAGTTGCTGCCGTGTCACGTTCCTCATCCAGCGGGTCCAACACGTCTTGCTGTGCCTTCTCGTTATCAGCTTCGACATAAGCTGCCACCCGCGGCGAGTCATGACGGATATCACTAGGGAGGACCGCTTCAGCTCTTTATACCATGAAGAAAGGCGTGTACCCTGTATATCTGTTAGGTGTGGTGTTGATGCTCCATAACACAGAGGATAATTCCTCCACCCAACAACCCGGCGTCCTCTGCAAAGGGACCATAAGCCAGGGTTTAATGCCTCTCAAGATCTCTTGATTGGCTCTTTCAGCTTGACCATTGGATTGAGGGTGAGCTACTGATGATACATCAAGGCGGATGTGCTCTCGCTGACAGAACTCCTCCATAGCCCCTTGGATAGATTGGTACCAGTATCAGTTATAATGCTATGTGGAAAGACAAACCAGAAAATCACCTTTTTGATGAATTGAACCGCCATTACCGCATCACACTTGTTGACTGGTTCCGCCTCAACCCACTTGGTAAACTTATCCATCGCCACCAGAAGGTGAGTCTTCTTATCTGAAGATCTTTTAAAGGGTCCGACCATGTCAAGCCCCTAAGTCGCAAATGCCAAGTAATTGGAATCATCCGTAATTCTTGAGCCGGTATATGAGCACGCCGTGAGAACTTCTCGCAAGCATCACATTTTCTGACCAAGTCCTCTGCATCGGCGTGAGCCGTCAGCCAGTAGAACCCATGACGAAAAGCTTTAGCCACCAGAGATTTTGAACCGGCATGATGACCACAATCTCCTTCCTGGATCTCTCTAAGAATATCACGGCCTTCGTCTAGCGATATACAACGTTGAAACGCCCGAGAGACGCTGCAATGATGCAGTTCTCCATTGACAATAGTCATTGATTTAGATCGCCGGACTATCTGTCTAGCCAAGACTTCATCTTCTGGTAACTCACCTCGATTCATGTACGTCAGGTAAGGGACCGTGCAATCCGGAATAACATGAAGCGCCGCTACCAATTGAGCCTCCGGATCAGGAACAACCAAGTCCTCTTCTGAAGGTAATTTCACCGACGGACCATGCAATACGTCTAGAAAGACATTGGGTGGAACCGGTTTACGTTGAGAACCCAGCCGGCTTAACGCATCGGCCGCTTCATTTTTTCGTCGGTCTACATGGTCCACCTGATAACCCTTGAAGTGTCCAGCAACAACGTCCACCTCCTGTCGATATGCTGCCATAAGCAGATCTTTGGAATCCCATTTACCAGACACTTGTTGAGCCACTAGGTCTGAATCGCCGAAACATTTAACCCGGCTTAAATTCATCTCCTTAGCCATCCGCAGACCATGGAGGAGAGCTTCATACTCAGCTGCATTGTTAGTATAAGGGAACATTAAACGGAGGACATAACAGAACTTATGACCTCGTGGGGAAGTTAATACGACTCCAGCCCTCGAGCCCTCCAATTGCCTGGATCCATCAAAGTGAATAGTCCAATACGTATGATCCGGCTTTTCCTCTGGTGCTTGCAACTCTGTCCAATCGTTGATGAAGTCCACCAGTGCTTGAGATTTTATTGCAGTACGAGGTACATACTTCAATACGTGAGGACTAAGTTCAATGGCCCACTTTGCAACCCGGCCCGTTGCTTCTCTGTTCTGGATTATATCGCCCAGAGGGGCTGAACTGACCATTGTGATTGGATGGCCCCGAAAGTACTGCTTCAGTTTCCGGTTTGCCATGAAGACTCCATATACCAACTTCTGCCAATGCGGGTATCTCTGCTTCGACTCGATGAGCACTTCGCTGATGTAGTAAACCGGCCGTTGAACCGCATATTCTTTTCCTGCCTCCTTGCGCTCTACCATGATGGCAACGCTTACTGCTCGGGCATTAGCAGCCACGTATAGCAACATCGGCTCATTATCAACTGGTGCAGCAAGGACCGACGGCTCTGCCAATTGCTTCTTCAAATCCTCGAACACATCATCAGCAGCATCACTCCAGACAAAATGATCTGTCTTCTTCATCATCTGATAAAGCGGGATGGCCTTCTCCCCCGAACGACTGATAAACCGGCTGAGCGCTGCAATGCGGCCCACCAAGCGTTGAACATCATTGATGCACGCCGATTTAGCCAAGGATGTAATCGCCTTGATCTTCTCCGGATTAGCTTCGATTCCTTTGTTGGACACCAAGAACCCCAGGAGTTCGCCAGCCGGAACACCAAAAACGCATTTGGCCGGATTAAGCATCATCTTATAAGCTCGGAGATTATCGAAAGTTTCCTTTAGGTCAGCTATCAACGTTTCCTCTTTCCTGGATTTTACCACAATGTCGTCTACATAAGCGTGAACATTCCGCCCAATCTGTCCGTGAAGACAATTCTGCACACAACGCTGATAGGTCGCCTGGGCACTCCTGAGCCCAAAAGGCATAGACACGTAGTAGAAGGCCCCAAAGGGAGTTCTGAAGGCTGTCTTCTCCTGGTCTTTAAATGCCATCTTGATCTGATGATAACCGGAATATGCATCCAAAAAACTTAAGCGCTCACAACATCTCGTAGCATCAATGATTTGATCAATACGAGGGAGGGCAAATGGATCAGCTGGGCAAGCTTTGTTCAGGTCTATGTAATCAACACACATTCCCCAAGTGCCGTTCTTCTTAAGCACCAGCATCGGATTAGCCAGCCACTTCGGATGAAACACCTCAATTATAAAGCCTGCCGCCAAGAGCCTAGCCACTTCTTCACCAATTGCCTTGCGCCTTTCTTCGTTGAAGCGGCGGAGAAACTGTTTAACTGGTTTAAACTTGGGATCAATATTGAGAGTGTGCTCGGCGAGTTCCCTCGGTACACCTGGCATGCCAGAAGGTTTCCATGCAAAAATGTCCCGATTCTCACGGATGAACTCGATGAGCGCGCTTTCCTATTTTGGATCTAGGTTAGCACTGATGGTGAAATGTTTGGATGAATCGCCAGGAACAAAGTCAACCTGCTTGGTCTCATCAGCTGATTTGAACTTCAAGGCCGGATCATGCTCCGTGGTTGGTTTCTTCAGCGGAGACATATCTGCCAGATCAACATTATCTTTATAAAATTTCAGCTCATCAGTTGCACAAACCGCCTCAGCATAAGCTGCATCACCTTCCTCGCACTCCAAAGCAATCTTGCGGCTCCCATGGACCGTGATGGTTCCCTTGTGACCCGGCATCTTGAGCTGCAGATAAACATAACAAGGCATCGCCATGAATTTAGCATAAACCGGCCGCCCGAACAGGGCATGATACGGGCTCTTGATCTTCACCACTTCAAAGGTCAAAGTTTCGGACCTCGAGTCCTGCTCATCTCCAAAGGTGACCTCCAAATCTATCTTACCGACCGAATATGCCGATTTACCAGGCACTACGTCGTGAAAAACAGTGTTGGACTGCCGAAGCTTTTTGTCTGTCAACCCCATGCGACGAAAAGTCTCGTAATACAGAATATTGATGCTGCTTCCTCCATCCATAAGCACCTTGGTGAACTTATAGCCCCCAACCTGAGGTGCCACAACTAGAGCCAGCTGACCCGAATTATCAACCCGGGGCGGATGATCCTCTCGACTCCACACAATGGGCTGTTCTGACCAGCGCAAATAGCGTGGCACCGCCGGTTCGACGGAATGCACTGCCCTCTTGTAAACTTTCTGATCACGTTTACATAGGCTTGTGGTGAAAACATTATACTGCCCACTACTCAACTGCTTCGGATTACTCTGATAGCCTGACTGCTACTGTTGATGTTGATTGCCCTGATTGTTATAACCACCCTGGCCGTGCTGCTAGTTATGCTGATTGTGACTGTTCTGGTTACCTTGGAACCCTGAACCGGATCCTCCACCTTGATAACCCGGCCCGTGAAAACCAGGGCCTGAACCGCCGGACGCTCCGTGATCATATTGGGACCGGTTCATGATTTCCTTCATAATAACGCAGTCCTTCGAGAGGTGCGTAGCTGGCTTTTCTTGCATACCGTGCCTCGGGCAAGGTATGCTCATCTAGCATTCTAGATTAATAGGCGGTCTCCCACCCCGTGGGGGCGGTCTGCCCTTACGATGCTGGCCATTCTCCTGAGCATTAGTGTTAGCCACAAAATCTGAACTATTATCCGCTTTACGCTTACCACTATATCCTTGACTCGCCGGGCCAGGCTGGAGCTCTTTACCGTTCTTCTTTTCTTTCCCTGACTTCTCATCATCAGACTCTGGATATTTGGCACTATCCGAATCTGCATATTTCACCAGGGCCCCCATGAGTTTCCCCATGTCATCACAATGACGTTTGAGTCATCCCAGCTGTCGTGGATTTAGGACGACAGATGTCCTAGCAGAAGGACTTAGTCGTGAGGCCATCGCTCGGGTTAGCTTAAAGGGGTTAAAGCGGGAGAAGGACACAGGGAGTTTATACTAGTTCGGCCCCTTTGATGAAGGTAAAAGCTTACGTCTAGTTTGGTGTGGTATTGCTTGGGCTTCGATGACCAGGGAGCGAATCCGCTTTGCATGTGTCTCGAGCTGTTGTTTCTTGTCCTGAACCGTCGCCGGGTCGTCCCTTTATATAGGAGGCGACGCCCGGTCCGGTTTACAGAGTCCCGAGGCCGGCTCATAAACGTGTCCGCCTCGGTCTCTACTCTTTCTATCTTACATTCCAAGTTACATAGTATGACGGTTTACAAACCATGGGCCTTATACATGGGCCCTGAGCCTCCGTGGGCTATACCTTCTATTACATACTCCACTGGGCTTCTGATAATATAACCTTACAACGTAATCCGGACCCTCCTAGCCAGTTTATGCCTGATAGTAATATCCCTGACATTAGGCCCCAGATTGATTTGAACTTGTTCATGTCAGTCTTCAAAGTCTTGTATGAATTTCCCTTTCTGCAGCTCTTGTATATTTCATAAACCGGACATGACGTCATCTCCTGGAATCGCTTCAATCTGTCATGACATCATCTGCGCATTTAACGCCCGCATCTGTTTGTTACCTTTCTTTATTACCGTTCCGAAGATCGAGGCGACAACTCAATCCATATCCGATTTTCGGTCTCCTCGATTCCCACGCCTGCCGTTTTATCTCTTCGGCCTATAAATGAGGCCGAGGGCCATCTCTTTTACCCCCTTCTGCTTCGTCTTCCTCTTTCTCCAGCGCTCAAGCCTCCGCCGCCGTCCTTCGAGCTCACCGTCGTCAGCAAGCCCGGCCACTGCATCAACCTGAGTACGTCCAGATATTCGCCGTCGTTCTTCCACCTCTTCAGGTACGTTATTTCTTCTCCCAATGGCTCTCAGTTCTAGGGTTTCTCTGTAGCTCATCGCGAACCCTTGTTCTTCATAGTTCATCACCGTAGGTTGTTTTTAGCTGTAGATGTAAAACTTGTTAGGTCAACCCTCATGCGTGTGCTTTCGCTCCATCGTCATAACTTTAGTTTCTCCGATACTGCTAGTTTAGATTGGATCTGTAGAAAACTTCCGCTGCCTTCACTGAATATGACTTGAATTATTTTGTCTTTTTTCCTGCACCGTAGATCCACATTCTACCTCTGCTTCCTATGAAAGTTGTTTCTCACACTTTAGATCTACAACTTTTTATCTGCTTATGACACCGGTTCAACTATAACCTGCGCCTCATATGTCTGCACTGACGGTTTAGATTTAAGCCTGCATTCCATAATTGATGGTTTAACTTTCTCCTTCTATTGTCATAAACCGGTAGCTGTTTCGTTCATGCTTGCTCCGGATTAGTGGGTACCATTAGTCCCTTGCTTAAACCGCCAATTAGGTCAATACTTTCACAGAACACGCCGGTTTGCATCCAGTCGATTTTGTAAAACCGGGTCTTGTATTGTATTTTTCAGCACTCCCGCATTGGAAAAGATGGCTAAACAGTTTGCTGCTTGCAATTGGGTCCCTTCCCGGATTACCGAGGACGACCTAGTAAAGGCTGCATCAATTGGCATTCTGGGTCCTAAAGAGGTTCTGCACTGGCGGGCCCCTGGAAAGGAATGTCCTCTTACACCTAAGGAAGGAGAAATCCTCGTTTTCTTTGACCATCTGGCCTGGGGCTTTAGCCCACCCGGTTCAAAGTTCTTCCGCGACGTCCTAGCCGATTTCCAACTCCATCCACAAGACATAGGTCCCAATTCCATATCCAACATCTGCAACTTCCAAGCCTTCTCAGAGGCATATCTGCAAGAGGAGCCATCTATGGAGTTGTTCCGGGATTTCTTTCACCTGAATCGCCGGACTGAGTTCTCCGACGGGCCCCATACTGAACTCGGCGGCGTGAGCATCCAGAAAAGGAAGGATGTCGGCTTTCCTCACGCCACTCTTCATAGACATCCAAAAGAATGGAACCAGACTTGGTTCTATTGCAAGGATACTTCACCCGAGGGAGAAAATCCGCTGCCGGGTTACCACGCTTACCGCCTGACGCCGAGTCATCCCTTCCCGCAGCGTCTAAGCGCCCAAGATCGGGCTCGATATGCCCCTCAACTTTCCAAGCTCAGGGCTTTCTTAGCTAACGGTTTAACCGGGGTTGATTTTGTTCGATGCTGGCTCTCTTGGAGTATTCTTCCATTAAGCCGGCGCTCAAGCTTAATGTGTAAATATACTGGCAATCCGGAAGATCCTCAGCGCCACACAAAAATAGTGCTTCCTAACAACGAAGTTACTGAATCCTCAAAAAAAATGCTGAACATCCCCCTGGAAGAGTGCAGCCGAACCGGTTTAGCTCCTTTCTGTGCAAACAACCAACCACCGCCGGTAAGATTCTTCTGTCCCTTCCTATTCACTTTAATCCGTTTATATCACTTGTCTTCAACATGTTCTTATTCCTTTACCCAGGCCAATGATCCCTTCTGGAAGAGGAAGGCTCAAGATAAACCGGCGAAGCCAACCCGTAAGAAGAGCTTCGCCATAAAGAAGAAGAAAGCGGCTGCCGTTTCCGGTTCAAACCCTGAAGAAGATGATCCGACTTCTGAGGTATTGCATGACTCTTATGTTCTTGGATCTCCCTTTGTCTGAATTTATGTTAATAATGTCTTTTCTCAGAATCTGGCAGAAGGGAGTAAAGCGGATGAAGTTGAGGTAATTTCTCTCTCATCTGATTCAGAACCGTTGCCACCCAAGATTCGCCGGGTATCCCGGAAGTATCCATTTTCTCACCCTTATGCTCAATTGGATCCCAACTTTCTTTTGAAGAAACAGCAGCATGAGGCTCGCTGGACCACACGCCATAGTGGTCACGTGGTTGAATCATCCGGATTACCTCACACGCCAGCTCGTAGACGCTGCTCAGAGGTTTTGCTTACTCCAACCCTTCTTCATCCAAAAGCAGGTCTTATTCGCAAACCTCTTAAACCGTCTGATCCCAAATATCAGGAAGCTCCTCTGTCTTCTTCCGGCGAGTCGACTGCTACTCAAATCCCGGTGCTTAAGACCGTTCCTGGGTAAGCCATTTTCTCAAACGTCCGGCTTACCTTTCCGTTTTGACTTTGTGATTTTCATTGCTCTTTTAATCTTTATCAGTATGCCCAAGCCTAGCAAAAAGGCAAAATTAAATAAACTAGCTACCGAACACACCACCACTGAACCGGCTGAGGATCTTGAAGTAGCCAATCCTGTAGAGGAAAATGTTGAAGTTCAGCATGATGATCCCTTCCCTATGGATCATGAAGATCTTGCTACTCCGGGGGGTGATGCTATGGAGAACACAGCTGAACCGGCAAGCCCTGTCCGGGTTAGTCCTCCTCGGGCTAGCCCGGCTCCTGTTAGTCCGGTGTGCACCGCTGATCCCCTCCAGCCAACCGCTGCCTCGACAGAAGATGTTGCGATAACTGGGATAGGCTTCTCTGCTCCCACAGAGCCTGTTGTCTTGGCTAGACACACTGCCAAGGAGGAAAAGCTTCAGCAAGATAAAGGCAAGTGGAGTACAGACTTGTCAAGTTATACTCAGCTTAGTGCCCAGGAGCTCCACTCTGGGTATCTGAACCGGCTCTTCACTAGTCGCGACTATGAGGCCGGTTTAGTCAATATGATGAAGGAGAAATATGAGGTAACTTTCTTTCCTTTTGCCTTCCGTTTCTGCTTGTATTTTGCAACTATACCTTTAGGCCATAGTAGCCCCCAAGTGCCGGTTTACTTCACTGTAGGTGAACCGGGACTTCTCTTATGTCTGAGAATGAACGTACATTAGCCCCCAAGTGCCACGGGCATAACTTGTTTATGTGCTTGGGACTTGTCTTAAAAAGTTGCTTTCCTTACTTCAATTGTACATTAGCCCACAAGTATCGAGTGCATAACTTGTTATGTGCTTGAGACTTTGATTGAACTATCCTTCTAACACTTTCCTTTTCCTGCAGGCTGATTTGAACCGGAGAGCTTCGGAGGCAACTGAACTCCGGAATATCTTGGCCTTCCATTAAACTGCTTCAACCAAAACTAAGGAGGAACTTGTCCTTGCTTTAGCTAACATGGAAAAACTCAAGAAAGATTTTGAAGCGGAGCGTTCCACATGGGAGGTGCAAAGGGCTGCTCTAGAGAAAAGAGCAAAGGATGCTGAAGCTGCTCTGAACCCGGTGACGTAGGAGCTATCCGGGTTGAAATAACATATAGATGATATGCCATCTGCTATCTTCGGTGAGTATCTGTCTTCGTATGTTTGTATCCTTGCAATCTTATTCTGATCCGGTTTAACTCGCCAATTGTATATAGGGAGGCGCATAACTCATCTCGGAAGAAATTGAAGGCTGCTTATACCCTGGTGGAGCAACTCTACTCCGGTGCTCAAAGGGCTATCAGTGCTATGTCGCACAATAAACCGGCGCCGACCACCATCCAAGGCACTCTGGAAAAGTTATCTGTCTTGCCTGCTCGACTTGTTGAGGTGAAGAAATCTACTGCACGAGCTGGCTCTCTTATGGCGTTAACCCGGCATGAAAGAGGACGGGTCGGCCTTCTCTTCTGAAGATCTTCGTTCTTTAACCAAAGACATGCGCCCTCTTGCCAGTAAGCTTGCTGACGAAGCGGATTTAACAAGGTATCATCCGGGTTACGATCTAGAGAATACGCGGGTGGAGCGGCCGGTTTATGACACCAAAAATCTGCTTCGCTCCTGACATTGATCCGTCCGACCTTATAAACGATGAAGTATATTTCCGTGCCCTCGCCGAAATTGACTGGAGCACTCCTGATTTCCAGCAGCTGCCAGAAGTCGACGAAGATCTGGAGCAAGCTGACCCTCAGTCTTCACAGCGTGCTGAGGAAGAATCCTAAACCGGCTCCGGTTTAACTTTGAGATGCTGAACACTTTGCAAGAAACTTTGATTCTTTTGGGCCTGCAAGTGCCTTGTAATAGAATAGTTGAGATACTTCCTTTGTCCCACTGTTATGGTATAATTTTGATTGGCAATCCCCAATTCATCTCCTGCTTGCAATGCTTTAACAGTTTATATTGCCTGCGTCTTCATGAACAAAGCTAAAAGATGTCCTGACAGTTTACCACCGGACGGATTATACTACCCTGATACATGTTTCAAATAAATAATTTGAACTGCATATAAAACACAAACATATCCCATACCTGTGATTAAGTGTGCTTGCAGACCTTAACCCGGCGGGGATATTTTAAAGCGCGGGTGCTGATGAAGCCCTTGGCTCTCTTATCGGCTTAGCATAATAGCCGATCCGGGTTATGATGAACCCCGGTTTAACTCTCGCTGGTGTTCATGATCCAGACTCTTAATTCTGTATTCGTATGGTCAACCTTGTAGTTGTCCAGTCTTGCATCAATGGACTTGGTTAAAAAACCAATGACCTTGAAGACAAAGATTTGTGAAAACATAAAAAATAAAAATAAGGTTTTCGGGCAAACAAGACCATGTAGTCGATGCTTTTTACGAGCTGCCAGGCTCAAAATTCGAGGCTTTTTATGAGCTGCCAGGCTACTGTCATTAACCATTTTAGCAAAGCTTGTCAAGATGCTCCGCAATCCTTAACCAAATCATCGATGTACATACCTACCCAATGTTTCAAAATCTCGTAAAGATTTTGTCTTTGGGTAATCAACTCGATGATTGTCAATTTAACGTGACCAAGTTCAGGGTCCCGAAGGATTGACTTATGACAGGTTCGACGGGTCATACCAGGTTTACCTGGACGGCGTGCTTGATGCAGGAAGGTTAATCCGGGGTTTTAGGTGCATGCATCGGGCTTCCAAGCCATGTTCACTACAAGGGTATTCAACTCACTGAGAGCCCCCAGGTAGTGTGTGAGCCGTTTGCTCGTCGGGGCATATGTTTGAGTTGTGCTAGGCATCAAACCCTCTTTTACCCCTCATCATCATGTGGAAATTGCGGAAGCAACCAGAGCAGTGCTCTTATGATGGGCTTCATACCGCCGCCGGCTCAAGAGACCATGGGAGACTTCCTTGCCCATGGAAGCCCCCATGTGACTCTTGTTTGTATAGATAAGGTGGCTGATTCCTTGATTTGTCAAGGGCGCCAGTTTTAAGAGGCCATGGAAGGTTTTCTTTCGAAGCCCCCATGTGATACTCTTTTGTGTGAAAGACACGGCTGATTCCCTGATTTTATCAGGGGCGCCGGTTTAAGAGGCCATGGAAGGTTTCTTTTGAAGCCCCCATGTGATACTCTTTTGTGTGAAAGATGGCTGATTCCCCGGTGTGCCGGGGGCGCCGGTTTATTTTATTAATCATAATATATACATTGTACATAAAGCGGAACCAATGGCTCAAGTATAGTAAGGTCGAAGAAGAGCGATATTCCACGGTCGCTTGGTCTCCTCCTCTGCCGTACGTGAATCCTTATGTTCTCGAACGCCGACAAGGTAGTATGATCCGTTGTGCAGGTTTTTGCAGACCACGAAGGGTCCTTCCCAAGGTGGGGATAGCTTGTGCATATCCGTCTGGTCCTGGATGAGCCGGAGCACCAGATCTCCCTCCTGAAACGTCCTGGTCTTAACCCGGCGACTGTGGTACCGACGCAGGTCTTGTTGATAAATCGTTGATCGTGCTGCTGCCGTGTCCCATTCCTCGTCTAGCCGGTCGAAGCTGTCTTGTCTTGCTTGTTCATTATCCGCTTCAACATAGGCCGCCACCCGTGGTGAGTCATGCCGGATATCACTAGGGAGGACCGCTTCAGCACCGTACACCATGAATAAAGGCGTGTACCTTATAGATCTATTAGGTGTAGTGTTGATGCTGCATAAGACATAAGGTAACTCTTCTACCTTGTGATACGTCCAAAACGTATCTATAATTTCTGCTTGCTCCATGCCTCTTTTGGGTGATATTGCTATGATATTTATACACTTCCATACACTTTTGATCATATTTGGACTAACCTATTAACTCAGTGCACCCCAGTGCCAGTTTCTGTTTTCGGCTGTTTTTGTATTTCAGGTTTTCACGTTACGAGAACTGCCAGAAAAAATCCAGAAAAATTATATAAAAAAATCAGCGTTCCAGAAACTACCGTGCGCCCGAAGGACAACCGGGGGGGGGG
>LR738710.1:35944775-36014358 GCA_902687465.1 Secale cereale
TTTTTTTTCCCTAAGACCCCAGATCTGTTAATCTGTGATGCCTACTTTGACCATGCATAACTTTTACTGTGGTGCTCCGTTTTGTGCGTGTGATATGTCCAGATGTTCGTGGAGATGCCCTCTACGTTTTACCTGTTGTAGTCATGCATGTTAGAAGTCATCTAGGGCTTTGTTTTGCTGTTGCAAGAGTGTATGATGATTTAAACTGCTGCTATGTGTTATTTTTGTGCCACCTTCGACATGTGATATCTTTTAGCTCGTTTGTCCAAACGAAGCAAATGACATGTCCACGTGTTCGTCTTGTCACAAACTACGTGTTGCTTGTGATAGGTTGCATGGTAGATGTATTGTTTCCTTGTTATCATCGTTGCAAAGTGCCATGTTCATATGTTGTGTTCTTACTTGATTTGAAATGCCATGTTGTTGAGCTCGTTGTAATCGGTGTGTTCACCACATTGATGCATGCTTGTGTGTTTCGGGATCACCGTCATATGTATTTTGATGAGGTGCTTACCCTTTGCCATGTTTAGTTTCGAGGTGTCTTAAACATGCTCTTTTTGTTGCTATGATGATGTTGCTGTTTTGGGACTTAGTGAAATTTCACTAAGTCTGAAATCTGTAACGTTCCGATGCCATGTTCGTGTGATGTTGTAGGACAAAGCATGATAGTTTTGGGGTGGATTTTGATTGTTCCATGAAGTATATATTGTTGTCTTTCCATCCATGTCCTCACATGTCCATTTGAGGTGCTGTAGCATGTTTATCTTTTGCTCCAAACTTTCAATAAAATTCTGCTGCCAGAATTTTATTTCAAAGTTCAATATGTCCAAGATCATTGCTATTGATCCGTGACTCCGTTTGGGGTGCACTTTGGACCTAGTTGCTGTACATTATATCTAGTTTATGTTCAAGTCCTTTGCCATGCTTTTGGGGTGCTGTACATTATTTATTTTGAGCTCCCAAGATGCTATGTTGCTGTAATTTGCAGTTTTCGCTCAAATCTTGTTTCGGGCATAACTTTTAGCCCGTAACTCCGATTTCAGCGATCTTTATATCAAACTTGGGTGATTTTCTGTGTAGATTAATAATATCAGGTTGTTATCTTGTTTTGAGGTGTTTTGCTTGAGTGATGTTTTCCGTGCTCCATGTGCATCACTAGTGCATCCATCATGCATACATGTTTTTCGGGTGCGCATTGCATCGTGTTGATTGGTGCTTGGTGTGTTTGTCTTGTTTAGACCCGGAAGTTGAGCACGAGTTTTCCAACGAGGTTGAGCACGAGGTTTCCAACGAGTTTGAGCAAGAGGACCCTTCTTTTGATCCGAACTTCTTCTCTTCAGGCAAGATGACCGAACCCCGATAACATTACTATCTTTGTCTATTGCTAGTAGTCTCGATCTATAGTTTTGCCTCGATGCCCATGTTCTTCTTGTCAGCCTCCTACTTGTAACCAATTGCCATGTTTAACCACCCTACCTACGCAAACCGTTGCTTGGCTAAGTACGCTTCGCTCAGCCCTTCTTATAGCGTTGCTAGTTGCAGGTGAAGTGAAGATGCTTGCTCCATGTTGAAGTTTGGTTGGGTTATATCACACTATATAAATGCTTTAACTGAAATCACATATATATTGGCAAGGGTGGAAGGCTAAGCCTTTTGCTTGGTGTTTTGTTCCACTCATGCCGTTAGGATCTGTATAAGCCGGTTTTATGTTCCTTGATTATGCGTTCCTAACACGGTTGGGGTGTATGGGACCCCCTTGATAAACCGCTAAGTGCTAAGTCTTTTCCAGCAAGTCCCAACCTTGGTACTATTTGCATAAACAACTAAAACCTTTCCGAGGGAGTAATTAACCCGAGGCTTAACTAATTCAACCCCCTGGGCCAGTGCTCGACTTGAGTGTTGGTCCAACCTAGAGCCACTTGCGGATACCACCCGGTTCGCTGGGGTCTTTGGTATCTGTACGTACTGCTCATCCGGACGTGTCCTGAGACCTAGATACGCGCGGCTACTATCAGGGTGTCGACACGCCGGGAGGATTTGCTGGATTAGCCTTACCTTAGTTCGGTTTAACTTGAGCACGGGATTCCGAGGATACTCGGGTCTTCCCACTTTGGAGTTGCGACTCCGCGGATCGTGGGCTTGTAATGGGTCAAGTTGGAACACCCCTGCAGGGTTTGAACTTTCGAAAGCCGTGCCCGCGGTTATGTGGCAGATGGGAGCTTGTTAATTCCGGTTGTAGAAAACTTGACACAATGATACTAATACACTACCAGCGTGTGTTCCGTGACTGTCAATTTCCGAATAGGGATTCGGGAGTTGAACACGGAGGGGTTATGTTTGTGAGCTTGTAGCTAGGATCACTTAGTGATCACTTCTCGCCGTATGCCTTCTCTTCTCGCTCTCTCTTGCGTAAGATAGTGCTAGTTGCTGCTGCAGACTCTTTGTTGTTCCTTCACCTCATTTCTTTCTTCAGCCTTTTCCCTCACCTAAAGGCTTTGATAGTTCTGTTACCCGGGAACGGGATTGCTGAGTCCTCTGTGGCTCACAGTTACTTCACACACCAGATGCAGGTCCAGCCGTGAGCTATCCAGGAGATGGCACCGAGCTGGATTGGGAGTACGACGAGGAGCGTAGTCGTTACTACGTGCGCTACCCGGACGATCAGTAGTGGAGACTCTTACTAGGATTCGATCCGCCTGTGGTTGTTTATTTATCTGAGTTTGGTACTTTGACATTTGGTTTTGCCCTTAGAGGGTTGTAGTGATCTTATTGTATGATGTTTGAGACTTGTACTGTTATTCTGTGACGTGGCGATTGTAAGCCAACTATTTTTTTTAAGTTTACCATCCCTCTTTTACATGAGTTGTGCAAAGATTACCAAACTTGAGATCATTCTAGGATGGACTTATGCCTTTAAGTCGTGCCTCGACACGTAGGAGGTATAATTCCATCCTGGGCATTACAATATACCAGCTTCTGCCAATGTGGATATCTCTGTTTCGACTCAATGAGCACCTCACTGATGTAGTAAACCGGCCGTTGAACCGGATATCCTTTGCCCGCCTCTTTGCGCTCCACCACAATGGCCACACTGACTGCACGGGCATTGGCGGCCACGTATAACAACAGCGGCTCATTGTCAACCGGGGCAGCAAGGACTGGTGGTTCTGCCAATTGCCTCTTCAGATCTTCGAACGCAGCGTTTGCCGCATCACTCCAGACAAACCGGTCCGTCTTTTTCATCATCTGATAGAGCGGGATTGGCTTCTCTCCTAAACGGCTGATGAACCAACTCAGTGCTGCAATGCGGCCCGCCACACGCTGGACGTCGTTGATGCATGCCGGTTTAGCCAAGGATGTGATCGCCTTGATCTTCTCCGGATTAGCTTCAATCCCTCTGTTTGACACTAAGAATCCAAGGAGCTTTCCCGCCGGAACACCAAAGACGAATTTCTCCAGATTGAGCATCATTTTATAAACTCGGAGGTTGTCAAAGGTTTCTTTTAAATCCTCTATCAGCGTCTCCTCCTTACTGGATTTCACCACAATGTCATCAACATATGCATGGACATTTCTTCCAATCTGCCCTTGTAGGCAGTTCTGCACACAACGCTGGTAGGTTGCTTGGGCACTCTTGAGCCCAAAAGGCATGGATACATAGCAGAAAGCTCCAAAGGGAGTTATGAAAGATGTCTTCTCCTGGTCCTTAACTGCCATCTTGATCTGATGATAACCTAAATATGCATCCAAAAAAACTTAGCCGCTGACATCCCGCCATAGCATCGATAATTTGGTCAATACGGGGGAGAGCAAAAGGATCAGTTGGGCAAGATTTGTTCTAGTTTGTGTAATCAACACACATCCTCCAGGTTCCGTTTTTCTTGAGTACCAGTACCGGATTAGCCAACCACTCTGGATGAAATACCTCAACTATGAAGCCTGCGGCCAAGAGCCTAGCCACTTCTTCACCTATAGCCTTGCGCCTCTCCTCATTGAAGCGGCGCAGATACTGCTTGACCGGTTTAAACTTCGGATCAATATTAAGACTGTGCTCAGCGAGTTCCCTCGGTACACCTGGCATGTCAGAAGGTTTCCATGCAAAGATATCCCGGTTCTCACGGATGAACTCAATGAGCGCGCTTTCCTATTTAGGGTCTAGGTTAGCGCTTATGGTGAACTGCTTGGACGAATCGCCCGGAACAAAGTCAACCTACTTGGTTTCCTCCGCCGATTTGAACTTCAACGCCGGATCATGCTCTGTAGTTGGCTTCTTTAGTGGGGACATATCTACCGGATCAACATTGTCCTTATAAAATTTTAACTCTTCCGTAGCGCAAACCGTCTCGGCATAAGCCGCATCTCCTTCCTCGCACTCCAATGCAATCTTACGGCTTCCATGAACCGTGATAGTTCCTTTGTGGCCTGGCATCTTGAGCTGCAGATAAACATAACACGGTCTAGCCATGAACTTGGTGTAAACCGGTCTCGCAAACAGAGCATGGTATGGGCTCCTGATCTTTACAACCTCAAAGGTCACAATTTCCGATCTAGAGTCATGCTCATCCCCAAAGGTAACTTCCAGATCGATTTTTCCAACTGGATAAGCCGATTTACCGGGCACCACCCCATGGAACACTGTGTTGGACTGTCAGAGCTTCTTATCTGTCAGCCCCATACGTCGAAAAGTCTCATAGTATAGGATGTTGATGTTGCTGCCTCCATCCATAAGTACTTTGGTGAACTTATAACCACCCACCTGTGGTGCCACCACCAGAGCCAACTGACCCGGATTATCAACCCGTGGTGGGTGATCTTCTCTGCTCCACATAATGGGTTGCTCAGACCAACGTAAAAAACGTGGTACCGCTGGTTCAACGGAGTGTACTGCCCTCTTCAAAACCTTTTGACCCCGTTTGCATAAACTTGTGGTGAAGACGTGATACTGCCCACTGCTCAGCTCCTTCGGATTATTCTGATATCCGGATTGCTGCTGCTGCTGACGCTGTTGATTCCCTTGGTTGTTGTATCCGCCCTGACCATGTTGCTGGTTATGTTGATGCTAATTATTGCCATTGTGGTTATTGTTACCGCCATGGTATCCTGAACCAGATCCACCACCTTGATAACCCGGGCCTTGAAAACCGGGACCTGACCCGCCGGGGGGCCCGTGGTTATATTTGGCCTGTTTCACAAGCTCTTGCATAATGAAACAGTCTTTCTAGAGATGCGTAGCCGGGTTTTCCTCTGTACCGTGCCTTGGGCAAGGCATGTTCAACTGGCGATCTAGATTAATAGGTGGCCTTCCGCTGCGTGGGAGCGGTTTACCCTTGCGGCGCTGCCCGTTGTCCTGAGCATTGGTATTGGCCACAAAGTCTGAGCTGCCCTCCGCTTTACGCTTGCCATTGTACCCTGTGCCCGCCGGATTGGCCTGCGCCGGTTTACCGTTCTTATTCGCCTTCCCGGACTTGTCTCCGTCTGCATCTGGATACTTGGTGTTGTTAGAATCTCCATACTTTACCAAAGCGCCCATGACCGTTCTCATGTCGTTACAATCACGTTTGAACCGTCCCAGCTTCTGCCTCAAAGGTTCAAACCGACAGTTGCCTTCCAAGGTTACTATCGCCGTACTTGGATTGATGCTATTGGAGGAGTGCAAGATTTCAGACACTCGCCGCACCCAATTGCTAGTGGTCTCTTGCTCTCCTTGAACACATGCCGCTAAGTCAACAACGGACATCGGCTGCTTGCACATGTCTTTGAAATTATTGATAAACCGACGACGTAATTCACCCCATGACCCGATGAAATTAGGTGGCAAACTCTTTAGCCATGTCGGGGCCGTGCCCTCAAGCATCATTGTGAAGTATTTGGCTCATGCAGCTTCGTCCACATCAAGCATCTCCATAGCCATCTCATAACTTTCAACCCACGCCTCCGGAGCCAGATCCGCCGTGTAGTTGGGTACCTTGCGCGGACCTTTGAAGTCTTTGGGTAGTTTCAAATTCCGTAAAGCGGGGATGAGACACTGCACTCCCAAGGAACTGGACATGATTCCTGTTTCGACTATGGTGGTGGGGTGAATCGGCGTTGCCTGACGGGTGTCGTTATGAGCAGTATGCCTGGCCTGATCTGCCACCTCTTGTGCATGTGCTCCTGCTCCTGCCAGATTATCCTGCCTCTGCCGGTGTCATCTCCGTGCGCTGCTAGATACGACCGGTTCATCCAGGTGCCTCGTATAACTCCGGCTTGGGCGGGGGGTTGAATGAATCCTCTCCCGGCTATAGGAATAAGCTTGCTGCTGAGTTAGCGCAGTGTCCAGCAACTCCTTGGCCTGTCGTGCCTCCATTGCTATGGGGGACGTCCCCTCAATGGGAAGGGCGGCCAGCCGTGAAGCGGCGGCGACGATGTTATCCAGTGGATTAGAATAGTGGCCGGGAGGGATGGTTACGTGCTGGGTCGGCACAACTTGACGATCCGATTCTGCGGCTGGTGGCTGAAACGATGCGCCCGTCCCCGGGGCTCCTCCCCGGTTTACCTCTGGGTGGTTACTGGTTCCTGCTCCTGGTGTGCTAAAGAGATTCCTTTCCTCATAAACCGGCGGCAAACGAGACCGTTGTCTCCTCAACATTACCTCCTGCGAAGCGTTCTGATCTAACCTGAGCCGGAAAGCTTGGGAATCTAGCTCTGCCTTTCTTGTAGCCATCCTGGCTTTCTCCGCAGCCAGATCCAACTTAGCTTGCTCAATCCGGCCCTTTACCTGAGCGATCTCTGCATCATGCTGCTCCTTGTCGGCCTGGGCTACTTCTGCTATTGCGAGTGCTGTCAAAGTGTCAACTAAGGTGGATAGAATGTCAGAGGGCGACGGGGGAAGGTCTCCAGCCCTAGCTCCCATTGCCTCAAAGGTTAGCGCCCCGGTCGTCGAGGACTGCTGCATGGGTTGTGATCCGGCCATGAAAACAGCCACCCTGTTTGGCGGATCGAAGGGGTCTGGAATACTATCACCATCGGAACCACCCTCAGAGCAGCCGTCCTGCAACAGATACAAATATTCGGTCTCTCCGGATGAAGATTCGTCACCGGAATAAACAACTGTCTCGCCACCAGAATCTGATCCGTCCTCGGCTTGTACTCCATGCCTTGATCCGATGAAGACGTGCTTCACGGCGGGCTGAATCCGGGCTGATCTCGCACGCTGAGCCGGCTCGACGATGTTGGGGAAGATGTCCGGCTCAGGGCCCGGTTCGCTGATCTTGCCGATGAAGACGTGGATGCCATCGAAGGGGACCCGGTACCCGTATTCGATTGAATCAGCCTCGGGACCCCAGCATGCATCGTCGATGTAGAACCGACCGCGACGACTCTTGGTCATCTGGCCCACTGCGTAACCCTTGAGCCCTTCAAAGCTGCCCTTCAAGAACTCGAAACCATCGTGCGATAGCCCCACGGTGGGCGCCAACTATCATGGACTTAGCACGGTAGATGTCCTAGCAAAAGGACTTAGTCGTGAGGCCATCGCTCGGGTTAGCTTAAAGGGGTTAAAGCGGGCGAAGGACACATGGAGTTTATACTAGTTCGGCCCCTTCGATGAAGGTAAAAGACTACATCTAGTTTGGTGTGGTATTGCTTGGGCTTCGATGACCAGGGAGCGAATCCGCTTTGCTTGTGTCTCGAGCTATTGTTTCTTGTCCCGAACCATCACCGGGTCGTCCCTTTATATAGGAGGCGACGCCCGGTCCGGTTTACAGAGTCCCGAGGCCGGCTCATAAACGTGTCCGCCTCGGTCTCTACTCTTTCTATCTTACATTCCAAGTTACATAGTATGACGGTTTACAAACCATGGGCCTTATACATGGGCCCTGAGCCTCTGTGGGCTATACCTTCTATTACATACTCCACTGGGCTTCTGATAATATAACCTTACAACATAATCCGGACCCTCCTAGCCGGTTTATGCCTGATAGTAATATCCCTGACACCAGCTTCAGCTTCAGAGGTTCAAACCGGCAGTTGCCCTCCAATGTAACTAAGGCTGTGTCTGGATTGATGCGGTCTGAGGAGTGTAGGATCTCTGACACCCGACGCACCCAATGACTCATTGACTCGTGTTCACCTTGAATGCAGGCCGCCAAGTCTATGATGGACATGGGCTGCTTACACGTATCCTTGAAGTTATTGATAAACAGGCGACGTAACTCAGCCCATGATCCGATGGAATTCTATGGTAATCCCTTTAGCCAGGCGCGAGTCGTGCCCTCCAGCATCATGGTGAAGTACTTTGCACATGCCGCATCATCCACATAAAGCATCTCCATCGCCATCTCGTAGCTTTCAACCCAGGCTTCAGGAGACAGGTCCGCGGTATAGTTGGGCACCTTTCGCGGTCCTTTGAAATAGTTGGGCAATTTTACGTTCGGTAAAGCGGGAGTAAGGCACGGTACTCCCAAGGAGCTGGACGTAACTCCCGGTTCAATTGTGGTAGTTGGACGAACCGTCGTCGGCTGACGGGCTTCGTACTGTGCTGCTAACTCAGCCTCCCGGCGCTGCCTGCCCTGATCCACCACGTCTTGAGTGTTTGCATCTCCCCTCGCCGGATTATCCTTCCGCGGCGGATTACGTTTCCGCGCGCTGCTCGACACAGCCGGTTCCTCCAGGTGCCTGCTATAGCTTCGGCTTGGGCGAGGGGTGGAGTGAATCTTCTCGCGGATGTGAGAATAAGCTTGCTGCTGAGTTAAAGCGGTCTCCAGAAATTCCCTAGCCCGTCGCGCCTCCACCGCTATAGGGGATGCTCCTTCAATGGGAAGAGCGGCCAGTCGTGAAGCGGCGGCAACTATGTTATCCAATGGGTTGGAGTAATGACCAGGAGGGGTAGGTACATGCGGTGATGGAACGACCTGGCATGTTGGCTCCGCGGCCTATGGCTGGACTGACGCTCCCGTGCCAGGCACTCCTCCCTGATACGTCTCCAACGTATCTATAATTTTTGATTGTTCCATGCTATTATTTATGAAGTCTTGGATGTTTAATGGGCTTTATCATTCACTTTTATATCATTTTTGGGACTAACCTACTAACCCAAAGGCCCAGTCCAGATTGCTGTTTTTTTTGCCTATTTCAGGTTTTTGCAAAAGAAGAATATCAAACGGAATAAAACCTTCGCGAGAGATATTTTTCGAGAAAATCACGCACAGGAAACTTCAGGACCAAGTCAGGGGACAGAGAGGCTGCCCTCGAGGGTGGGGGGCGCGCCCCCCATCCCAGGGCGCGCCCCCTGCCTCGAGGCTGCCTCGTGTGCCCCCCGGTGCCCTCCTTCTTCCTATATATATCCACGTACCCTAGAAACTCCATACACAGAGAGAAAACCCTAATTCCACCGCCGTAGCTTCTGTTCCTGTGCAGATCCCATCTTGGAGCCTGTTCCGGAGCTCCACCAAAGGGGGATCCATCACGGAGGCCTTCACCATCATCATCATCGCCCTCACCATGAGTTGCGAGTAGTTTACCACAGACCTTCGGGTCCATAGCTAGTATCTAGATGGCTTCTTCTCTCTCTTCGGATCTCAATAAAAAGTTCTTCTCGCTCTTCGAGGAGATCTATTCGATGTAATCTCTTTTTGCGGTGTGCTTGTCGAGATCCAATGAATTGTGAGTTTATGATCAAGGTTATCTATGAAAGATATTTGGTTCTTCTCTTAAATTTTTATGTGTGCTCATAATATCCTTGCAAGTCTCTTCGAATTATTGGTTTGGTTTGGCCTACTAGATCTATAGTTCTTTCAATGGGAGAAGTGCTTGGCTTTGGGTTCAATCTTGCGGTGTCCTTTCCTAGTGACAGTAGGGGCAGCAAGGCACGTATTGTAATGTTGCCATCGAGGATAAAAAGATGGGGTTTACATCATATTGCTTGAGTTTATCCCTCTACATCATGTCATCTTGCTTAAGGCGTTACTCTGTTCGTATGAACTCAATACACTACATGCATGCTAGATAGCGGGCGATGTGTAGAGTAATAGTAGTAGATGCAGGCAAGAGTCGGTCTACTTGTCTCGGACGTGATGCCTATATACAATGATCATGCCTAGATAGTCTCATAATTATTCGCTTTTCTATCAATTGCTCGACAGTAATTTGTTTACCCGCCGTAAAATATCGCTATCATGAGAGAAGCCACTAGAGAAAACTATGCCCCCCGGGTCTATTCTCGACATATCAATCTACATCTACTTTACTTTTACTGCTTTTATTTGCTGTTTTATTAAACCAAAAATACCAAAAATATAAACTATCATCTCTATCATATCTCACTCTCGTAAGTGACCGTAAAGGGATTGACAACCCCTTATCGCGTTGGCTGCGAAGTTCTTATTTGTTTGTGCAGGTGCGAGGGACTCGCGTGTGGTCTCCTACTGGATTGATACCTTGGTTCTCAAAAACTGGGGGAAATACTTATGCTACTGTGCTGCATCTCCTTTTCCTCTTCGAGGGAATACAACCCAAGCTCAAGTGGTAGCAAGAAGAATTTCTGGCGCCGTTGCCGGGGAGGCTTACGCAAAAGTCATATACCAAGTACCTATCACAAACCCTTATCCTTCGCATTACATTTATTTTCCTCTCGTTTTCCTCTCCCCCACTTCACCCTTGCCGTTTTATTTGCCCTTCTTCCGCCGTGTGTTTTTCATTCGCTTGCTTCTTGTTCGCTTGTGTGTGTTAGATTGCTTGCTTGTCACTATGGCTCGGAACAATACCAAATTGTGTGACTTCTCCAATACCAACAACAATGACTTTATTAGCACTCCGATTGCTCCTATTACCGATGCTGAATCTTGTGAGATCAATGCTGCTTTGTTGAATCTTGTCATGAAAGATCAATTCTCTGACCTTTCTAGTGAAGATGCCGCTACCCATCTAAACAACTTTGTTGATTTGTGTGATAGGCAAAAGAAAAGGGATACATATAACGATATTGTTAAATTGAAGTTATTTGTTTTTTCACTTAGAGATCGTGCTAAAACTTGGTTCTCCTCTTTGCCTAGAAATAGTATTGATTCGTGGAATAAGTGCAAAGATGCTTTTATCTCTAAGTATTTCCCACCTGCTAAGATCATCTGTCTTAGAAACGATATTATGAATTTTAAGCAACTAGATCATGAGCATATTGCACAAGCTTGGGAGAGAATGAAATTGATCATACATAATTGCCCTACACATGGTTTGAATCTTTGGATAATTATTCATAACTTTTATGCTGGCTTGAATTTTGCTTCTAGAAATCTTTTAGATTCGGCCGCCCGAGGCACTTTCATGGAAACCACCTTAGGAGAAGCTACCAAACTCCTAGATAATATTATGGTTAATTATTCTCAATGGCACACCGAAAGATCTACTAGTAAAAAAGTGCATGCTATCGAAGAAATTAGTGTTTTGAGTGGAAAGATGGATGAACTTATGAAATTGTTTGCTGCTAAGAGTGCTTCTTCCGATCCTAATGATATGCCTATGTCCACTTTGATTGAGAATAACAATGAATCTTTGGATGTGAATTTAGTTGGTAGGAATAATTTCGGTAACAATGCTTACAGAGGAAATTTCAGTCCTAGGCCTTTTCCTAGTAATTTCTCTAATAATTATGGTAATTCCTACAACAACTCTTATGGAAAGATGCCTTCTTAATTTGGAACTAGTGTTAAGGAGTTTATGATCTCGCAAAATAATTTCAATGCTATGCTTGAAGAGAAATTTCTTAAGGTTGATGAATTGGCTAGAAGTGTGGATAGAATTACTCTTGATGTTGATTCTTTGAAACTTAGATCTATCCCACCTAAGCATGATATCAATGAGTCTCCTAAAGCCATGATAATTTCCATTGATGAATGCAAATAAAGAACCGCTAGAATGTGTGCTAAAAGAGAAGATTATATATGAAATCGTGTTCTTCTAGTTATCATGAAAATAAAGATGAAGATCTGAAAGTTATTCATGTATCTCCTATTAGATCCTTGTTTTCTAGTATTAATCTTGATGAGAATAGGATTGGAGATGATTCTGCTTTAAGGTTTCCCAATGATTTGGAGTTTTTAGATCTTGATGCTAAAATTGCTAAAAGTGGGAACGAAGAGATTAAAACCTTGCATAGTGATGAACCCACTACCTTGGATTTCAAGGGATTCAATTATGATAATTTCTCTTTGATTGATTGTATTTCCTTGTTGCAATCCGTGCTAAATTCTCCGCATGCTTATAGTCAAAATAAAGTTTTCACTAAACATATAGTTGATGCTTTGATGAAATCTTATGAAGAAAAACTTGAATAGGAAGTTTCTATACCTAGAAAGCTTTATGATGAGTGGTAACCTACTATAAAAATAAAAATAAAAGATCATGAAAGCTATGCTTTGTGTGATTTGGGTGCTAGTGTCTCCACTATCCCAAAAACTTTGTGTGATTTGCTAGGGTTCCATGAGCTTGATGATTGTTCTTTAAATTTGCATCTTGCGGATTCCACTATTAAGAAACCTATGGGAAGAATTAATGATGTTCTTATTGTTGCCAATAGGAATTATGTGCCCGTAGATTTCATTGTTCTTGATATAGATTGCAATCCTTCATGTCCTATTATTCTTGGTGGACATTTCCTTAGAACGATTGGTGCAATTATTGATATGAAGGAAGGAAATATTAGATTCCAATTTCCGTTAAGGAAAGGCATGGAACACTTTCCTAGAAATAAAATCAAATTACCATATGAATCTATCATGAGAGCCACTTATGAATTGCCATCCAAAGATGGCAATACCTAGATCTATCTTGTATCATGCCTAGCTAGGGGCGTAAAATGATAGCGCTTGTTGGGAGGCAACCCAATTTTTTGTTTTTTTGTTTTTGTTGCTGTTAGGGAATATATATTGCATCTAGCCTCTTATTAGATGTTGTTTCATGTTTTGTTTAGTGTTTGTGACAAGTAGAACCTTTGGTAAGACTTGTGTGAAGTTTATATGATCTTGGTATGAAAAACAGAATCGTTAGCGCTCGCTAAAGTAGTTGTGGGATTTTACTGGAGCGTGCTTTTTAGTTTATTCCTTTGGATGCTGATTTCTAGAAAAATTTCGCAAGTTTACCAATTTAATTTGAATTTTTTGGAGTTCCAGAAGTAGGCGAACCCTGCAGATTATTACAGACTGTTCTGTCTTTGACAGATTCTGTTTTTCGTGTGTTGTTTCCTTATTATGATGCATCTATGAGTAATATTGGAGGATATGAACCATAGAGAAGTTGGAGTACAGTAGGTTTAACACCAATATAAAAAAAGAATTAATTCATTGCTGTACCTTTGAGTAGTGGTTTGATTTCTCATACTAACGGAGCTCACGAGAATTTTTGTGTAAGTTTTGTGTTGTGAATTTTTCAAGTTTTGAGTATTGCTTTGATGGACTATGGAACAAGGAGTAGCAAAGGCCTAAGCTTGGGGATGCCCATGGCACCCCAAGTAAATTCAAGATAATCAAAAGCCTAAGCTTGGGGATGCCCCGGGAAGGCATCCCCTCTTTCGTCTTCATCCATCGGTAACTATACTTGGAGCTATATTTTTAGTCGCAACATGATATGTGTTTTGCTTGGAGCGTCTTGTATAATTTGAGTCTTTGCTTGTTAGTTTCCACAATCATCCTTGCTGGACACACCTATTTGATAGAGTTAAATATGACCTAGAAATTATTAGAACAGTCTATGTGCTTCACTTATATCTTTTGAGTTGAATAGTTTTTGCTCTAGCGCTTCACTTATATCTTTTAGAGCACGGTGGTGGTTATATTTTGAAGAAATTCTTGAACTCTCATGCTTCACTTATATCTATTTGAGAGTCTATTAAAACAGCATGGTAATGTGTTTAGGCTAAAGAAACTAGTCTTCACATGATAGACATCCAATGTCAATGTAGTAAAAAAAATTCACACCAAGTGCATTGAATAGAATGGGATGTTGGATGCTTGATAATTGTTTTGAGACATGAGGATAGTGATATTAGAGTCATGCTAGTGGAGTTATTATGAAATTGAGAAATACTTGTGTTAAGGTTAGTGATTCCCGTATCATGCACGTATGGTGAAACCGCTATGTGACGAAGTTAGAGCATGAGGTATTTGTAAAGTGTCAACCTTTGTGTGGAGGTCGGGGGCGCTCGATGGTTAACTCCTACCAACCTCCCCCCTAGGAGCATGCATTGATTGCTTTGTTTTGATGACTCGTAGATTTTTGCAATAAGTATATGAGTTCTTATGACTAATGTCGAGTCCATGAATTATACGCACTCTCACCCTTCCACCATTGTTAGCCTCTCTTGTACCGCGCAACTTTCGCCGGTGCCATAAACCCACTATATATCCTTCCTCAAAACAGCCACCATATTGTTCCTCAAAACAGCCACCATACCTACCTATCATGCATTTCCATAGCCATTCGAAGATATATTGCCATGCAACTTTCCACCGTTCCGTTTATATGACACGCATCATATTGTCATATTGCCATGCATGATCATGTACTTGACATCGTATTTGTGGCAAGGCCACCATGCATAAATTTTTCATACATGTCAGCCTTGTTTCATTGCACATACCGGTACACCGCCGGAGGCATTCATATAGAGTCATACTTTGTTGTTGTAGTATCGAGTTGTAATTTCGTGTTGTAATGATAGTGTGATGATCATCATTATTAGAGCATTGTCCCATGGGAGGAAAGGCTGAATATATAAAGCCCCTCCGCAAAAAAAAGAAAAAAAATAAAGGCAAAAAAAGGCCAAAAAAAGAAAAGAAAAAGAAAAGAAAGAAAAAGGGACAATTGCTACTATCTTTTTCTACACTTGTGCTTCAAAGTAGCACCATGTTCTTCATTGTAGAGAGTCTCATGCTTAGTCACTTTCATATACTAGTGGGAGTTTTTCGTTATAAAACTTGGCTTGTATATTCCAACGATAGGCTTCCATAAATGCCCTAGGTCTTCGTGAGCAAGCAAGTAGGATGCACACCCACTAGTTTCTTTTGTTGGGCTTTCACTCATATTTAGCTATAGTGCATCCGTTGCATGTCAATCCCTACTCACTCACATTGATATCTATTGATGGGCAACTCCATAGCCCGTTGATACGCCTAGTCGATGTGAGACTATCTCCCTCCTTTTTGTCTTCTCGACAACCACCTCTATTCCATCCATAGTGCTATATCCATGGCTCACGCTCATGTATTGCGTGAAAGTTGAAAGGTTTGAAAAGATAGAGTATGAAAACAAATGCTTGGCTGAAATCGGGGTTGTGCATGATATGAATATTTTGTGTGATGAAGAGGGAGCATAGCCAGACTATATGATTTTGTAGGGATAACTTTCTTTAGCCATAGTATTTTGAGAAGACATGATTGCTTTGTTAGTATTGCTTGAAGTATTGTTATTTCTTATGTCAATATAGACTTTTATCTTGAATCTTGCAGATCTAAACATTCATGCCACAATTAGAGAATTACATTGAAAAACTATATTGGTTAGCATTCCACATCAAAAATTCTTTATTTATCATTTACCTACTCGAGGACGAGCATGAATTAAGCTTGGGGATGCTTGATACGTCTCCAACGTATCTATAATTTTTGATTGTTCCATGCTATTATTTATGAAGTCTTGGATGTTTAATGGTCTTTATCATTCACTTTTATATCATTTTTGGGACTAACCTACTAACCCAAAGGCCCAGTCCAGATTGCAGTTTTTTGCCAATTTCAGGGGTTTGCAGAAAAAGAATATCAAACGGAGTCCAAACGGAATAAAACCTCCGCGAGAGATATTTTTTTGGAGAAAATCACGCCCAGGAAACTTCAGGACCAAGTCAGGGGACAAAGGGGCTGCCCTCGAGGGTGGGGGGCGTGCCCCCCTTCCAAGGGCGCGCCCCCTGCCTCGAGGCTACCTCGTGTGGCCCACGGTGCCCTCCTTCTTCCTATATATATGCACGTACCCAAGAAACTCCATACACAGAGAGAAAACCCTAATTCCACTACCCTAGCTTCTGTTCCCATGGAGATCGCATCTTGGAGCCTGTTTTGGAGCTCCATCGGAGGGGGATCCATCATGGTAGCCTTCACCATCATCATCATCGCCCTCACCATGAGTTGTAAGTAGTTTACCACAGACCTTCGGGTCCATAGCTAGTATCTAGATGGCTTCTTCTCTCTCTCTTTGGATCTCAATACAAAGTTCTCCTCGATCTTCGAGGAGATCTATTTGATGTAATCTCTTTTTGCGGTGTGTTTGTCGAGATCTGATGAATTGTGAGTTTATGATCAAGGTTATCTATGAAAGATATTTGGTTCTTCTCTGAACTTTTTATGTGTGCTCATAATATCCTTGCAAGTCTCTTCGAATTATTGGTTTGGTTTGACCTACTAGATCTATAGTTATTGCAATGGGAGAAGTGCTTGGCTTTGGGTTCAATCTTGCGGTGTCCTTTCCAAGTGACAGTAGGGGCAGCAAGGCACGTATTGTATTGTTGCCATCGAGGATAAAAAGATGGGGTTTACATCATATTGCTTGAGTTTATCCCTCTACATCATGTCATCTTGCTTAAGGCGTTACTCTCTTCGTATGAAACTCAATACACCAGATGCATGCTGGTTAGCGGTCGATGTGTGGAGTAATAGTAGTAGATGCAGGCATGAGTCGGTCTACTTGTCTCGGACATGATGCCTATATACAATGATCATGCCTAGATAGTCTCATAATTATTCGCTTTTCTATCAATTGCTCGACAGTAATTTGTTTACCCGCCGTAGAATATCACTATCATGAGAGAAGCCACTAGAGAAAACTATGGCCCCCGGGTCTATTCTCGACATATCAATCTACATCTACTTTACTTTTACCGCTTTTATTTGTTGTTTTATTAAACCAAAAATACCATAAATATAAACTATCATCTCTATTAGATCTCACTTTCATAAGTGACCGTAAAGGGATTGACAACCCCTTATTGCGTTGGCTGCGAAGTTCTTATTTGTTTGTGTAGGTGCGAGGGACTCGAGCGTGGTATCCTACTGGATTGATACCTTTGTTCTCAAAAACTGAGGGGAATACTTACGCTACTGTGCTGCATCTCCCTTTCCTCTTCGAGGGAATACAACGCAAGCTGAAGAGGTAGCGCTCCCCGATTTATCTCCGGCTGGTTACTGGTTCCTGCTCCTAGCGTATTGAAAAGGTTCCTCGCCTCGTAAACCGGCGGCAGGCGCGATTGTTGCCTTCTCCTCATGACATCACGCGAAGCAGTTTGATCCAACATGAGCCGGTAAGCCTGAGCATCTAGCTCGGCCTGCCTTACAACCATCCTGGTATTCTCAGCAGCTAAGTCCAATTTTGCCTGATCTATCTGGCCCTTCACCCGAGCAACTTCTGCATCGTGCTTGAAAGAACACACGGTGCCCCCATGTTTGGTTTTGGTAATTGATGACAATCTCTATGGACTAATGGTTGCATTGAGTTATATTTGAAGGGTTTGTCCATAGGCTTTTCTTGGAGTTCATTTGTTGGTTTCAAGGAGAGTTTGTGATGACCAAGGTGCTATTAAGGAATTATCCAAAGATTGGTCTAGTGAGTGTTGAGCTTATTGCAAGCATGTCTTGAAGAAGAAGAGTGTATTATCATTCATGTTTACCTTCAAGACATCATCCAAATAAAGAGAGTTGGAAAGATTCAAGGTTGATCAAGACTGAGTCAAAAAGTGCATCAAGTTGATCAACACACAAAGCATAGAATATGTACCGAGAGGGATCAAGCGATCCCATGATATGGTAAGCATTGTCAATTACGCTTTGTGTACTAACCCATGGTCTTCGTGCGAGTTCTTTGTGGGGTTAGGTTACGGTGTGCAAGTTCAGGTGGATCATCATGAAGAGATCAAGTGCTTGAAGCTTGTCGTCCATTGTTGTGATAATGGACTTGTGAAGATGTGCCGAAGAGTGGCTCACCCATAGTGGAGTATGGGGGAGCAATCTACTAGTCGTCACCGAGCCAACGCAATCAAGAAAGGTAGTCCAACTTGAGGAAGTCAAGATCGTCTACATCTAGCTCAAGTGGACTTTGTGCAAGGCAAAGGTTTGCCTTTGATAGGTTTTCTATTCTACCGGTCTCATGGTGGTAGTTGGGAGACCGGGTTATGGGATCGATTGCCGTACTATCGAGGGGGGCTCTCAGTGAGTAGCTTGATCATATCGTTCGTAGAGAGCTCGAACCATTGCATGCTTGCATCATCCTTATTGGTTCTTGTTTGGTTCTTATCCTTGTGAGATTGGGAGCTTATGGTCATTTTCATGACAAGCTCAGGTTCATCAAAAACAGAGTTCACATGCATCTACTATGATGTTTTCGATGTTGGGGTTTTTGTCGGTTCTCTTTGTGAGTCTTAGAGCTTATGGTCATCTTGATGACAAGCTCGATTTCATCGAAAACGGAGTTCACATGCATCTTCTATGATGTTTTTGATGTTGGAGGTGATGCCGGTTCTTCTTTGATGGAGTGTTCACTCCTCTATATCTTAGGCATACCGCCCTGCCTCTTCTTAGTATAACCAACCGCTGTTTTGATGCTACACGTCTTCCCCTATCCAACAAGCTTGAGTTTGCTCAATTCGGAGCTCATTTGCAGAAGTTATGGCAGTTTTAGTTTTATTGCATCCATCTGTGTCTTTAGCTGCGATATGAAGGCGTCCAAGTGCTAAAGCCTTAGTGGTGTGCGGTAGTACCGCTCAAGGGAGCGGTAGTACCGCAGGAGCTAAGCGGTAGTACCGCTGCCCCCAGTCCTGACGCAAACGCATGCGGTAGTAGGCGCGGATGTAATTTTTTACATCCGCCCTCATGCGGTAGTACCGTGACTCCTGTCCGGTACTAACGTGCCGGACTTTCGTCAGCTCCAATCTCAGCAGAAGTAGGCGTGGATGTAATTTATTACTTCCATGCATTTCCAGAACTAGTTGATGTCTGCCTTACGGTAGTACCGTAAGGGAGCGCGGTAGTACCGTTCCGGCGGTTCTACCGTTCGTTGCCCTGTGCAACAGGCCCTCATCTAGTCACAGCCGCGCGAGCGGTAGTACCGCACGCCTTGCGGTAGTACCGCATGGCTTGCGGTAGTACCGCAAGTTCGGTGCGGTAGTACCGCGCCACGCGGGCTGTGAGAGGGGATAACGGTTGGATTCTTTCCCCTCCTATAAAAGGGGGTCTACTTCTCCAATGGACCTTATCTCTTGAGCTCGGGTTCTTCCCCCATTGTTGACCTTCTTCGAGCTTGCTATCTCTCAATCCCTCCATGGATTCTTGCTATTTTTTGGGGGAAAAGAGAGAGGAGATCTAGATCCACATTTCCACCAATCACTTTCTCCTCTTTGTGAGGGAAACCCTTTGGATCTAGTTCTTGGAGGTCTTCATGTTCTCTTCTCCGTTCTTCCTCTCATTTCCCTCCTTAGCATTAGTTGCTTTGGTGGGATTTGGGAGAGAAGGACTTGGGCACTCCGTGTGCCCTTGCCATTGCATTTGGTGCATCGGTTTGAGTTCTCCACGGTGATACGTGGAAGTGAAGTTTGAGAAGCTTATTACTCTTGGGTGTTTGGGCGCCCTAGAGCTTGTTCCTCTTGGGTGGCTTGGCGCCCTAGACGGTTGGTGTTTTTCGGAGCTCAATCATTGTGGTGTAAAGCTCCGGGCAAGCGTTGGGTTCTCCAATTAGGTTGTGGAGATTGCCCCGAGCAATTTGACGGGTACCGATGACCGCCCCCAAAGGTTGCCAAAGTGTACGGGTTCGGTGACCTCCCCCAAGGGTTGCCATTTGTACGGGTTCGGTGACCGCCCTCAAGGGTCCCTTAGTGGAAGCACGACATCTTGCATTGTGCGAGGGCGTGAGGAGATTATGGTGGGTGTCAGGGATATTACTAGCAGGTATGAACCGGCTAGTATAAACCGGATTACTAGAATATACTTATCATTGTAATATTTAGTAAAGGCTACGGCCCATGTATAGAGTTATGGTTTGTAAACCGCCTGATCATGTAACTTGAGAGATAAGGAAGAAAGAGCAGAGACCGAGGCGGACACGAGTATGAGCCGGCATCGGGACTCTGTAAACCGGACCGGGCGTCGCCTCTATATAAAGGGACGACCCGGCGATGGTTCAGGACAAGCAAGAAACAACCCGTCGAGACACAGGCAAGCGATCCGCTCCCTGTTCATCGACGCCCAAGCAATACCAAACCAAACTAGACGTAGGCTTTTACCTTCATCGAAGGGGCCGAACTAGTATAAACCCTCTGTGTCCTTTGTGTGCTTTTAACCCCTTCAAGCTAACCTGTGTGATGGTTCCATCATCAAGTCCGTTAAACCGGACATCTGCCGTGTTATTTCCACGAAAGTTGGCGCCCACCGTGGGGCCTCCGCACGATGGTTTCGAGTTCTTGAAGGGCAGCTTCGAAGGGCTCAAGGGCTACGAGTCGGCCGGATGACTAAGAGTCGCCGCGGCCGGATCTACATCGACGACGCGGGTTGGGGACCGGAGGCCGATTCAATCGAATACGGGTACCGGGTTCCCTTCGGTGGCATCCACGTCTTCATCGGCAAGATCGGCGAACCGGGACCTGAGCCGGACATCTTCCCCAACATCGTCGAGCCGGCTCAGCCTGCAAGATCGGCCCGGATTCAGCCCGCCATGAAGCACGTTTTCGTCGGAGCAATTCACGGGGTCCAAACCGAGGACGGATCGAAATCCGGTGGCGAAACATTTGTCTACTCCGACGACGATTCTTTATCCGGAGAGACGGAGTCTTTGTATCAGTTGCGGGACGGCCGGTCTGAGGGTGAGTCCGACGGAGACAGTATTCCGGGCCCCTTTGACCCTCCAAACCGGGTGGCTGTCTTTATGGCCGGTTCACAACCTACACAGCAGTCCACGGTGAACGGGGCGGCAGCAGAAGCTGGTGCAGGGGGGAGTGGCCAGGCCCTCTCACCCACTGACGTTCTATCCACCTTGGTCGAGGAAGTTACAGCAAAAGCCATGGCAGAAGTAGCTCCAACAGACAAGGCGCAACATGATGCAGAGCTCCTTCAGCTAAGGGGCCGGATTGATCAAGCAAAGGAAGATCTGAAGGCAGAGAAGGCTATGATAGCGATAAGGCAGGCGGAATTGAATGATCAGGCGTTTCATCTCCGGATGGAGTAGGCCTCTGCACAGGGGGTGAGGAGTCGGAAGTACCAGTCTCGTCTACCGCCGGTTTATGAGGCGACGGATCTGTTCAGGACACCAGGGGCGGGGACTAGCAATGATCCAGCTTTAAACCGGAGGGCACCCCCGGCGAGGGATGAGCCGGTTCAGCAGCCAACTGCGGAGCAAGATCGACGGATCACATCTACACCTCACGTCCCTACCCCTCCGGGTCATTATTCGAATCCTTTGGACAATATCGTTGCTGCTGCTTCGCGCTTGGCCGCTTTACCCATCGAGGGAACGTCTCCGGTGGCGTTGGAGGCACACATGGTCAAGGATCTGCTTAATACGGCGTTGATACAACAGCAAGCGTATTCCCATAGCCGGGAGAGGCTCCATTCAACGCCACGCCCCAGCCGGAGTTACACTAGGCATTGGGAGGAACCAGAAGTGTCTAGCAGTGAACGCAGGCGACATCGTCACAGAAAAAATAATCCGGCAGGCGTGGATGCACAAGCTCAGGATGCCCATCGGGTTAGAACAGTAGACCGGGAGGAGATCCGTCAAGCGACGCCGGTTCACACAACCACAACAGAGACATGAGTCACAACGAGTTCCTTTGGTGTGCAGTGTCTTATCCCCGCTTTACGGAGCATGAAGCTGCCCAAGGATTTCAAAGGTCCACGTAAGGTGCCTAATTATACAGCAGATCTGGCTTCAGAAGCATGGGTTGAGAGTTACGAGATGGCCATGGAGATGCTGGATGTAGATGAAGCGGCTTGTGCAAAGTACTTCACTATGATGCTTGAAGGTACAGCCCGGACCTGGCTAAAGGGTTTACCCCCAAATTCCATCGGGTCATGGGGAGAGCTACGTCGCCAGTTTATCAAAAACTTCAAGGATACGTGCAAGCAGCCAATGTCAGTAGTGGATCTAGCAGCCTGTGTGCAAGGAGAGAAGGAATCTACAAGTGCATGGGTACGACGAGTGTCAGAGATCTTGCACTCTTCGAATGGTATCAATCCCAGTACGGCAATAGTGACCTTAGAAAACAATTGCCGGTTTGAGTCTCTCAAGTTAAAACTGGGGCGGCTTAAACGGGATTGTAATGATATGGGAACTCTTATGAGCGCTCTAGTAAAATATGGGGATTCTGACAACACTAAGTATCCAGAAGCAGAGGGAGACAAAGCAGGAAAGATCAACAAGCCTGGTAAACCGGCGCAGGTTAGTCCGGCCGGTACCAGTTTCCTAGGCAAGCGAAGGGCAGAGGGTGGCTCTGATTTCGTGGCCAATACCCAAGTTCAAGGGGATTTTCAGCGCAATGGGAGCAAACCGCCTCCACAAACCGGTGGAGGGGGTGTTAGTTGGGACCAGGAGTTGAATCAGCCTTGTCCGAAGCATAGCACAAGGGGACGACCAACAAAACACACTATAAGAGAATGCAGGCCCTTGATGGAAGCCATAATGGGCCGCTTCAATTCTAATGACACGCCTCCGAATGGTGGTTCAGGCCCGGGGTTCTATGGTCCGGGTCATCAGGGGAACAACTCCGGATCAGGATATCGGGGCAATAACAGTGGTTATCATGGTCGGGCCAGTAATCAATA
This sequence comes from Secale cereale, assembly GCA_902687465.1. NCBI lineage: Eukaryota > Viridiplantae > Streptophyta > Magnoliopsida > Poales > Poaceae > Secale > Secale cereale. Next base: position 35,967,596 of record LR738710.1, read on the forward strand.
TGGTCAAGGTGGTTATAATAACCAAGGCAATCAGCCGCATAGTCAGGGTGGTTACAATAACCAAGGCAGCCAGTAGCCGGGCCAAGGTAATCACAACAACCAAGGTAATCAGCAGCATCAGCAACAGCAGCAACAATCCGGATATCAGAGCAATCCGAAGGAGCTAAGTAGTGGGCAATATCATGTGTTCACCACGAGTTTGTGTAAACGAGATCAAAAGGTTTTAAAACGGGCAGTCCACGTGGTTGAACCGGCGATGCCACAATTCTTGCGCTGGTCAGAGCAGCCCATCGTCTGGAGTAGGGAGGATCACCCGATGCGGGTGGATAATCCGGGCCACTTGGCGCTGGTGGTAGCACCACAGGTGGGTGGCTACAAGTTCACTAAAGTTCTTATGGACGTCGTATGGGCCTGACGGATAAGAAGCTAAGGCAATCAAACACGGTGTTCCATGGGGTGGTGCCAGGTAAGTCAGCTTATCCAGTGGGAAAAATTGACTTAGAAGTTACCTTTGGAGATGAGCATGATTCCAGGTCAGAGATGATAACTTTTGAAGTCGTCAAGATTCGGAGCCCTTACCACGCTCTGTTCGGGAGGACGGTTTATGCCAAGTTCATGGCTAGGCCGTGTTATGTTTATCTACAGCTCAAGATGCCGGGTCACAAAGGAACGATCACGGTTCATGGAAGTCGCAAGATTGCGTCGGAGTGTGAAGAAGGAGACGCTGCTTATGCGGAGGCAGTATGTGCCACGGAGGAGTTGAAGTATTACAAGGACAATGTTGATCCGACGGATATGACCCCGTTGAAGAAGCCCACTATAGAGCATGATCCGGCGTTGAAATTTAAATCGCCGAAGGAGACCAAGCAAGTTGACTTTGTGCCAGGCGATTCATCTAAGCAGTTCACGATCAGCGCTAACCTTGACCCGAAATAGGAAAGCGCGCTCATCGAGTTCATCCGTGAGAACCGGGATATCTTTGCATGGAAACCTTTTGACATGCCAGGTATACCGAGGGAACTCGCTGAGCACAGTCTTAATAATGATCCGAAGTTTAAACCGGTCAAGCAGTATCTGCGCCGCTTCAACGAAGAAAGACGCAAGGCTATAGGAGAGGAAGTGGCCAGGCTTTTGGCTGCAGGGTTCATAGTGGAAGTTTTTCACCCAGAGTGGTTGGCTAATCCGGTGCTAGTGCTGAAGAAGAATGGAAAGTGGAGAATGTGTGTACACTATACAAATCTCAATAAAGCTTGTCCAACGGATCCTTTTGCTCTCCCTCGCATTGATCAGATCATCGATGCCACGGCGGGATGTGAGCGGCTAAGTTTTTTGGATGCATACTCAGGATATCACCAGATCAAGATGGCAGTTAAGGACCAAGAAAATACAGCTTTCATAACCCCTTTTGGTGCTTTTTGCTATGTATCTATGCCTTTTGGGCTCAAGAGTGCCCAAGCAACTTATCAACATTGTGTACAGAACTGTCTTAAGGGGCAGATAGGAAGAAATGTTCATGCCTATGTGGATGATATCGTGGTGAAGTCAAGGAAGGAGGAGAAACTGATAGAGGACCTCAAGGAGACCTTTGATAATCTTCGGACCTATAAGATGATGCTTAATCCGGAGAAATGTGCTTTTGGTGTTCCAGCAGGCAAGCTCCTTGGGTTTTTGGTGTCAAACAGAGGGATAGAAGCTAATCCGGAAAAGATCAAGGCAATCACATCTTTAACAAAACCGATGTTCAGCGCATCGCTGGCCGGATCACAGCATTGAGCCGGTTCATCAGCCGTTTGGGAGAGAAGGCAATTCCACTTTATTAGATGCTGAGAAAAACGGATCGATTTATATGGAGTGATGAGGCAAATACTGCGTTTGAGGATTTGAAGCGACAGCTAACGAGGCCACCAGTCCTGGCTGCCCCTGTTGATAATGAACCTCTACTGTTATATGTCGCCGCCAACGCACGGGCAGTTAGTGTGGCGATCGTGGTGGAACGCAAGGAAGGAGGGAAGGAATATCCGGTTCAGCGTCCAGTTTATTACGTAAGTGAGGTACTCATTGAGTCCAAGCAGAGGTACCCACATTGGCAGAAGCTGGTGTATGGTGTGTTCATGGCAAACCGGAAATTAAAGCATTATTTCCAGGGTCATCCAATAACTATTGTTAGTTCAGCACCATTCGGAGACATAATCCAGAACAGGGAAGCTACGGGTAGAGTGGCGAAGTGGGCCATTGAGCTCAGCCCACATGAGTTGAAATATGTGCCACGCACCGCTATCAAATCTCAGGCATTGGTGGATTTCATCAATGATTGAACGGAATTACAAACACCTGAGGAGAAGCCGGATCTTACATACTGGACGATTCACTTTGACGGTTCAAGACAGTTAGAAGGCTCGGGGGCTGGAGTTGTCTTAACTTCCCCGCGAGGTGATAAGTTTTGTTACGTCCTCCGTTTATTGTTTCCTTGTACTAATAATGCAGTGGAATATGAAGCGTTACTTCATGGTTTACGGATGGCAAAGGAGATGAACTTAAGCCGAGTCAAGTGTTTTGGCGATTCGGATTTGGTGGCACAACAAGTTTCAGGCAAGTGGGATTCGAGAGATCCTCTCATGGCAGCTTACAGACGAGAAGTGGAAGCAGTTGCTGGATATTTCAAAGGGTATCAAGTGGACCACATAGACCGGCGAAGGAATGAAGCGGCTGATGCTTTAAGCCGGCTGGGTTCTCAACGTAAACCGGTACCACCAAATACTTTTTTGGATGAGCTGCACAGTCCGTCAGTACAAGTACCATCGGAGGAAGACCTGGCTGTTCCTGATCCGGAGGCACAGCTAGTTGCGGCACTTCATGTTATTTCGGATTGGACGCTGCCCTATTTGGCGTATCTGAGCCGAGGAGAGCTGCCGGATGACGAGATTGAGGCATGACAGATAGTACGGCGTTCTAAATCCATGACAATTGCAAACGGGGAACTTCATCACCGCAGCGACTCTGGAGCGTTTCAGCGGTGTGTATCAGCTGAGGAAGGTTGTGAGATTCTTCGCGAGATCCATGAAGGGGATTGTGGTCATCATGCCGGTTCAAAATCATTGGTGGCTAAAGCTTTTCGACACGGGTTCTATTGGTTAACAGCTCATGCTGATGCGGCGGATCTAGTCCGGAAGTGTGATGCTTGTCAGAAGTTTTCGCGACGTGCTCCTGTTCCGGCACAGGAGCTCCGGATGATACCAATAACCTGGCCGTTTGCGACTTGGGGGCTTGATATGGTTGGACCCTTTAAGCGGTCCCAAGATCAGAAAACTCATCTACTGGTGGCGGTGGATAAGTTTACAAAGTGGATTGAAGCAGAACCTGTGAGCAAGTGTGATGCGGCCACAGCAGTTAAATTCATCAAAAAGGTAATTTTCTGGTTTGGCTTTCCACACAGCATCATCACAGACAATGGTACTAATTTGTTTAAGGGTGAGTTGGAAGAATTTTGTCAACGGGAACATATTCGCCTAGACGTATCTTCTGTGGCCCACCCTCAAACCAATGGTCAAGCTGAAAGAGCAAACCAGGAGATTTTACGAGGTATCAAGCCCCGGCTTATGACTCCCTTGCAAAGAACCCCAAGATGTTGGGTTCAGGAGTTACCATCTGTCCTTTGGAGTATCAACACTACGCCAAACCGGTCCACAGGTTATACACCTTTCTTTATGGTATATGGTGCTGAAGCGGTCCTTCCAGGTGATATACGTCATGATTCACCAAGGGTGACGGCTTATGTGGAAGCGGCCAACGAGCAGGCAAGACAAGACAGTTTAGACCAGCTGGATGAAGAGTGTGATATAGCAGCAGCACGATCTGTGATTTATCAACAAGACTTGCGCAGGTATCACAGCCGCCGGATCAAGAGCAGGACATTCCAGGAGGGAGACTTAGTACTCCGGCTCATCTAAGACCAAACAGATATGCACAAGCTATCCCCACCTTGGGAAGGGCCCTTTGTGGTCAGCAAGAATCTGCACAACGGTTCATATTACCTGGTGGACGTTCGAGAACACAAGGACTCACGGACATCGGAAGAGGAGACAAAGAGGCCATGGAACATCGCCCTCTTACGACCCTACTATACCTGAGCCATGAGCTCCACTGTATCCTATGTATATATTATGATTAATGAATAAACCGGCACCCTTGGTAAACCGGGGGCTCAGCCTTTTTTCCAAGATAAATATCTTATGGTGACAACCATATCTTTATTATCTCATGTCCCAAACATTTCGATCGGTTTGCAGTAAGTATACAGGGCATATGAATGCTGGAGCAACAGCTCACTGAAGGGCTTCCTATTCAAACATAGGTCATCTTCGAACCAAAGAAGACATGGCTCAAAGGCCCTCTGGACAGGCGACAGCCATCCAGTGATTGGCTTAAGTTTTACCCATGGTTCTATGGAACCATGGAGGCCCTCTGGACAGGCGACAGCCATCCAGTGATTGGCTTAAGTTTTACCCATGGTTCTATGGAACCATGGAGGCCCTCTGGACAGGTGACAGCCATCCAGTGATTGGCTTAAGTTTTACCCATGGTTCTATGGAACCATGGAGGCCCTCTGGACAGGCGACAGCCATCCAGTGATTGGCTTAAGTTTTACCCATGGTTCTATGGAACCATGGAGGCCCTCTGGACATGCGACAGCCATCCAGTGATTGGCTTAAGTTTTACCCATGGTTCTATGGAGCCATGGAGGCCCTCTGGACAGGCGACAGCCATCTAGTGATTGGCTAAAAGTTTTTTCTTATGGTTCCTATGGATGGTACCCGCATCCATCGACCGGCCCTCTGGATGGTAAGCCCATTCCATTGATTGGCTGAACCTTGCTTTGAGCCTGGCAGCTCGTAAAAAGCCTCGACTACACGGTTTTATTTGCAAATTTGCATTTCTGTATTTTATGGTTCTTTAGTTCGGAGTGGGACAATTCAAGAAGTTGACCACATATCTACAAAGTTAAAAGTCTGGGTCATGAACACCAGCATGAGTTAAAAGTCTGGGTTACAAAAAACCAGCGAGAGTTAATTTGGTGTTTATCATAATCCGGAGCAATCATCATGCAGAAACAAAGTAAGAAGCCAAGCATAATCTAAACCGGCAGCTTCTGTAAGACCCGGGATTATTATTGGGTTTATCAAAAGACTCCCTTCAAAAAGGCAAAGTTCGCCGGATTAAGAGTATCAAGCATACCTGATCTCAGGTATAAAGCTATTTCTGATATAAGTATACATTTGTTTGATATATTGCGAGAACAATTTAATGGGTCCAGCGGTAAAACCGTTAGGACATATTTTCAGTATTGTCTATGCAGGAATGGATGATATGCAGAACACGCCATGTTAGACCAAATTGAAATTGGCAATATTAAAGCAAGTCGGAGTATCCAGATCAAATCGGACAATGTTTTCAGCTATCCTATTACAAGGCATAGCAAGCCTGACGGATCAAATATTCTTCGGTAAAATGAAACTGCAACTATAAAACTATGCTATGAGCTACGCTCCCTCCTGCTGCGACGGCTGGGGATCAACTTGGTCTGGAGTCTCCTCCTCTTCTTGAAGCGGCTGGAAGTCAGGGACGCACCAGTCGATTTTCGTTAAGGCACGAAAATACATCTCCTCATTGATGAGATCAGACGGATCGATATCTGGGGCGAAGGTATGAGGGCGTACTGGTGGGATTAGATTGACAGTTTCATAAACCGGCCGCTCCACCGCTCGTTCTGTAAGTCATGCCCCGGATGATACCTGGATAGATCTGATTCGGCTGCAAGTCGGCTGGCGAGAGGACGCATCTCCTTCGTCAAGGCATGGAGATCCTTTGCAGTAAAAGTTGATCCGTCTTCTTTAGTGTCGGGATACCCGCTCAAAGCTTCTTCTGGATCGAAATCTGGGACCCAAGCTTTAGCTCTGGTAAGCGCCATAAGAGAACCGGCTCGAGCAGCAGATTTTTTCACTTCCTCCAAGCGCACTGGCAAGACAGACAGTTTCTCTAATGTGCCTTGGATAGTAGTTGGGGCCGGTTTATTGAAAGATGTTGCACTTATGATCCTTTGAGTGTCGGAATACAGCTTCTCGACCAAAGTATAACATGCCTTGAGTTTTCTCCGTAAGTCATCCCCAAGATGGGCGACACGGCGCCCTGCATATGATTATCACAGTTAAACCGGCACGGATGGAAGAATTACAAGGATGAAAGCAGGGATACAGATTAAATACTTACCGAAGACTGCAGAAGTCATCAACTCTATTTGGCGCTTTAAACCGGTTAACTCTTCAGTCACCGGGTTAAGGGCTTCTTCAGCATCTTTTGCCCTCTTTTCTAAGTCCTTCTTCTGAACTTCAAAGGTGGTCCGTTCCTCTTCAAAGAATTTTTTCAGCCGTTCAACAGTCTTCAAGCTCACCTCCAAATCTTTTTTGGCCTTAGAAGCAGTAGATTCTGTTTCAGCAAGTCTGTTCCGGAGTTCACTGATTTCTTCAGCCCTCCGGTCTAAATCAGCCTGCAAGGAAAATCAAGTGGTAAGAAGCAAAAATCAGACAAGTCTCAAGCACACAAACAAGTTGTCTACTTGACACTTGGTGGCTAATGGGCAATTGAAGTGTTAAACAGCAGCAATTCAAAGACAAAGTCTCAAGCACACAAACAAGTTGTCTACTTGACACTTGGGGCTAATGGGCAATTGAAGTGTTAAACAGCAGCAATTCAAAGACAAAGTCTCAAGCACACAAACAAGTTGTCTACTTGACACTTGGGGGCTAATGGACAGTTGAAGTATCAAAAATCAGGCAAGTCCCAGGCACATAAACCGAAGTTATGCCCCTGGAACTTGGGGGCTGATATCGTATAGACAGAAGTACATTGAAAGTCAAAAGAGGATGCAAAGGATTACGTCATACTTGTCCTTCATCATGTTAATCAAGCCTGCTTCATAGTCTCGGCCAGTGTGGAGCCGGTTCAAGTACCCGGAATAGAGCTCTTGGGCACTCATGTCAGCAAAGCTAGACATCTCGGTACTCCATTTACCCTTTTCTTGATACAGCTTCTCCGCTTTAGCCGTATGTTTGGCTAAGACAGTGGGCTCAGCAGGAGCGGTATAAGCTGTGTGAGTTATTTCAACCTCCGGAGAAGTGGTTGTTGGTGGTGGGGTCGCGGTGTGAACCGGGCTGGTAGGAGCTGGATTGGCCCGAGGAGAATTGGCCCGGGCAGGACTGGCCGGTTCATGAACACCTTCAATATTGGGATTCTCAGGCATAGTAGTGTGATCTGCAGGAGCAGGATCTTCAAGTGGAATTGTGGGTTCGCCTTCCGGAGGGATATTTGAGTCCGGATCAGCCGCCGGATCATCAACGACAGTCTCAGCAGTTGGTTGGTTGGTTTTTGGTTTTTTGCTAGGCTTTGGCTTGCTGAAGAAAGTTGGAAAAACAAGTTAGAACTGTAAAGCAAAGTGCAATCATAAACCAGATAAATTAAAAAGACTTACCCTGGGACAGTTTTCAGGGGAGGAAATTGTGTGGCAGTTGATTCACCAGAAGAGGATAACGGAGTTTCCTGATAATCAGGGTCAGACGGTTTAAGAGGTTTGCGTATAAGCCCGGCCTTGGGATGAAGGAGGGTTGGAGAGAGTATAACCTCAGAGCGGCACCTCCGAGCCGGAGTAAGAGATATTCTGGATGATTCCACTGCAAGACCGCTATGGCGAGTGGTCCGGCGAAGGGCTTCATGTTGTTGTTTCTTCAAAAGAAAATTAGGATCCAATTGAGCATAAGGGTGAGAAAACTGATATTTCCGGACTGTCCAACGACTTTTTTGTGGAAGTGGTTCTGAATCGGAAGAAAGGATAGTTACCTCAACTTCGGCCGGTTTATCTCCTTCAGCCAACTCCTGTGAAAAGTTATCATTAGATACAGATATGAGTAAAAGCGAGCAAGGTAAAGCCGGATTAATTCATACCTCAGAGTCCGAATCGTCATCCTCAGCGTGAGAACCAGAGCCACCCGCTGCTTTTCTCTTCTTAGAAGCGAAGGTTTTCCGACGCGGCAATTTTCCGGCCTTCTCCTGAGGTTTCCTCTTCCAAAAGGTGTCCTCAGCCTGTTCAAAAGAAGAAAGATAATTGAAAGAACGGTTTAAAGGAACAGATTACAAATACATGACAGAGAATAAGATTTACTGCGGGCAGTTTGTTTTTCCTGTAGTACGGAGCCAACCCGGTTTGGCTGCATTCGTCTAAAGGGACATTGAGCATTCTCTTGGCTGATTCAATAACTTCCGACTCGGAAATTTTTTCCTTGGTAAACCGTTGAGGATCATCCGGTTTACCAGAATACTTACACATCAAGCTTGGACGCCGGCTCAAAGGAAGGATGCTCCAAGAGAGCCAGTAGCGCGTAAAATCCACTCCGGTTAAACCATTGGCCATAAAGGCCTTTAGCCTGGCAAGTTGCGAGGCAAACCGGGGCCGCTCCGCGGAACTGAGGCGCTGTGGCAGGGGGTGATCTTCCGGAAGACGGTGCTCGCGATAGCCCGACAATGGGGTTTCCCCCTCAGGAGAAGTGTCAATACAGTAAAACCAAGATTTATTCCAATCCTTGGGGTATGTGTGTAGAGCGGCATGAGGAAAGACTGCATCTTTTCTTTTCTGAATGCTAACCCCGCCTAGTTCTTGATGAGGTCCACTAGTAAATTCAGTTCGCCGGTTCAGGTGGAAAAAGTCCCGGAACAGATCGACTAATGGTTCTTCTTGCAAATACACCTCAGAGAACACTTGGAAATCACAGATGTTGGAAACAGAGTTAGGACCTATGTCCTGAGGATGAAGCTGGAAAGCGGCAAGTACATCCCGAAAAAATCTTGAACCGGGAGGAGTAAAGCCCCGAGCAATATGGTCAAAGAAGACAATAACCTCCCCCTCTTTGGGAGTAGGAGGACATTCATCTCCTGGGGCCCGCCATTTTAAGACGGATCGAGGGCCTAAGGTGCCAATTGCAGCAGCATTGACTAAATCTTGTTCCGTAATAACGGAAGGGACCCAGTTGCAGGAGACAAACTGTTTGGCCATAGCAACAGAAGAACAAGTGCTGAAAGGGAAAAATTGTTTGGCATAAACCGGAACATATGGGCAAGGATCACGCAACAGTTTAAGCAAGGGACTAATGATATAGCTAGCCCGACAATAAACAGGGAACTGTGTTACTACCGGTTCATGACAACAAAAGAAAGGATTAAACCATCGCGTTCATCTTTGAAATTGTTACAGAAGCAGTGTGTGACAGTTTAAACCGGAGCATACTTAATAGATTTACAAAAGAGAATAAACAGGTTTTCACAGACAGCTAAAGTAGAATAGATCCGAGCACCCAAGAAAAAGAAAAACAAATGCAAGGATATTACAGGAAGAACTACAAGGGTCCTATACAGAGCGGATAAATCTACAAGTTGAATATAAATGACGAGATCTAAAGCATATAGCGGCGGAACCAAAGCAAGTTTAAAGAGCAAGAATTAAAGGTTGAAATTTCGGCGAAACTTGGCATCTACGATGAACAGACGAAACTACCGCTGAAGTTTAATGGCGGGGATGCAAGAAGGAACCCTAGATGTTACGGATCTACAGTGAGGAAGGAGATATACCTGGAACAGCAAGAAGCGGCGGCGGAAGTTCTCTGGTCGCACTCAGGTTGATGCAGCGGCCGGCGAAGACTCGGGTTCGACGGTCGACGGCGGCGGCTTGAGCTCTGGCGACAATGGAGTCTGGAGCTCGGGCGGCGGAGGAAGAAGAACGAACGGTGGGAGATAAAGAATGAGAGCAGCAGTATTTATAGGAGAGCAGAGTTGAAACGACAGGCGCGAGATTTGAGGAGACAAAAAATCGGATAAAGATCCTCTGTCGCCTCGATTCTTGGGACGACCCTTAAACAAAGCCGATGGACAGCTGGGCGCATTAAATGCGGAAGTGATGTCATGGTCAGATTAAGCGATTCTCGAGGATGACGTCAGGGCTGGTTTACGAAAATGAGAAGACACAAGAAGGAAGATTATGCAAGAATGGGAAGATTGATGTGAACAAGTTCAAATCATTCTGGGGCCTAATGTCAGGGATATTACTAGCAGGTATGAACCGGCTAGTATAAACCGGATTACTAGAATATACTTATCATTGTAATATTTAGTAAAGGCTACGGCCCATAAGGTTTTAGGGCCCATGTATAGAGTTATGGTTTGTAAACCGCCTGATCATGTAACTTGAGAGATAAGGAAGAAAGAGCAGAGACCGAGGTGGACACGAGTATGAGCCGGCCTCGGGACTCTGTAAACCGGACCGGGCGTCGCCTCTATATAAAGGGACGACCCGGCGACGGTTCAGGACAAGCAAGAAACAACCCGTCGAGACACAGGCAAGCGATCCGCTCCCTGTTCATCGACGCCCAAGTAATACCAAACCAAACTAGACGTAGGCTTTTACCTTCATCGAAGGGGCCGAACTAGTATAAACCCTCTGTGTCCTTTGTGTGCTTTTAACCCCTTCAAGCTAACCTGTGCGATGGTTCCATCATCAAGTCCGTTAAACCGGACATCTGCAGTGTTATTTCCACGACAGTGGCCCTAGTGGCTTCTTGGGGAGCATTGTGCCTCCACACCGCTCCGAACGGAGATTAGCATCCGCAAGGGTGTGAACTTCGGGATACATCGTCGTCTCCGCGTGCCTCGGTTATCTCTTACCTGAGCCCTTTACTTATGCACTATACTCTGTGATAGCCATATTGTTTCTTGTCATATATCTTGCTATCACCTAGTTGTTTATCTTGCTTAGCATAAGTTGTTGGTGCACATAGGTGAGCCTAGTTGTTGTAGGTTTTGTGCTTGACAAATTAACCGCTAGGTTTATTCCGCATTTGTTCAAGCCTAAATCGTAATTATTTTAAAGCGCCTATTCACCCCCCTCTAAGCGACATCCACGATCTTTCAATTGGTATCAGAGCCTCGTCTCTGTTTATAGGGCTTAACCGCCTAGAGAGTAAGGATGTCGACTAGGGGTTTAGGATTATCTGACACTCTTAGTTTCGATGGCACAAATTTTGATGTTTGGGTAATTCGCATGCTTAATCTCTTTATGGTCATGGACCCAAATTTAGAGCGAATTGTAGATATGGGTTTTTCTCCTCGTAAGGATCCCCAAAGATTATCTTTAGAGGATGAGAAAAACTCTTTTCTCAATGCTCAAGCTTCTAATGTGCTTTTTGATGCTTTGAGCAATGTAGTTATATTTCAACTCATGCCGTTCCGGGATGCTCATGAGTTGTGGACAAAGCTTCAAGATAAATATTGTGTGTCCAAGAATTGTGGGGATGATTGTTCTCCCTCCACCTCTGACCGTGTTGCTTTCTCAACTTCTTCTACTTCACCTACATGTGGATTGCCACAAGGTAATGATATGGTGAGTAGTGGTGTTCATTGCAATGCTGATAGTGGGATTATTGTTGATGATGCTTCATCACTTTCTTATTGCAATGCCTCATCTTTGGACTTTAGCACTTTGAGCACTCCAAATGTTTCACATGCTTGTGTTGATAGTCCTTGCATATCATGTAGAAATTGCTTGACTAAATTTCATGATGATATGCTTGTTATGTCTTGTTGCCATGATAAAAATGCATATATTTCCTCGAATTGTTGTGCTAAAAATGTAGAGGAAATCCAACGCCCCATGGAACAAGATGTGGCCTTCAATGGTGCTTCGAGGGATCCAACATCATCATCTATTGTATATTGTCTTATGGCTAAGGCTTCAAAGGTATCTCCCACTTTGAATCCCAATATATCTTGTGATGCTAGTGATGATCACAAGAATGATGATGATGTTGATTGTGATGAAGAGAATGATAATGTTGCCTCCTTAAAAATTAAGGGGGAAATGATTTTTAAACCTCTTCTTAAGAATAAATTAGCTCGTTCCAACTTTATGGAAATCATGTCTATTGCCATTGAGAGCAAGAAATATATAAAGGAGTTGGAATCTCATCTAGAGGATCATGAGGTCACCATTGAGAAAATGGAAGGTCATGAGCGTGATTACGCTAATGAGATCGCCGACCTCTCGCAAGCTCTTGAACTTGAACAAACCACCAAGGGAATCTCTTGAGGAGACTTTTGCTCTAGAATTATCTAGAATAAAGGAATCCCGTGATAGAGCTCTCGAGGTGGCTAATGATTTTGAAACTAAAAATGAGAAGCTTGAAGTTGCACATGCTAAACTCCTTGAGGATTTTGAGCACCTCGAAAATGGCTCAAGGGTCATTAAGGGTGAGCTCATAAAATTCACCGAGTCTCTTGCTCAACTTAAAGCTTCATATTATAAGGAGCTTGCCAAGTTGTCTTCTCTTGCTATTATTGATGATGCTTGTGCTACTAACTCTATTTCTAGTGAAGCATCCATTTTGAAGGAGAATGTTGAGCTAAGGGCTCGACTTGAGTTGCTATCTAGCAATTATGGGAAATTGGAAGAAAGTCATGTAAAGCTCACAAGCTCTCATGATGATCTTCTAGTATCCCATAATGTGCTAAAGATAGCTCATGAGGCCATGAGTACCAATGTAACATCTAGTGAGCCTCATGTGGATACTAGCACTACTTCAAGTCAAACTGATATATTGCCATGTGCTAGTCCTCGTAATTCATCTATGCATAACATTGGTACATCTTGTGATGAATTGATTTCCTTGCCTTGTTGCTCTAACAATGAAGCCTATACTTCCTCTAGTACTTGCGTTGATACTAACCATGTAGAGGAAATCAAAGAGCTCAAGGCCCAAGTCTCTTCCTTGAAGAAAGACTTGGAAAAGTGTCATGAAGGGAAGTCCACACTTAAAAATATCTTGAGTGTGCAAAAATCCCCCAATGACAAAGGTGGACTTGGATTCGTCTCCAACAAGATGAAGAAGTCCAAAATTCACAAGAAGAAGAAGGGCCAAGAACAAGTCAAGAATTCGGCCAAGATTATTTGCTTCAAGTGCAAAATTCAAGGGCACCATGTTAGATCATGCCCATTGAAGAAGAAGCCCATTAGTGACAAGCAACAAGGGAAGCGGCCACAAGTTCATTCTCATGCTCAACCTCAAGTTGAAGAAAGGCCACTTCCCAAGAAGACTCAAGTTAATGCTTCTCATGTTGAGAAATCAAGTGAGAAGAAAGTGAAGAGTAGACGTTGCTACTTATGTCGTGAGAAAGGTCACGTCGCTTCTTCATGCACTAGTGTTAACTTATCCAACCCAATTATTATTGATGATGTCTATTCTCTTGGGAAGGATAATGTTAGCAATGTGTTTGCCAAGTTTCTTGGGACTCAAAGTGGTGTCAAGAAAAGAACCATTTGGGTAGCCAAGCCTATTGTGACTAACCTCTTAGGACCCAACTTGGTTGGGGACCAACTAGCTCAAACTTGATCAATAGGTGTATTTGGAGGGCATTGGAGACTTGGCTACATTATGAAGATTTGAGGGGTCTTCATCATTCATATTGTCTCAAGCCAAGTCATTCGGATTATCTTTCTATCGTATATCCAATGTTCCTCCTTGCGGTAACTCGTGCTTAAATTGTTTACATCGAAAGTTACTTGCTCCTTAGCATGTTATGGTTTTGTACCTTGCATGAGCGTGTATATGTTGGGCTCCCAATTTACTTATCTTGAGAAATCAAGTATGTGTATGTTGGTTTGTACATCATGTACCTGTGTGTAGTGATTTGAGCCTTTGTGTATCTTGTTTGTATCTTAGTTGGCTCTTGTGAGAGACTAATTGAACATCCCATTTGGGGGGGGGGTGATGTGTTTTGTGCATCTCACAATCCTATAAATGTGTGTACATGAGGAATGTCATCTAGTTTTGATATTACAAGATTATCTAGTCTCTATGTGGTATGTCTTCTCATGAGAAAGTCAAATTCTAAATGTTCCATTAATTATCTCTTGTTGGTTCTCTTTTGCATCTTGGTAAGTTTTTCACTGGTATCACATTATGGGGGAGTAATATTCCATGTGCATATTACAAGCCTAGAAAATGTGTAAATTTGAGATATTGTCACCTAGTGTTGATATTATAAATTATGTTGTTCCTAGGTGACATGTTAGCTCTACAAGTTGCAATTTGCTTGTGTTTGGTGTGAATATGATGTTGGATATCATTGCTATCACCGGGAATTGTTCCCAAATACTTCTTGTCTCTTGACAATTGGTAATCTTTTTATGGTAGAAATTGTTGATCATCTTTACATTGACTTTTGCTGTTGTTCGTCCTATTCCTTGCCAAGATTGTGTCATCTCCCATAGCCTTCTGTGCCACTTGTGGATCTTGTTGTTTTCTTGATCTTGTCTAGTGTTTTCGAGATATAGTGAAAGTGGTGATCCCATCTTGTGCATTTTGTATTCAAATGCAAATTCTCTATAATGCACAACTCTTGGGGGAGCTATCCTATTTTCTATGAAACACACATCTTGTGATCCATTTCAAGTGTGTGTTGGTGGAAGGCAAGCCGTTTCTTTTTGGATACTTTGTGCCATCATGAAACTTTATAGAGGGCTTGGTTTGTTTGGAACCATCCTCTCTTTTGGGAGTTTGATATCTTTCTTTTTGAGTGTGTCAATGGATATCTCATTCCTTGTTGTATCTTTTAATTGATATCTTCCAAGTGATGATTTCTCCTTTTGGTATCCTATTTTCACTTGGTATTTCGTTTTCATTTGGTTTCATTTCTTGAAAGTCTTGAGCATGCATATTTACTACATGTATTTTCATTGGCATGCTTTCGTTCTTTGACCCAATATATAGTGTAAACTTCACCTAGTCTCAATTTGGATGAGATGTGCATGAAATTAATTTTCATATATATATGCACATATGTATGTGGAGTTTGTCCTATGTATTGGTGTTTCTAACTCTTTGGTCCCAATGAGTTTGGGTACCATTTTGTTTGTGTGGTTGTTCTAGGAACAATTGGAGATGCATTGGATGCTCGGCTCATTCAAAAGGAAGGTGGTGTCATCATGTGCTTATTGGAGTCAAGCTAGGATGATCAATGAACTACTATCTACCTTCAATTGGTATCTACTACATCCTTCCAATGGTATCTCGGTAACTAGTATCATCATCTACTTGATGCATACTTTTCTTGCACCAACCTTGTGTAGGTTGTATCATGGCATGTTAGTCATTCCTTCTTGTGATATTTGTTTCCTTTCTCAAGTCATCCCAACAATGATGTCTTGTTGCTAGTTGTGATGTCTTTGATGTTCGCTTGGTTGGAATTCATATATATATATATATATATATATATATATATATATATATATATATATATATATATATATATATATATTACACACACACACACACACACACACACAATAAAGACCTTATCTAGCCATGTGCTATGTGTTCAAGCAAAATATCTTATTGGTATAATTATGACTTCCTTGTGGATATCTTATTACCTCCTTTTTGTAACTATTTCGTGTGTGTATTCTTCTTTGCGGATTGATATCATCATGATCTTCATCTACCTAGAATCTTATACACTTGAGAGAAATTACATTTCTAGAAGATATCCTTTCTTTCACGATCACCTTGTCTTTCTTGTATCATTTCTTTGGTGGCTCCGTGAAAGCCATTTCCTTGAGTGCGGATCTTATCTGGTTTCTTCTAGATGCACTCTTGTGTGGTGAAGATATTTTTGTCTCTTGCTTGTCTTGACAAGGCTTTTGCCATGTAATTGGTATCCCTCATCTCGATAACGCTCTCCTTTTATATCTTCACCACGGGTTGTCACAAGCATAGGTTCTTTATATGCTTATTAGTGAGCTTGTGAACCCTTTTGCTCATTGTGTGTGTGAATGATAGGCCTTGCACCGTGTATCTCATTCATTCAAGACTATATTGATGCTTAATGTTCATCCATACATTAGTCTTCTCATGTACTTTGCCATGACTCACACACATCATTTTGGTTGAGCCTACTCTTAAGTTGTCTCTTTTATATGCTGCTCAACCATGTGTTAATTGCAAGTGCTAGGCTTTGTTTCCTTCATGCTCACTTGCACTTGGTTTGAGGTTCTATTGATCTTGGGGGAGCGACGATCCTATTTTGTGCTCGTTGTATCCAAATACAAAACTAAATTGTGCACAAATCATGGGGAGCTTCTCTAGTTTCTCTAGAACACTCCTTTGCTCTTATCATAATATCTTTTATCATTTGGCATGTAGGATCCTTGGTCTAGATGGGTCAATTGGTATCTTTTGATAGCTTGCTTCAATTGGTATCCTTTGATTACTTGATTGCGTGTTTTTCTCCCTTTGTTATGCCTTTCTGGCATATCATTCTTTTGCAATCTTTGAGCCTCAATATAATTTGTCTTCCTCCAAGTATTTACCATTGGATATGTGTATGGCATTCCACTATCTTGTTGAGAAATACACAATTTATGGAGGAACACAAGTTATATTGGCTTTCTAAGCCTTTGCCCATTTTTGCAATCGATGCCAATGGGGGAGAAGTTTCAGAGAGTTTAGTTTTGTGAGGAAGTTTAGAGAGTTGTCTCTTCTCTCTTCTTGCTTTGGTTTTGTTCCTAAGCTTTTGCATCTCATGCGCATACATTATTGTTGCATGGTATGCTGATGCATAATTCCTTATATAAACTCTCCTGAAATTGATTGTCATCAATTACCAAAATGGGGGAGACTGAAAAAACATGCGGTGCCCCCATGTTTGGTTTTGGTAATTGATGACAATCTCTATGGACTAATGGTTGCCTTCAGTTATATTTGAAGGGTTTGTCCATAGGCTTTTCTTGGAGTTTATTTGTTGGTTTCAAGGAGAGTTTGTGATGACCAAGGTGCTATTAAGGAATTATCCAAAGATTGGTCTAGTGAGTGTTGAGCTTATTGCAAGCATGTCTTGAAGAAGAAGAGTGTGTTATCATTCATGTTTACCTTCAAGACATCATCCAAATAAAGAGAGTTGGAAAGATTCAAGGTTGATCAAGACTGAGTCAGAAAGTGGATGACGTTGATCAACACACAAAGCATAGAAGATGTACCGAGAGGGATCAAGCGATCCCATGGTATGGTAAGCATTGTCAATTACGCTTTATGTACTAACCCATGGTCTTCGTGCGAGTTCTTTGTGGGGTTAGGTTACGGTGTGCAAGTTCAAGTGGAGCATCATGAAGAGATCAAGTGCTTGAAGCTTGTCGTCCATTGTTGTGATAATGGACTTGTGAAGATGTGCCGAAGAGTGGCTCACCCATAGTGGAGTATGGGGGAGCAATCTACTAGTCTTCACCAAGCCAACACAATCAAGAAAGGTGGTCCAACTTGAGGAAGTCAAGATCGTCTACATCTAGCTCAAGTGGACTTTGTGCAAGGCAAAGGTTTGCCTTTGATAGGTTTTCTATTCTACCGGTCTCATGGTGGTAGTTGAGAGACCGGGTTATGGGATCGATTGCCGTACTATCAAGGGGGGCACTTAGTGAGTAGCTTGATCGTATCGTTCGTAGAGAGCTCAAACCATTGCATGCTTGCATCATCCTTATTGGTTCTTGTTTGGTTCTTCTCCTTGTGAGATTGGGAGCTTATGGTCATTTTCATGAGAAGCTCAGGTTCATCGAAAACAGAGTTCACATGCATCTACTATGATGTTTTCGATGTTGGGGGGGGGTTTGTCGGTTCTCTTTGTGAGTCATAGAGCTTATGGTCATCTTGATTACAAGCTCGAGTTCATCGAAAACGGAGTTCACATGCATCTTCTATGATGTTTTCGATGTTGGAGGTGATGCCGGTTCTTCTCTGATGGAGTGTTCACTCCTCTATATCTTAGGCATACCGCCCTGCCTCTTCTTAGTATAACCAACCGCTGTTTTGATGCTACACGTCTTCCCCTATCCAAAAAGCTTGAGTTTGCTCAATTCGGAGCTCATTTGCAGAAGTTATGGCAATTTTGGTTTTATTGCATCCATCTGTGTCTTTAGCTGCGATATGAAGGCGTCCAAGTGCTAAAGCCTCAGTGGTGTGCGGTAGTACCGCTCAAGGGAGCGGTAGTACCGCAGGAGCTAAGCGATAGTACCGCTCCTAGTGAGCGGTAGTACCGCTGCCCCCAGCCCTGACGCAAACGCATGCGGTAGTAGGCGCGGATGTAATTTTTTACATCCGCCCTCATGCGGTAGTACCGCGACTCCTGTCCGGTACTACCGTGCCGGACTTTCGTCAGCTCCAATCTCAGCGGAAGTAGGCGCGGATGTAATTTATTACTTCCGCGCATTTCCAGAACTAGTTGATGTCTGCCTTACGGTAGTACCGTAAGGGAGCGCGGTAGTACCGTTCCGGCGGTTCAACCGTTCGTTGCCCTGTGCAACAGGACCTCATCTAGTCACCGCCGCGCGAGCGGTAGTACCGCACGCCTTGCGGTAGTACCGCATGGCTTGCGGTAGTACCGCAAGTTCGGTGCGGTAGTACCGCGCCACGCGGGCTGTGAGAGGGGATAACGGTTGGATTCTTTCCCCTCTTATAAAAGGGGGTCCTCTTCCCCAATGGACCTTATCTCTTGAGCTTGGGTTCTTCCCCCATTTTGACCTTCTTCGAGCTTGCTATCTCTCAATCCCTCCATGGATTCTTGCTATTTTTTGGGGGAAAAGAGAGAGGAGATCTAGATCCACATTTCCACCAATCACTTTCTCCTCTTTGTGAGGGAAACCCTTTGGATCTAGTTCTTGGAGGTCTTCGTGTTCTCTTCTCCGTTCTTCCTCTCATTTCCCTCCCTAGCATTGTTTGCTTTGGTGGGATTTGGGAGAGAAGGACTTGGGCACTCCTTGTGCCCTTGCCATTGCATTTGGTGCATCGGTTTGAGTTCTCCACGGTGATACGTGGAAGTGAAGTTTGAGAAGCTTATTACTCTTGGGTGTTTGGGCACCCTAGAGCTTGTTCCTCTTGGGTGCCTTGGCGCCCTAGACGGTTGGTGTTGTTCGGAGCTCAATCAATGTGGTGTAAAGCTCCGGGCAAGCGTCGGGGTCTCCAATTAGGTTGTGGAGATTGCCCCGAGCAATTTGACGGGTACCGGTGTCCGCCCCCAAAGGTTGCCAAAGTGTACGGGTTCGGTGACCACCCCCAAGGGTTGCCATTTGTACGGGTTCGGTGACCGCCCTCAAGGGTCCCTTAGTGAAATCACGACATCTTGCATTGTGCGAGGGCGTGAGGAGATTACGGTGGCCCTAGTGGCTTCTTGGGGAGCATTGTGCCTCCACGCCGCTCCAAACGGAGATTAGCATCCGCAAGGGTGTGAACTTCGGGATACATCGTCGTCTCCGCGTGCCTCAGTTATCTCTTACCTGAGCCCTTTACTTATGCACTATACTCTGTGATAGCCATATTGTTTCTTGTCATATATCTTGCTATCACCTAGTTGTTTATCTTGCTTAGCATAAGTTGTTGGTGCACATAGGTGAGCCTAGTTGTTGTAGGTTTTGTGCTTGACAAATTAACCACTAGGTTTATTCCGCATTTGTTCAAGCCTAAACCGTAATCATTTTAAAGCGCCTATTCACCCCCCCTCTAGGCGACATCCACGATCTTTCCGTGCTGTTCCTTATCGGCCTGGGCCACCTCTGCAGTTAACAGCGCCGTCAACTTGTCAACTAAGGCAGTTAACACCTAAACCGGTGATTGAACCGGGCCACCATCCCTAGCCGTTGCTGCCGCCAGGTCCGACGTTAACGTCGCCGCAGTCAAAGACTATTGTACAGGTTGCGATCCGGCCATGAATACTGCGACCCGGTTTCGCGGATCTAGGGGGTCCGGAATACTATTGCCATCGGAACAGCCCCCAGACCGGCCATACTGTAACAGATACAACGATTATGTTTCTCTCGAGGACGACTCATCGTCGGAATAAACAACGGTCTCGCCACCGAAATCCGATTCATCTTCAGCTTGCTCTCCATGAACCGCTCCGACAAAAACGTGCTTCACGGCCGGCCGAATCCGGGTAGGTCTCGCACGCTGAGCCGACTCGACGATGTTGGGGAAGATGTCTGGCTCAGGGCCCGGTTCGCCGATCTTCCCGATGAGGACGTGTATGCCGCCAAAGGGGACCTGGTACCCGTATTCGTTTGAATCGGCCTCGGGGGCCCAGCCTGCATCGTCGATGTAGATCTTGCCGCGACGACTTTTAGTCATCCGGCCCACTGCATAGCCCTTGAGTCCTTCAAAGCTGCCCTTCAAGAACTCGAAACCATCGTGCGATGGCCCCACGGTGGGTGCCAACTGTCGTGGTTTTGTCATGGCAGATGTCCTAGCAAAAGGACTTAGTCGTGAAGCCATCGCTATGGGTTAGCTTAAAGGGGTTTAAGCGGACAAGGACGCAAGGGTTTTATACTAGTTCGGCCGCTTCGATGAAGGTAAAAGCCTACGTCTAGTTTGGTGTAGTATTGCTAGGGTTTTGATGACCAGGGAGCAAATACGCTTTGCCTGTGTCTCGAGTTGTTGTTCTCCCCCTGAACCATCGCCGGGTCGTCCCTTTATATACACAAGGTGAAGCCCAGTCTGGTATACAGAGTCCCGATGCCGGCTCATAAACGTGTCCGGCTCGGTCTCTATCTTTCCTATCTTACATCACAAGTTACACGCCGTATGGCGGTTTACAAATCATGAGCCCTAACACCTTTTGGGCTTTAAGCCTTCTGAAGTAAAGTGTCATGTTCCATGCTCCATTGGGCTTTGGTAGAAGTAATCTTTGATTGATATAAACCGGCCCCTCCTGGGCGGTTTATACCTAGTAGTAATATGCCTGACAATCAGTGTCATGTTGAATTGTAAGAGTTGCCACTCTCTTAGATTTTGACCATTTTTGAGGATATGAGAAATATAGTCTATGGATGAATTAGTACAATTCATTTTAAGTGTGGTAGTATTTCGTAAAACTACAGGGTCAAAGGATAAAGAAACGTGTTGTACATGCCGATCCGTAGAAAGGCGCTGGGCAAAAATACGTTACAGTTTTGATTTCTTATGTTGGTTACCACAAGGAGATGAAGGAAATGAAGTAGCATGAGAATTACCAGAGAATATGGATCAGTTGTAACTCCAAGGATGAGTAAAAGCTATACAAGTGTTGAAGTGGGCCATAACCCATAGGCCCAGAATTTATCGAGGAACAAGCACAATCTTGTTGAAGGAACAATTATGAAGGAGCCATGGAACGTCTACCGATGAAGTTATAGTTATCCCATAGGAGGATACGTAAAACCAGAGGGTTTTGGTGAAACGATAGTTGTTTTTGTTTGGCTTGCAGAATCGATGGATTTATTCGAACCCAGTTCGTGGACAAGAGAAATCTGCAATGCCTGTGAGGATGCCCGGGTGTTATAATGTGAGATTCACTAAACCTTATACAAGGTAATGATTTGGGTGCGACATGGCTTGGCCACCATGCCGACTTACTCTTATCATTCGCTCTTGTTATTTGGAATGGCAAATCTGAGTGACTTACCCACAGTAAAGTGTCGACGCCCGTTGAAGCCTTCCTTAAGCCATAGAATGGTATGACGAGGAACCCATGTACATGGCAGCTGTTGCCAATCGTAGGTTACACGGTGAGAATGAAGCCAAGACCCAGTTTTTGCAGGGAACGAGTAATGGCGGACCTCCACGAGATTTTTCGATAGTTGTTTAGCATTGGCGCTAAACTTGTCAAATGAGAAGATCCAATCTAGGAAGAATTTCATTTCATGCAAAGACCCAGGATATTGGAGGAAATGTTATGCCACTAATAGGAGAGCGTCAATGAAGGAGTTATTACAGGAAATTTGAGGAGAAATGTGTTGTCAACACTATAGAGGTGGTGCATGAGTTTATTTTAAGTGTGGTAGCACCTCGGACCTTCATGATGATCAATGGAATTGCAAGGAGACCCCAACCCTAACCTTTTCTTTCTAGCCTTTTCGAATCTCGAGGATGAGATTCATTTTAAGTGTAGTAGGTTTGTAACATCCCAAAATTCTATATTTTGGAATGTTATATTAAATAAATAAATATGATTGTTTGTTGATTGTTGTGTGATGGATTGTGCAAAATTATTTTATTTTCACGAGAATTAAAACATTTTGAGTTCTTGTTTAAAACTTTTTCTAATCATGTTATAAAAGTTGGGTAACATTTTGTCCAATAAAGAAAACTATGGTTGGGGAAGTTTATTCAAGAAAATCAAAGGGCTTTAATTTTTGTTTGACTCTTTTTGATATATTGGAAACAACAATCACAATTTTGGAGTGAGAATAAGATGACTTTCTCAAATGTGGTGGATGAATATTTCATATGGAGTTTGTTTGGATTTTGGAGTTCCAATTGAAATATGATATTATTTGGAGTTTTACCGTCGTTTAAATATTTCCAAATTAATCAAATAAAATTTAATGAGAGGAGATAATGTGACTTCTCCAAAAATATATTTGGAAATATTTAATACGGTACAATTGTCCTTTTGTTAATTTACAATTGTCCTTATGTCCATAAAAAATGTATTCTAGCTTGTGCACACAAATAATATTTTGTAGGCACCAAATTATAATTACGTGTATGTGAACATTTATTTTATTTGCTGTTTTAAAACTTTTGCACCAAAAAATATATTATTTTGTAATTATGTCCTAAGCCTATTTGGACCATGCCCACTTCTATTTGTTTTTCTTTCTCTCTTTTCGTTTTCCCCTTGGGCCTGGTTCCCCACTAAGGCCCATCTTATTTTTTTCCTTAGCCCAAGTCCAAGAACCCCTTCTTCCTCCTCTGTACGTTTCAATCTGGAGGAGAATAGAAACAGCCATGGCACCTGTACATCTTCTTCTCCCTCTAGCACTTGAAACGTTCGCTCTTTCCACTTCTTATCAACACGAAAAATCTTTTGTATTGCATGGAGAACCCATTTAGAGGATTAAAATTCCACTTTGATGTCTTAATTGTTCCGGAATCAATCCGTCATTAGAGGCCACAATGAGCTCGTTTGATCTCCCTGTACCGGCTCCCTTGGACAATATAAATAGTGAAGGAAATATGCCCTAGAGGCAATAATAAAGATGTTATTTGTATTTCCTTATATCATGATAAATGTCTTTTATTCATGCTAGAATTGTATTAACCGGAAACTTAGTACATGTGTGGATACATAGACAAAACAGTATGTCCCTAGTATGCCTCTACTAGACTAGCTCATTGATCAAAGATGGTTATGTTTCCTAGCCATAGACATGAGTTGTCATTTGATCAACGGGATCACATCATTAGGAGAATGATGTGATGGACAAGACCCATCCGTTAGCATAGCACTATGATCGTTTAGTTTAACTGCTATTGCTTTCTTCATGACTTATACATGTTCCTATGACTATGAGATTATGCAACTCCCGAATACCGTAGGAACACCTTGTGTGCTATCAAACGTCACAACGTAACTGGGTGATCATAAAGATGCTCTACAGGTGTCTCCGAAAGTATTCGTGGTGTTGGCATAGATCAAGATTAGGATTTGTCACTCCGAGTGTCGGAGAGGTATCTCTGGGCCCTCTCGGTAACACACATCACAATAAGCCTTGCAAGCAAAAGACTAATGAGTTAGTCACGAGATGATGTGTTACGGAACAAGTAAAGAGACTTGCCGGTAACGAGATTGAACTAGGTATAGAGATACCGACGATCGAATCTCGGGCAAGTAACATACCATTTGACAAAAGGAACAACGTATGTTGTTATGCGGTTCTGACCGATAAAAGATCTTCGTAGAATATGTAGGAGCCAATATGAACATCCAGGTTCCGCTATTGGTTATTGACCAGAGATGAGTCTCGGTCATGTCTACATAGTTCTCGAACCCGTAGGGTCCGCACGCTTAACGTTTGATGATGATCGGTATTATGAGTTTTTGAGTATTGATGTACCGAAGGTAGTTCGGAGTCCCGGATGAGATCACGGACATGACGAGGAGTCTCGGAATGTCCGAGACATAAAGATTGATATATTGGACGGCTATATTCGGACACCGGAAGTATACCGGAAAAGTTTCGGATTTATCGGGAATGCCGGAGGGGGTTACCGGAACCCCCTACGAGAGGGGATTGTCCATAGTGGGCCTAAAGGGTGAGAGAGAGGCAGCCCATAGGGCTGGCCGGCGCCCCCACCTAGGAATCCTAGTTGGACTAGGATTGGGGGGGCGCCACCTCTCCTATTCCTTTCCCCCTTCTTCCTTTCGGTGAATCCTACTAGGAATAGGATTGCAATCCTATTCCTAGTAGGACTCCCTCCCTAGCCGCACCAGGAGAGGTTGGCCGGCCTCCCTCCCCTGCTCCTTTATATACGGGGGCAGGGGGGCACCCAAAGACACACAAGTTGAATTGTTTTAGCCGTGTGCGGTGCCCCCCTCCACAGAATCACACCTCGGTCGTACCGTCGCGGAGCTTAGGCGAAGCCCTGCGCCGGTGAACACATCATATCCGTCACCACGCCGTCGTGCTGACGAAACTCTCCCGTGAAGCTCAACTGGATCAAGAGCTCGTGGGACGTCATCAAGCTGAACGTGTGCTGAACGCGGAGGTGCCGTACGGTCGGTGCTTGATCGGTTGGATCGTGAAGAAGTTCGACAACATCAACCGCGTCACTTGACGCTTCCGCTCCCGGTCTACGAGGGTACGTAGACACACTCTCCCCTCTCGTTGCTATACATCTGATAGATAGATCTTGCGTGATCGTAGGAAAATTTTAAAATACTACGTTCCCCAGCAGTGGCATCATGAGCCAGGTCTATGCGTAGATGATATGCACGAGTAGAACACAATGAGATTGTGGACGATACTAGTCATACTGCTTACCAGCATGTCATACTTTGCTTCGACGGTATTGTGAGATGAAGCGGCCCGGACCGACATTACGCGTACGCTTACGCGAGACTGGTTTCACCGTTACGAGCACTCGTTGCTTAAAGGTGACTGGCGGGTGTCTGTCTCTCTCACTTTAGCTGAATCAAGTGTGGCTACGCCCGGTCCTTGTGAAGGTTAAAACAACACATACTTGACGAAACATCGTTGTGGTTTTGTATGCGTAGGTAAGAACGGTTCTTGCTAAAGCCCGTAGCAGCCACGTAAAACTTGCAACAAACAAAGTAGAGGACGTCTAACTTGTTTTTTCAGGGCATGTTGTGATGTGATATGGTCAAGACATGATGAGTTAAACGGTTTTGTATGAGATGATCATGTTTTGTAAAGTTATCGGCAACTGGCAGGAGCCATATGGTTGTCGCTTTATTGTATGAAATGCAATCGCCATGTAATTGCTTTACTTTATCACTAAGCGGTAGCGATAGTCATGGAAGCAATAGTTGGCGAGACGACAACGATGCTACAATGAAGATCAAGGTGTCAAGCCGGTGACGAAGGTGATCATGACGGTGCTTTGAAGATGGAGATCAAAAGCACAAGATAATGATGGCCATATCATGTCACATATTTTGATTGCATGTGATGTTTATCTTATTATGCTTCTTATTTTGCTTAGAACGACGGTAGCATTATAAGATGATCCCTTACTAAATTTCAAGGTATAAGTGTTCTCCCTGAGTATGCACCGTTGCGAAAGTTCGTCGTGCCGAGACACCACGTGATGATCGGGTGTGATAAGCTCTACGTTCAAATACAACGGGTGTAAGCCAGTTTTGCACACGCAGAATACTCGGGTTAAACTTGACGAGCCTAGCATATACAGATATGGCCTCAGAACACTGGAGACCGAAAGGTCGAGCGTGAATCATATAGTAGATATGATCAACATAAGATGTTCACCATTGAAAACTACTCCATCTCACGTGATGATCGGACATGGTTTAGTTGATTTGGATCACGTGATCATTTAGATGACCAGAGGGATGTCTATCTAAGTGGGAGTTCTTTAAATTAATATGATTAAATTGAACTTTAATTTATCATGAACTTAGTCCTGCTAGTTTTGCATATCTATGTCGTTGTAGATCAATGGCCCGTGCTACCGTTCCTTTGAATTTTAATGCATTCCTAGAGAAAGCTAAGTTGAAAGATGATGGTAGCAATTACACGGACTGGGTCCGTAACCTGAGGATTATCCTCATTGCTGCACAGAAGAATTATGTCCTTGAAGCACCGCTAGGTGACAAGCCCCCTTCCGCTGATGCAGACGCTTTGAACGTCTGGCAGTCGCGGTCTGATGACTACACGATAGTTCAGTGTGCCATGCTTTACGGCTTAGAACCGGGACTTCAACGACGTTTTGAACGTCATGGAGCATATGAAATGTTCCAGGAGTTGAAGTTATTATTTCAAGCAAATGCCCGAATTGAGAAATATGAGATTTCCAATAAGTTCTACAGCTGCAAAATGGAGGAGAATAGTTCTATCAGTGAACACTTGCTCAGAATGTCTGGGTACTACAATCATATGACTCAACTTGGTTGCAAAGTTGACGAGGATAGTGTTATTGATAGAGTTCTTCAATCACTGCCACCAAGCTATAAAGGCTTCGTGATGAACTATAACATGCAAGGGATGCAAAAGACAATTCCCGAGCTCTTCGCTATGCTCAAAGCTGCGGAGGTAGAAATCAAAAAAGGAGCATCAAGTGTTGATGGTTAACAAGACCACTAGTTTCAAGAAAAAGGGCATGGGAAAGAAAGGGAACTTCAAAAAGAATAGCAAGTCAGTTGCTACTTCAACGAAGAAACCCAAATCTGGAGCCAAGCCTGAAACTGAGTGCTTCTACTGCAAGGGGACTGGACACTGGAAGCGGAACTGCCCCAAGTATTTGGCGGATAAGAAGGATGGCAAGATGAACAAAGGTATATGTGATATACATGTTATTGATGTGTACCTTACTAATGCTCGTAGTAGTACCTGGGTATTTGATACCGGTTCGGTTGCTAATATTTGTAACTCGAAACAGGGACTACGGATTAAACGAAGATTAGCTAAGGACGAGGTGACGATGCGCGTGGGAAACGGTTCCAAAGTCGATGTGATCGCCGTCGGCACGCTACCTCTACATCTACCTTCGGGATTAGTTTTGGACCTAAATAATTGTTATTTGGTGCCAGCGTTGAGCATGAACATTATATCTGGATCTTGTTTATTGCGAGACGGTTATTCATTTAAATCAGAGAATAATGGTTGTTCCATTTTGATGAATAATATCTTTTATGGTCATGCACCCTTAAAGAGTGGTCTATTCTTACTGGATCTCGATTGTAGTGATACACATATTCATAATATTGAAACCAAAAGATGCAAGGTTAATAATGATAGTGCAACTTATTTGTGGCACTGCCGTTTAGGTCATATTGGTGTAAAACGCATGAAGAAACTCCATAAAGATGGACTTTTGGAATCACTTGATTATGAATCACTTGGTGCTTGCGAACCATGCCTCATGGGCAAGATGACTAAAACTCCGTTCTCCGGAACTATGGAGCGAGCAACAGATTTGTTGGAAATCATACATACTGATGTATGTGGACCAATGAGTGTTGATGCTCGCGGTGGGTATCGTTATTTTCTGACCTTCACTGATGATTTGAGCAGATATGGGTATATCTACTTAATGAAACACAAGTCTGAAACATTTGAAAAGTTCAAAGAATTTCAGAGTGAGGTAGAGAATCATCGTAACAAGAAAATAAAGTTCCTACGATCTGATCGTGGAGGAGAATATTTGAGTTACGAGTTTGGTCTTCATTTGAAACAATGTGGAATAAGTTTCACAACTCACGCCACCTGGAACACCACAACGTAATGGTGTGTCCGAACGTCGTAACCGTACTTTATTGGATATGGTGCGATCTATGATGTCTCTTACCGATTTACCACTATCGTTTTGGGGTTATGCTTTAGAGACAGCTGCATTCACGTTAAATAGGGCACCATCTAAATCCGTTGATACGACGCCTTATGAACTATGGTTTGGCAATAAACCAAAGTTGTCGTTTCTTAAAATTTGGGGCTGCGATGCTTATGTGAAAACACTTCAACCTGATAAGCTCGATCCCAAGTCGGAAAAATGTGTCTTCATAGGATACCCAAAAGAGACTGTTGGGTACACCTTCTATCACAGATCCGAAGGCAAAATATTCGTTGCTAAGAACGGATCCTTTCTAGAAAAAGAGTTTCTCTCGAAAGAAGTGAGTGGGAGGAAAGTAGAACTTGATGAGGTAATTGTACCTTCTCCCATATTGGAAAGTAGTACATCACAGGAAATTGTTCCAGTGATTCCTACACCAATTAGTGAGGAAGTTGATGATAATGATCATGAAACTTCGGATCAAGTTTCTGCTGAACGTCGTAGATCAACCAGAGTACGTTCCGCACCAGAGTGGTACGGCAACCCAGTTCTGGAAATCATGTTACTAGACCATGATGAACCTACGAACTATGAGGAAGCGATGATGAGCCCAGATTCCGCAAAATGGCTTGAAGCCATGAAATCTAAGATGGGATCCATGTATGAGAACAAAGTGTGGACTTTGGTTGACTTGCCCGATGATCGGCAGGCCATCAAAAATAAATGGATCTTCAAGAGGAAGACCGACGCAGACGGTAATATTACTGTTTACAAAGCTCGACTTGTTGCGAAAGGTTTTCGACAAGTTCAAGGAGTTGACTACGATGAGACTTTCTCACCTGTAGCGATGCTTAAGTCTGTCCGAATCATGTTAGCAATTGCCGCATTTTATGATTATGAAATCTGGCAAATGGATGTCAAAACTGCATTCCTAAATGGATATCTCAAAGAAGAGTTGTATATGATGCAACCAGAAGGTTTTGTCGATCCAAAAGGTGCTAACAAAGTATGCAAACTCCAGCGATCCATCTATGGACTGGTGCAAGCATCTCGGAGTTGGAATATACGCTTTGATGAGGTGATCAAAGCATATGGTTTTATACAGACTTTTGGAGAAGCCTGTATTTACAAGAAAGTGAGTGGGAGCTCTGTAGCATTTCTAATATTATATGTAGATGACATATTGTTAATTGGAAATGATATAGAATTTCTGGATATCATAAAAGGATACTTGAATAAAAGTTTTTCAATGAAAGACCTCGGAGAAGCTGCTTACATATTAGGCATCAAGATCTATAGAGATAGATCAAGACACTTAATTGGACTTTCACAAAGCACATACCTTGATAAGATTTTGAAAAGGTTCAAAATGGATCAGTCAAAGAAAGGATTCTTGCCTGTTTTACAAGGTATGAAGTTGAGTAAGACTCAATGCCCGACCACTGCAGAAGATAGAGAGAAAATGAAAGTCATTCCCTATGCCTCAGCCATAGGATCTATCATGTATGCAATGATGTGTACCAGACCTGATGTGTGCCTTGCTATAAGTCTAGCAGGGAGGTACCAAAGTAATCCAGGAGTGGATCACTGGACAGCGGTCAAAAACATCCTAAAGTATCTGAAAAGAACAAAGGATATGTTTCTCGTATATGGAGGTGACAAAGAGCTCGTCGTAAACGGTTACGTCGATTCTAGCTTTGACACTGATCCGGATGACTCTAAGTCACAAACCGGATATGTATTTTTATTGAGCGGTGGAGCTGTCAGCTGGTGCAGTTCCAAGCAGAGCGTCGTGGCGGGATCTACGTGTGAAACGGAATACATAGCTGCTTCGGAAGCAGCAAATGAAGGAGTCTGGATGAAGGAGTTCATATCCGATCTAGGTGTAGTACCTAGTGCATCGGGTCCAATGAAAATCTTTTGTGATAACACTGGAGCCATAGCCTTGGCGAAGGAATCCAGGTTTCACAAGAGAACAAAGCACATCAAAAGACGCTTCAATTCCATCCGCGATCTAGTCAAGGAGGGAGACATAGAGATTTGCAAAATACATACGGATCTGAATGTTGCAGACCCGTTGACTAAGCCTCTTCCACGGGCAAAACATGATCAGCACCAAGACTCCATGGGTGTGAGGATCATCACTTTGTAATCTAGATTATTGACTCTAGTTCAAGTGGGAGACTGAAGGAAATATGCCCTAGAGGCAATAATAAAGATGTTATTTGTATTTCCTTATATCATGATAAATGTCTTTTATTCATGCTAGAATTGTATTAACCGGAAACTTAGTACATGTGTGGATACATAGACAAAACAGTATGTCCCTAGTATGCCTCTACTAGACTAGCTCATTGATCAAAGATGGTTATGTTTCCTAGCCATAGACATGAGTTGTCATTTGATCAACGGGATCACATCATTAGGAGAATGATGTGATGGACAAGACCCATCCGTTAGCATAGCACTATGATCGTTTAGTGTAACTGCTATTGCTTTCTTCATGACTTATACATGTTCCTATGACTATGAGATTATGCAACTCCCGAATACCGTAGGAACACCTTGTGTGCTATCAAACGTCACAACATAACTGGGTGATCATAAAGATGCTCTACAGGTGTCTCCGAAAGTATTCGTGGTGTTGGCATAGATCAAGATTAGGATTTGTCACTCCGAGTGTCGGAGAGGTATCTCTGGGCCCTCTCGGTAACACACATCACAATAAGCCTTGCAAGCAAAAGACTAATGAGTTAGTCATGAGATGATGTGTTACGGAACGAGTAAAGAGACTTGCCGGTAACGAGATTGAACTAGGTATAGAGATACCGACGATCGAATCTCGGGCAAGTAACATACCGTTTGACAAAAGGAACAACGTATGTTGTTATGCGGTTCTGACCGATAAAAGATCTTCGTAGAATAGGTAGGAGCCAATATGAACATCCAGGTTCCGCTATTGGTTATTGACCAGAGATGAGTCTCGGTCATGTCTACATAGTTCTCGAACCCGTAGGGTCCGCACGCTTAACGTTTGATGACGATCGGTATTATGAGTTTTTGAGTATTGATGTACCGAAGGCAGTTCGGAGTCCCGGATGAGATCACGGACATGACGAGGAGTCTCGGAATGTCCGAGACATAAAGATTGATATATTGGACGGCTATATTCGGACACCGGAAGTATACCGGAAAAGTTTCGGATTTATCGGGAATGCCGGAGGGGGTTACCGGAACCCCCTACGAGAGGGGATGGTCCATAGTGGGCCTAAAGGGTGAGAGAGAGGCAGCCCATAGGGCTGGCCGGCGCCCCCACCTAGGAATCCTAGTTGGACTAGGATTGGGGGGGCGCCACCTCTCCTATTCCTTTCCCCCTTCTTCCTTTCGGTGAATCCTACTAGGAATAGGATTGCAATCCTATTCCTAGTAGGACTCCCTCCCTAGCCGCACCAGGAGAGGTTGGCCGGCCTCCCTCCCCTGCTCCTTTATATACGGGGGCAGGGGGGCACCCAAAGACACACAAGTTGAATTGTTTTAGCCATGTGCGGTGCCCCCCTCCACAGAATCACACCTCGGTCGTACCGTCGCGGAGCTTAGGCGAAGCCCTGCGCCGGTGAACACATAATATCCGTCACCACGCCGTCGTGCTGACGAAACTCTCCCGTGAAGCTCAACTGGATCAAGAGCTCATGGGACGTCATCAAGCTGAACGTGTGCTGAACGCGGAGGTGCCGTACGTTCGGTGCTTGATCGGTTGGATCGTGAAGAAGTTCGACAACATCAACCGCGTCACTTGACGCTTCCGCTCCCGGTCTACGAGGGTACGTAGACACACTCTCCCCTCTCGTTGCTATACATCTGATAGATAGATCTTGCGTGATCGTAGGAAAATTTTAAAATACTACGTTCCCCAACAAATAGGACCCTAGGTGCGACTCGAAGCCCTCATCCCTCTCCCTGAAAACCCCTCTTTATATCGCTCTACTCCGAGAGAAATTGCTCGCCGGGATTTACCCGTTTTCGCAACTCCGGCGGCTTCTCCACCGTGCCCGAGGATGAGGACGATCTCACCTCTGCATCTCTCAAGTTCGCCTCAGCCTCCTCTCCGCCGTTCGGCCATTCATTGACGTCGGGACCTTTTCTTCTCCAACTCCGACGAAACTCCGGTGAGCATTGTGTAAATCCCGTAATTGTTTTTCAAAAAATACTCAAACTTCGGAAATTCATATCTCCTAGATCGTAAGTTCGAATTTGACAAATTTTATATCCACGGATTCGTTGAAACACGAAGTTTATCATGAGAAAAAAATATTTCACTTTTGGTAAATTAAATTGGACACATATTTAAAATTTGTATTTGAGTATTTTTTGCTATATCTATTAATCTGCAATTCTTTTGAAAATGTTTCCTTCAGCAAAATTGATCCTTCAGTCCATATCTTGCTGTTGGATTTTTTTCCTAATTGTTCGTCTATGTCTAGCCACTGTTTCAACCTTCACTTCATATAGTTTTTCTTTTATCGTAATTCAATTTCATCATTAGTTTAATTTGGTTCTTGATTCAGCTTTCTTGAGAAGATCATTAGGAACCTCTCTGGTCATATGCTATCATTATACAAATTTAGACTTCACGAGATGTTACATATATTTTGTAACATAAATCTTTATGCCAGAAACTCCATCTACCATTTTCATTATAGACTTTATCATAGAACCCTGCCTCACAACTCTTCAACCCGTGATCTTCACTTTGACCCAACCCTAGAACAAAACCTATATCATATTTTCATTCTTGATCTTATCTCAACCCGTAACCAAGTCCTAACAACTTATGTAGGAATGTTTTTTTTTGTATTTTAATTTGAATATTTTATTTGGATCTTTATTTGGATGTTGTTGTGTGTTAAAGTACTTTCTTATATCCTTAGATATATCGTAACGAGAAGGAGAGACGACTCAATAGAATATTTCATCTTCATCATCAGTACAAGGCAAGTTACATCTTGATCATGCCCTTTTATACCTATGTTTTATATATGCATTTAGTCCTTTGATGTAGGGTTTGCATGAATATATTAGTTGGCTATATTATAAACCCAGTAGTGCAATGAGGTAGGTCTAAGCCTTTACTTCTTTGGCGACAACGTTGTAGAGATTTTGCTATGCCATTGTAGACGAGGATTGGTATGTGAGATCATGAAAGTTGCGAGTGACATAATAATTAAGGATAACCTTACACTAGCAGATAAAGGGACATCTGACCCGATTCGTTAGGGCCTTTAGCCCCGGTTCTTGAACCGGGACTAAAGTGTCAGTACTAATGCCCTTGCCCTTTAGTCCCGGTTCAATCCAGAACTGGGGCAGACGGGTCTCCACGTAGCCTGTGCACGGAGCCCAGGCAGGAGGGCCTATTGTCCCGGTTGGTGGCACCAACCGGGACCAAAAGGCATCCACGCGTCAGCATTTCTGTGGCTGTGGTTTTTGTTTTTTTTTAAAGGGGAGGGGGGTTGGAGGTTTTGGGGGGTTAATTTAAGTGTTTCATATTGTGTTAGCTAGCTAATTAATAGAGAGAAGTGTCCTCTCTTATGTCCGTGCTTGGTCGACGCTACGTACTACACATACGTATAGTGAGGACTAGACACGCTAGCTAGCTAGCTAGTAAGCAAACGAAGGAAACAGAAGATCGTAATCAACATATATATGCATACAGAGAGAAGTAATATCGACCACCTCTCCTTCTCCGAGAGATTGGTCGAACAACAAGTTCTCGTATATCTATCCGACACTACCGGGTACATACATACAATAATTATCTCTTACAAATATAATCTCCTATACGATGGACGCTGGTCCACATAGTATTCTCCATTTGGCGCGATCACGTGTTAAAGGAAGAATGCCGCCAATTCCTCTTGAATTGCTCGCAGACGATCTGGTGCTAGGAGTTCATCCCGCATCCGAAACATCTAATTTGAAGAAGGGGGTCAATACATGAAATGATGCTATAAAATTGTGAATATTATTAATTAATTTCTTACGCACTTCAAATGATGGTAATGAAATAAAATTGTGAATATTATTAATTGCTTACGCACTTCAAATTGTGCTTCAGAGTAGCCCCGCTCACAGGTCGTGTGGCGGATGGACTCACAAATGTAGTATCCACAGAAATCATTCCCGGGTTCCTGCCACAACCACTTTACAAGAAATAGAGGTCAATCAAACTGATAAGCAAGAATGCCAAATGGTATTGATGAAACTAGCACTTGAATCAAGATATAGGAGATGCGCGGAACATGCTACTATATAGTACTTACTTTCGGGTGTCTAAATTCTAGCTTCTTCGGCAGTCCCGGTGCTTTTTTGGTGAATTTTCTCCAAACCCTGCAAGACAAAGAAAACAATTACTTGATATCAGAAATGAACAAAGTTGCTGATATGCATGGTGGATAATATTGATCGATTTAACTTACCTGTCGAGCATTTGAGTCATGTCCGCATACTCCTTGGGATCTTTACGTTTAGAGTCCAAGACAGTTACTACTCCCCGCTCAAGCTTAATCTCTGAGAGAATATAGTGGAAGCTGTGCACGCATGCATGAACTCATCAATTAAATTACTATAACCTTGACTAATATATAAGGGAAACCAAATATGCACAAGACAGTAACACTCACTTGAAGTTGCAAGGACAGAGTATTATATCTTTGTTTTCATTTACCACCAACGATCGTAGCAAGTTGGTCTCGGTATCTGAGGCACGCAATGTAACCTCGGTTGCATCTATGAGGTATGTGTTAATGAACCCAATATCACCGACTTGTCTTTTCTTCAATTCGACGATCTTCAATCTGCATAATATAGTGAGGATAATTATAAATACATGCAATGAAAGAGCTGAGCTATATAGAGAGACTTAATGACAGAAGTAGTATTACTTACAGACAGTAGCAGGTGACCGTTGCTTTATCGAGGGCCAATTGATTGAAAAACTGATAGAACTCCTCAAATGGAATAGGCAACAGTTCAATTCCAACGAGGTCATGCTCCGGTTTAACTCTCACATACAAACTATCCCTCCCCCCAGAATCTCTGCAGATTTTCATGTACCAATCATGCAATCTTCGCATATTCGTTGATAGAGATCTTTCATTTTTGACGAGAGGCTTCCCGTACTCGTATCTTTGTATCTGCACCTCCAAGAAATCATAATGTACATCGTCGGACAGGTAATCTCCAAGATTGCTATAACCGGGCACCATCCTCGGATCATTAGCGACCATGTCGCTAGACACCTTGAGCGGGGGGCACGATTGGTCCGCTTGTTCGCCGAGCTGGCCAATTTGTTTCGCAGCTCGTCCTTCTGCTAACCTTTGATCACTTTTAGTACTTCCCGACCGCTTCGCTTCGTGAAATGACTTTTCAATAATGCGGTCATAGTTGTCCTTCGGCTTACTTTTCGCTGGTTTCTTCAGGGCAGCAAGAGTGCGCTTTGCTTTCACCAGATCTATCTTCTCCTCCGGAGGTGGATGTCTCTGTGCTTTCAACCCTTCAAGCCAGTCCTTCACTTCGCCTTGAGCGATCTTCATGTTTTCCTCGTCGGACCTCTCGTATGGTAACTTCTCTAGAGGCGTGAGAGAAGGACCGAATCTGCATTGCCTCCCGCCTCTAGCTGTACTGCTAGACGTCGGCAGACCAGACGAAGCGGCTGTCTTCTTTCCTTGCTTACACGCCGGAGCAGGAGCAGCTGGAGCGGCGGCGGGTCTCTTTCGCCCTTGCTGACTAGGCGGAGAAGGAGGAGCAGGCTGGCTGCTCGGGCGCGCCGGCGCAGGCGGAGAAGGAGGCGGAGTGCCGCCACGCGCCGGAGAAGGAGCCGGAGTGCCCTGATCGCCACTCGCCGGAGGAGGAGGCGTTGGAGGAGGCGGAGTGCCCTGACTCGCCGGAGGAGGAGGAGGAGGCGGAGGCGTCCAGTTGAGAATGTTGATGAGGTCCTTCCGCCATAGGCATGGAGTCTTCAGTGAAGAACCCAGCCGAGTCTCCCCTTCACTGGTAGGGTGGTCAAGCTGGAGCTCTTCAAATCCCTCCATAATTTCATCCACCATCACCCTAGCATATCCTTCTGGAATCGGCCGGCAGTGAAAAGTGTCGCCGGGTCCAGTAGGATAAACAGAGCCAGCAGCCGCCTTGACCTTCAGATTTATCCACTGCGTCATAAGGTGGCAATTTTGTACCTCCATGATAGCATCCACGGGATACCTGGCAGTAGCCGTCAAGACATGCTCCGGCTGAAGCAGCTCGGTGGAAGCCAGGCTGCTTCTCCGCTGAGATGGCGGGGTAGCTTCGGGGGAAGCTTCGGCAATTCTTTTGTCCCGATTTGCTTCTCATTCCTCTATCGCTTGTATTCTGACGCGCAGCACCTGCAGTTCGGTCTGCTGCATTTTCTTCCTCCTCTCGTGGCATTTGTAGCCGCCTGCGTCCGGAAACCCATCACTCCATGGAAGGGAGCCTAGCGTGCCTCGTGTCCGTCCAGGGTGCTCAGGATTCCCGAGGGCCATTGTCAGTTCGTCGTTCTCTCTTTCGGGGAAGAACGTCCCTTGCTGCGCTGCTTTGATATAGTGCCGAAGCTTCCTGAGTGGTATTTCCAATTGCTTGTCCGTCCAAATGCACCTCCCTGATACAGGGTCCAAGGTTCCGCCAGCCCCGAAAAACCAAGTCCGGCAACGGTCTGGCCAGTGCATTGTCTCTGGTTCGATCCCTTTCTGAAGTAGATCATTCTCAGCCTTGGCCCAATTAGGCCGGGCTCTGAGGTAGCCACCTGACCCCATGCGATGGTGATGCTTCTTCTTCGCAGCATTTATCTGGTTTGTCAGCGACATATTCTTACTCTTTTCCGATGTCTTATAGGCCACAAATGTGGGCCAGTCATCTTTGATCTTCTCATATATGCCCACGAATTCTGGAGTCTCTTTTTCGCGGACAAACTTATTCAGTTTTTCCTTCCATGCCCTGAAATGGTCTGCCATCTTCGTAAGAGCAGCAGACTTGATTAATTCCTCTTTAACTGGATTCGCCGGATCATCCTCTGACGGTAGGATGAAATTTGACTTCAGCTCAGTCCAAAGATCTTCTTTCTGCATATCAGTGACATAAGACACCTGAGCGTCTTTTGTAGTCGGCTTTAACCATTGATGGATGCTGATCGGGATCTTGTCCCTAACCAGAACCCCGCACTGATTAACAAATGCGTTCTTTGTCCGGATGGGTTCAATCGGTTCGCCGGATCACGAGATTTCTGAGATCTCAAACTTTTCATCCGGCCTCAACTTTTTCTTTGCGCCTCGTCTCTTTACCGAAGATTTGCTCGATCCGGAGGGCTAGAAAAAGGAACAAAGACGAGAGTTAATGAATGCATCAATTAACTAGTCAGCACAGCCTTAACTAATATATATACCTCCTGGCCGGACTCGGTTCGGTCACTGGAGCCAGCAACACGGTCTCCTTCTTGCACCGGCATTGGGTCACCGGAGCCGTCCTCACAGTCTACTTCTTCCATGTGCATTGGGTCACCGGAGCCATCAATATCATAGCCGAGATCTTCCAGCTCTCTTTCCACCAGCTCATTTGTGTCGTTGAGAAACGACAAGACGACATCTTGTCCGTCTGCGATTATGTCCATCAACATCGCTTCTTGAGCTTCGTCTCGGGTGTTGTCGTCCATAGTTTCTACAAATATTTACAACATGCCAATTATTATTCAAACATGACAGATGTATATATTAATGGCAAACGTAGAACTAGCTTCGACCCTCGACCCCTGGACGACCCTCGACTGCTCGGCGATCCACAACCCTAGACCCCCTCATGTCACATTTTGTCTAGTGTCAAAGGATTCAACAAAACCAATACTTCATCATTAGGCGAAAGTAGCAGTCGCATGATGGTACGAAGCTCTCCAAAGTTATTTTGGAACGGAGTCCCAGATAGGATAATTCGTAACAAAAGACGGATTATCCTATCAGGAACTCTGTTCCAAAACAACTTTGCAGAACTTCGTACCAACATGCCCCGGTTACTTCTGGAAAATGATGAAGTCATGGATTTCTTCAATACTTTGACACTAGCTAGGCAACCCCTCGACCCCTCGACCCTCGTCTGCTCGGCGATCCACAACCCTAGACCCCCTCATGTCACATTTTGTCTAGTGTCAAACGATTAAACAAAACCAATACTTCATCATTAGGCGAAAGTAACTGTCGCATGATGGTACGAAGCTCTCCAAAGTTATTTTGGAACGGAGTCCCAGATAGGATAATTCGTAACAAAAGACGGATTATCCTATCAGGAACTCCGTTCCAGAACAACTTTGCAGAACTTCGTAGCAACATGCCCCGGTTACTTCTGGCAAATGATGAAGTCATGTATTTCTTCAATACTTTGACACTAGCTAGGCAACCTCTTGACCCCTCGACCCTCGACTGCTCGGCGATCCACAACCCTAGACCCTCTCATGTCAAATTTTGTCTAGTGTCAAAGGATTCAACAAAACAAATACTTCATCATTAGGCAAAAGTAACAATCGCATGATGGTACGAAGCTCTCCAAAGTTATTTTGGAACGGAGTCCCAGATAGGATAATTCGTAACAAAAGACGGATTATCCTATCAGGAACTCCATTCCAAAACAACTTTGCAGAACTTCGTACCAACATGCCTCGGTTACTTCTGGCAAATGATGAAGTCATGGATTTCTTCAATACTTTGACACTAGCTAGGCAACCTCTCGACCCCTCGACCCTCGACTGCTCGGCGATCCACAACCCTAGACCCCCTCATGTCACATTTTGTCTAGTGTCAAAGGATTCAACAGAACCAATACTTTATCATTAGGCAAAAGTAACAGTCGCATGATGGTACGAAGCTCTTCAAAGTTATTTTGGAACGGAGTCCCAGATAGGATAATTCGTAGCAAAAGACGGATTATCCTATCAGGAACTCCGTTCCAGAATAACTTTGCAGAACTTCGTACCAACATGCCCCGATTACTTCTGGCAAATGATGAAGGCATGGATTTCTTCTATACTTTGACACTAGCTAGGCAACCTCTCGACCCCTCGACCCTCGACTGCTCGGCGATCCACAACCCTAGACCCCCTCATGTCACATTTTGTCTAGTGTCAAAGGATTCAACAGAACCAATACTTCATCATTAGGCAAAAGTAACAGTCGCATGATGGTACGAAGCTCTCCAAAGTTATTTTGGAACGGAGTCCGAGATAGGATAATTCGTAGCAAAAGACGGATTATCCTATCAGGAACTCCGTTCCAGAATAACTTTGCAGAACTTCGTACCAACATGCCCCGATTACTTCTGGCAAATGATGAAGGCATGGATTTCTTCTATACTTTGACACTAGCTAGGCAACCTCTTGACCCCTCGACCCTTGACGACCCTCGGTCCCTCGACGACCGTCGACCCCCCCCCCCTAATGTCGAAGTTATCGGGGAGGGTGTATATCGACAACGACATATCCGATAAAAAAAAGAAGAGGAAGAAGAAGAAAAAAAAAGAGGAGAAGAAGAAAGGAACCGCTAGAGGAGAAGATCGAAGAAAAAAAAGGAGAAGAAGAAAGGAATAGAGGAGAAGAAGAGAAAATTTCTCTTCTTCTCCTCTATTCCTTTCTTCTTCTCCTCTTTTTTCTTCTTCTTTTTTCTTCTTCTTATTTATTTCTCCTCTTCTTCCTCTCCTCTTCTTCTTTCTTTCCTCTTCTTATTTTCTTCTTTCCTATCCTTCTTTTTCTAAATTTGAAACTTTTGCATATATAAAACTTTCTATATATATTTAGCATATATAAACAAAAAACTATATAGCCACATACACATATTGATGGCTTCTCGCCCCTCGTTGGTTACCCCAAGTGGAAGGTTTGAGATGCAGTGTAGTGGAAGTTTTTCCTTGGCAAAGATACCAAGGATCGATTTCCCTGAGACTCCCAATTTCAACAAGAAGGTGTCAACTACTAACGGCGCCAGATATTAGCAATCAACGTGGACCTGCACACAGATACAAATAACATTGCTCCCAACGAGTACAGAGAGGTTGTCAATCTCTCCGGCCTTGTAGTTTACAAAGGATCAAACGCAAGTGATAATAGTGATAGGTAATGCTGCAATAGTAAGTAAAAAGCGGAAAGTAAATAGCGGGTGTGATCAATGATGGTAATATGGACCGGGGTCCCATGATGTTCACTAGTGATGTCTCTCTCCCAAAAGACGATAAAATAGCTATGTGAGGTGAACGAATTACAGCTGGGCAATTGACAGAATTATGTGCGCAAACCAATGCTAACTATGTTACTAGAAAGGTAGAGGTTCAAAGCATGGGCGGTACGCCAGGGCAAGTAGACCGAAATCCATCTGCATCTACTACTAATCATCCACCTTGAGATATCTATCCAGAACATCTCGCTGGTATTAAGTTGCGAGTCCCACCCATAGTGTAAACTCAAAGCAACAGACAACTGCATTAAAAGAACTTTGCATAAAGTAAACAATCCTTGCACCCGCGGGCACAAGCACCGTTGTTTTCCCCCTTGTGGCAACAGCACATCCCCTAGACTCATGTTTCTATCACTCAAGCTAGTCATCGAGGGGCATGAACCCACAATCAAGCATAACGTTCCCTCTTGGAGTCACTACCTACTACTTGGCCAAAGCAATAAATAACAACGGAGAACATGCAGGAATTACTTACGAACATAAATATAAAAGAGGTAGATCAAATATATTACTCAAACATAATCTGAACATAATCTCACAATCCATCGGATCCCAGCAAACTCATCATAGCAACAGCATAAGGATTACATATGTGCCTCGATCATGTAGGGCAGCTCACGAGGACTAATTAGTGAAGCACAAGAATGGGAGGAGAACATCACATAGCTACTGGTCATGGACCCATGGTCCAAGGGAGACTACTCACAACTCATCCGGGAGGCGTCCATGGTGGTGGAGAGGCTCCCGGTGGTGATCCTCCCCTCCGGCAGGGTGCCGGGAAGAGTTCTCCTGGTGCTCCCGATCTTGGAAGCGGCGGCGGCGGCGGAACAGAGATGAGATCGCAAAAAAGGGTTCCCGTCTCGAGGGTTTCGGGACACGATATAAATATATGCCAAAGGGGGCATCAGGGGAGGCTCGGGGGGCCCAGGCGCCCCCCCGGCGCGGCCAGGGGGGCGCCACCAGGGCGCTTGGAGCCCTGGTGGCCCCCCTCCGGCTGTACTTTGGCTGCTGGGAAGCTTCTGGAACGCTGATTTTTTATATAATTTTTCCGGGATTTTTCTGGCAGTTCTCGTAATGGGAAAACCTGAAATACAAAAACAGCAGAAAACAGAAACTGGCACTGGGGTGCACTAAGTTAATAGGTTAGTCCAAATATGATCAAAAGTGTATGGAAGTGTATAAATATCATAGCAATATCACCCAAAAGAGGCATGGAGCAAGCAGAAATTATAGATACGTTTTGGACGTATCAACATCCCCAAGGATTAATTCCTGCTCGTCCTCGAGTAGGTAAATGATAACAAGAATAATTTCTGTGGTGACATGCTATTAACCATATAAGGATTTTTCATAGTCATATGACAAAAGCTTACTGAGACAATGAATCTGTAGTAATTAAGTTGCCTCATGAGAAAATCACAAAGAACTGAAAGTTTTACAATATGGTACTGAAACATCAAATAGATTTGTAATGAGCATGGTGTGCAAATATGATAAAGTGATATCTCGATTTCCCCCTTTAGTGAAGCAAAACATAAATGCAGGGGCACCTCCAAGGTTTAAGTGATGACTAGATACAATGATTTCAAAATAAACGATATCATAATCATGCAAAAGACAATGCTACTTTGGGACAATGCACATTACACTCAGAATGACAATCATGCTCTCAGTAGTTGGTGCTTTAAAAGAAGGTGGAGACTCTCGAACCGTGGCTTTTGTTGGCAAGGTTGAAAACCCGTAGTCGAAAACAAAGACAAAACATGTACCAGAGCTCTTGGTTTTAAAAATAGAGGTAATAATATTTTTTTCTTAGATCATGCATGTTTCGTCAACGAATGCTAGCAGACAACTCAATTACTTCTTGAGATGGACAAGTTTCGAGGAACGGCTCCCGAATGAGGACGATCACATTCTCTTAATCTCCTTTGTTTATCACTGCCAAAGTTTTCTAATTTCTCATGAACAAAGCGTGAAGGAGGGTTTGTTTGTTATATTAATTTTGAGCCGGGCGCACTCAATGCCAGTTCCTTCTCGTATTATGGGTTTGCACATTATACATGCAATCCCGGGGTGAAGCTTGTCCAACTTAAAAAGATCATGAATTAACTACTACTTCCTCATGGACTTAAAACAGAGGCACAAAATAGGAATGTATTTTTTCTTTTCTTTTTGAATAATTTCGAGATGGTACATGAAAGTCTTCGTTAGGAATGGCAGGTAAATACCATGTAGGAAGGTATGGCGGACTCATATGGCATAACTGGTTTAAAAGAATTTGGATGCACAAGCAGTCAGTCCGCTTAGTACAGGTGGAGGTTAGCAAAAGACTGGGAGCGACCAACTAAGAGAGCAATGACGGTCATAATCACGCAGAGCGACAAAGCAACATTGAATCAGGCATGGTAGTTATATCGCTACTCAGAAACAAAAGATCATCAAGGCTTGACAGACTTTCTTTACAGTCTTAAATATGCGTGAGCATACGCCAAGTCAATCAAAATAAATTCTTGAAGGAAGATGTTACTAAACCATACCACATCATAGGCAAACAAATCATGTTGGTACTCCAATAACACATTGGAAACCCCCCAGCTATTTGAGACTAACCATAAGAAAACATGAACTACTAAGCACCATTATGCGTAGCATCTTTATCATAGACATACCAACCAATGCAACGGAAGCAAACTCTGTTAATAAGATAATCATGATAAATAAAGAGAGTTCAAGCAACCAACTAAACAAAAGCTCCTTAAAAAGATAAGCATGAATACTAAGAGCTAAGCATGATAGTAGCTATTGAAAGACAAAGAACACACACAACAAAGATAAACATGAAAATTCTATGTTGTGTTCTAGGTAGAAGTGGAGCGTGTTTCTCTCCCACATAAAGAAAGCTGAGTTCTGACTCGTTATGAAAAGCTAAAGAAAACTAAAAGGGAAAACTAAAAGCAAGACGCTCCAAGCATAGCACATAACACATGAAGTGATAAAAATATAGTGGAACGAAAGGCGAACTGATAATGTTGATGGAGAAGGGGATGCACGGGGGCATCCCCAAGCTTAGACGCTTGATTCTCCTTGAATATTTCTTGGGGGTGCATGGGGGCATCCCCAAGCTTGAGCGTTTGACACTTCTGAATCTTTTTATCATCTTCCCTCGCACACTTGAAAACTCCCTTCATACACAACTCATCATAATCTGATTAGCGAGGTTAGTACCCTTAATAAAATAATTGTTCCTTGATGGAAATAAGGATATTCTTGAAGATCTACTGTTTCTCAAGATTGCCAAAAGGTTTTTGCAAAGAAAAAGCAAGCTCTAGGTTTGCAAAATGAAGGAAAGGCAAAACAGGACAGAATCTATGAAAAACAGAACAGCAGGTAGTAAATGATTTTTTCTGGGCACTTCCGCAACTCTAATCAAAAAACTCAGAACAGATGCACGAAAGACAGTTATATAGAGCACGCTGTCAAAAAAATTCAGACCAAAAAGATTATCTGGTGATTTTATACGAATTTTTCTATCCAAGGACAGAATCTGTTTTCTGGACAGCACGTCAAAACTTTTGAACTTTCTTGCAATCAGAGGCTACACTTGGCACAAAGTTGAAAAGCAAAGATACAATGATGATGCTACTGTAGTAACAACATCAAGACACAACAAAAGCAAAATAAAATTTTATTCATGTGGGCTGCCTCCCAAAAGCGCTTTCTTTTATGCCTTTAAGCTAGGCATAATGCAAAGAGGTCAAGTTGTATCAATTGAACCATCATTAAGATCATCAAAAAGCTCTTCAATAATACAACTAGTCTTAAGAGGACTTTCAAATAAATGCTTCATAGAGATACTTCTAGGGAGAAGACCAAAAGGATAAAAGTCAAGGGAAGATTCATTTATAAATTCATCAAAGAGAGGTGTTTCTTCCAAAGTCTTTACAGTTTCAACCCCTTTGGCAATAGATGGATTACTTTTAGAACGGGGAGCCTTTGGAACGTGAACGAACTTAGGCTCCCTCTTTGCCGGAGTTTCTACCTTTTTGGTTTTGATTGAGGAGAAAGTAGTTCCTAAAGTATCAAAGATTTCCTCAATCTTGTCTATCCTAGAAGAGTCCAAGTCATGGGATTTGATGGTCTCCAAAGTTTTGAAAATTTTATGCATGGAGCTATCAAGCCTATTCAAATTCCCTTGGATCTTACGATCCAACTCGTTTATCTTATTAATTCTTGGCATCTCTAGCTCTATCTTTTCAAGTTTTTTCATAATGTGAGCTAGAATAAACCTATTCCAAGAAGTAATTCCAACATAAAAATTTCTAAGCAGGATAGTAGTAGATTGCTTCTTGGTGGCTCTTTTTTGAGAGTCATTAATTCTATACCAAGCATCTTTTAGACTTTCCCCACCTCTTTGTTTAAAGGTGAGAACTTCTGCCTCGCCAAAGACAAAAGGACCCGACATAATG
Source organism: Secale cereale (assembly GCA_902687465.1). NCBI lineage: Eukaryota > Viridiplantae > Streptophyta > Magnoliopsida > Poales > Poaceae > Secale > Secale cereale. The sequence continues at coordinate 36,012,251 of LR738710.1, forward strand.
ACAACTAAAGAATGAAATAACTATTTATGTGATTTTCGATAAAAGATACTAAAGCAAAAATTGAAAGGTAAACTAACAAGACTAAAAGCAAAGGTAAAAGATAGCGTGCAACTCCTCTATCCTGAAGAGTGGAGTCCCCGGCAACGGCGCCAGAAAACTTTGCTTGATGGCTTCTCGCCCCTCGTTGGTTACCCCAAGTGGAAGGTTTGAGACGCAGTGTTGCGGAAGTTTTCCCTTGGCAAAGATACCAAGGATCGATTTCCCTAAGACTCCCAGTTTCAACAAGAAGGTATTAACTGCTAACGGCGCCAGATATTAGCAATCAACGTGGACCTGCACACAGATACAAATAACTTTGCTCCCAACGAGTACAGAGAGGTTGTCAATCTCTCCGGCCTTGTAGTTTACAATGGATCAAACGCAAGTGATAATAGTGATAGGTAATGCTGCAATAGTAAGTAAAAAGCGGAAAGTAAATAGCGGGTGTGATCAATGATGGTAATATGGACCGGGGTCCCATGATGTTCGCTAGTGATGCCTCTCTCCCAAAATACGATAAAACAGCTATGTGAGGTGAACGAATTACAGCTGGGCAATTGACAGAATTATGTGCGCAAACCAATGCTAACTATGTTACAAGAAAGGTAGAGGTTCAAAGCATGGGCGGTACGCCAAGGCAAGTAGACCGAAATCCATCTGCATCTACTACTAATCATCCACCTTGAGATATCTATCCAGAACGTCTCGCTGGTATTAAGTTGCGAGTCCCACCCATAGTGTAAACTCAAAGCAACAGACAACTGCATTAAAAGAACTTTGCGTAAAGTAAACAATCCTTGCACCCGCGGGCACAAGCACCGTTGTTTTCCCCCTTGTGGCAACATCACATCCCCTAGACTCATGTTTCTGTCACTCAAGCTAGTCATCGAGGGGCATGAACCCACAATCAAGCATAACGTTCTCTCTTGGAGTCACTACCTACTACTTGGCCAAAGCAATAAATAACAACGGAGAACATGCAAGAATTACTTACGAACATAAATATAAAAGATGTAGATCAAATATATTACTCAAACACAATCTGAACATAATCTCACAATCCATCGGATCCCAGCAAACTCATCATAGCAACAGCATAAGGATTACATATGTGCCTCGATCATGTAGGGCAGCTCACGAGGACTAATTAGTGAAGCACAAGAACGGGAGGAGAACATCACATAGCTACTGGTCATGGACCCATGGTCCAAGGGAGACTACTCACAACTCATCCGGGAGGCGTCCATGGTGGTGGAGAGGCTCCCGATGGTGATCCTCCCCTCTGGCAGGGTGCCGGGAAGAGTTCTCCTGGTGCTCCCGATCTTGGAAGCGGCGGCGGCGGCGGAACAGAGATAAGATCGCGAAAAAGGGTTTCCGTCTCGAGGGTTTCGGGACACGATATAAATATATGCCAAAGGGGGGCATCAGCGGAGGCTCGGGGGGCCCAGGCGCCCCCCCCCCCGGCGCGGCCAGGGGGGGGGGGTGCCACCAGGGTGCCTGGAGCCCTGGTGGCCCCCCTCCGGCTGTACTTTGGCTGCTGGGAAGCTTCTGGAACGCTGATTTTTGATATAATTTTTCCGGGATTTTTCTGCCAGTTCTCGTAATGGGAAAACCTGAAATACAAAAACAGCAGAAAACAGAAACTGGCACTGGGGTGCACTAAGTTAATAGGTTAGTCCAAATATGATCAAAAGTGTATGGAAGTGTATAAATATCATAGCAATATCACCCAAAAGAGGCATGGAGCAAGCAGAAATTATAGATACGTTTTGGACATATCACATATACATCACATACACATCACATACAACAACTATACATCACAATTGTAACTTTCTATATATAAACAAAAAACATTCTATGAAAAAAATATTTTTAACATATATATTTAGCAAATTCCTAAGAAAATTAAAAAAATATAGCCACATACACATATACATCACATACACATCACATACAACAACTATATACACATAAACATATACACATATATATATGCAACTATATATACACATACAAAATATATATATATATATATATATATATATATATATATATATATATATATA
>LR738710.1:36031658-36119314 GCA_902687465.1 Secale cereale
GGGGGGGGGGTTCCGGTAACCCCCTCCGGCAATCTGGTTAAATCCGAAACTTTGTCGGAACACTTCCGGTGTCCGAATATAGTCGTACAATATATCAATCTTGACGTCTCAGACATTCCGAGACTCCTCGTCATGTCCGCGATCTTATCTGGGACTCCGAACTACCTTCGGTACATCAAAACTCATAAACTCATAATACCGATCGTCATCAAACGTTAAGCGTGCGGACCCTACGGGTTCGAGAACTATGTAGACATGACCGAGACTCATCTTCGGTCAATATCCAATAGCGGAACCTGGATGCTCATATTGGCTCCTACGTATTCTACGAAGATCTTTATCTGTCAAACCGCATAACAACATACGTTGTTCCTTTTGTCATCGGTATGTTACTTGCCCGAGATTCGATCGTCGGTATCTCAATACCTAGTTCAATCTCGTTACCGGCAAGTCTCTTTACTCGTTCTGTAATACCTCATCCCGTGACTAACTCATTAGTCATTTGCTTGCAAGGCTTATTATGATGTGAATTACCGAGAGGGCCCAGAGATACCTCTCCGACACTCGGAGTGACAAATCCTATTCTTCATCTATGCCAACACCACGAACACTTTCGGAGACACCTGTAGAGCATCTTTATGATCACCCAGTTACGTTGTGACGTTTGATAGCACACAAGGTGTTCCTACGGAATTCGGGAGTTGCATAATCTCATAGTCATAGGAACATGTATAAGTCATGAAGAAAGGAGTAGCAGTAAAACTAAACGATCATAGTGCTAAGCTAACGGATGGGTCATGTCCATCACATAATTCTCCTAATGATGTGATACCGTTGATCAAATGACAACTCATGTCTATGGCTAGGAAACATAACCATCTTTGGTCAACGAGCTAGTCTAGTAGAGGCATACTAGGGACATACTGTTTTTTCTATGTATTCACACATATACTAAGTTTCTGGTTAATACAATTCTAGCATGAATAAAAGACATTTATCATGTAATAAGGAAATACAAATAAAATCTTTATTATTACCTCTAGGTCATATTTCCTTCATGTTACTCCACACATCGACCGCTATCCAGCATGCATCTAGTGTATTGAGTTCATAAGAACAGAGTGACGCCTTAAGCAAGATGACATGATGTAGAGGGATAAACTCAAGCAATATTATATAAACCCCATCTTTTTATCCTTGATGGCAACAATACAATACGTGCCTTGCTGCCCCTACCGTCACTGGGAAAGGACACCGCAAGATTGAACCCAAAGCCAAGCACTTCTACCATTGCAAGAACTATGGATCTAGTAGGCCAAACCAAACCAATAATTCTAAGAGACTTGCAAGGATATTATGAGCACACATAAAAAGTTCAGAGAAGAACCAAATATCTTTCGTAGATAACCTTGATCATAAACTCGCAATTCATCGGATCTCGACAAACACACCGCAAAAAGAGATTACATCAAATAGATCTCCTCGAAGACCGAGCAGAACTTTATATTGAGATCTAGAGAGAGAGAAGTAGCCATCTAGATACTAGCTATGGACCCGAAGGTCTGTGGTAAACTACTCACAACTCATGGTGAGGGCGATGATGATGATGATGAAGGACTCCGTGATGGATCCCCCTCCGGTGGAGCTCCGAAACAGACTCCAAGATAGGATCTTCACGGGAACAAAAGGTACGATGGTGGAATTAGGGTTTTCTCTCTGTTCATGGCATTTCTGGGGTACGTAGACTTATATAGGAAGAAGGAGGGCACCGAGGGATGCTCGAGGGGGCCACGAGGCAGGGGGGCGCGCCCCCACCCTCATGGGCCACCCTTTCGTCCCCTGACGTGGTTCTCAAGCTCCGCGTGCGTGATTTTCTCCAAAAATATCTCTCGTGAAGGTTTCATTCCGTTTGGACTCCGTTTGATATTCTGTTTCTGCAAAACCCTAAAACAGGCAAAAAATAGCAATCTGGACTGGGCCGTTGGGTTAGTAGGTTAGTCCCAAAAATGATATAAAAGTGAATGGTAAAGCCATTAAACATCCAAGACTTCATAAATAATAGCATGGAACAATAAAAAATTATAGATACGTTGGAGACGTATCAAGCATCCCCAAGCTGAATTCCTGCTCGTCCTCGAGTAGGTAAATGATAAAGAAAGAATTTTTGATGTGGAATGCTAACCAATATAGATTTTCAATGTAATTCTCTTAATTGTGGCATGAATGTTCAGATCTGAAAGTTTCAAGATAAAAGTCTATATTGACATAAGAAATAACAATACTTCAAGCATACTAACAAAGCAATCATGTCTTCTCAAAATACTATGGCTAAAGAAAGTTATCCCTACAAAATCATATAGTCTGGCTATGCTCCATCTTCATCACACAGAATATTCATATCATGCACAACCCCGATTTCATCCAAGCACTTGTTTTCATACTCTATCTTTTCAAACCTTTCAATTTTTACACAATACATGAGCGTGCACCATGGATATAACACTATAGTGGAATAGAGGTGGTTGTGGAGAAGACAAAATGGAGGGAGATAGTCTCACATCGACTAGGCGTATCAACGGGCTATGGAGATGCCCATAAATATATATCAATGTGAGTGAGTAGGGATTGCCATGCAACGGATGCACTAGAGCTAAATATGAATGAAAGCTCAACAAAAGAAACTAGTGGGTGTGCATCCAACTTGCTTGCTCACGAAGACCTAGGTAATTTGAGGAAGCCCATCGTTGGAATATACAAGCCAAGTTCTATAATGAAAATTCCCACTAGTATATGAAAATGACTAAGCATGAGATTGTCTACAATGAAGAACATGGTGCTAATTTGAAGCACAAGTGTGGAAAAAAATAGTAGCAATTGTCCCTTCTCACTTTTCTCTTATTTTTTCCTTTTTTTGGAGGGGCTTTGTCTTTTTTTTATTAGCCCCTCTCTTTTTTTGGGCTATCTCCCTTTTTTTGTATTGGTCTTTCCTCACATGGGACAATGCTCTAATAATGATGATCATCACACTTTTTATTACAACTCGATACTACAACTAGTATGACTCTACATGAATGCCTTCGACAGGGTACCGGGATGTGCAATGAATCAAGAGTGACATATATAAAAAATTATGCATGGTGTCTTTGCCACAACTATGACGTCAACTACATGATCATGCATGGCAATATGACAATGTGATGCGTGTCATATGAACGGAACGGTGGAAATTGCATGGCTATATATCTCGGAATGGCTATGGAAATCCCATGATAGGTACGTATGGTGGCTGTTTTGAGGAACAATATGGTGGCTGTTTTGAGGAAGGATATATAGTGGGTTTATGGCACCGGCGAAAGTTGCGCGGTACAAGAGAGGCTAGCTATGGTGGAAGGGTGAGAGTGCGTATAATCCATGGACTCAACATTAGTCATAAGAACTCATATATTAATTGCAAAAGTTTACGAGTCATTAAAACAAAGCAATCAATGTATGCTCCTAGGGGGGAGGTTGGTAGGAGTTAACCATCATGCGCCCCCGACCTCCACACAAAGGTTGGCACTCTACAAATACCTCATGCTCTAACTTCGTCACATAGCGGTTCATCATACGTGCATGATACGGGGATCACTAACCTTAACACAAGTATTTCTTAATTTCATAATTTCTCCACTAGCATGACTCTAATATCACTATCCTCATGTCTCAAAACAATTATCAAGCATCGAACATCTCATTCTATTCAATGCACTTAGTGTGAGAATGTTTACTACATTGACATTGGATGTTTATCATGTGAAGCCTAGTTTCTTTAGCCTAAACACATTACCATGCTGTTTTAACAGACTCTCAAATAGATATAAGTGAAGCATGAGAGTTCAACAATTTCTACAAAATATTACAACCACCGTGCTCTAAAAGATATAAGTGAAGCACTAGAGCAAAACCTATTCAACTCAAAAGATATAAGTGAAGCACATAGAGTGTTCAAACAGTTTCTAGGCCATATTTAACTCTCTCACATAGGCGTGTCCAGCAAGGTTGATTGTGACAAAGTAACAAGCAAAGACTCAAATTATACAAGACGCTCTAATCAAAACACATAACATGTTGCGAATAAAAATATAGCTCCAAGTATAGTTACCGATGGATGAAGACGAAAGAGGGGATGCCTTCCCGGGGCATCCCCAAGTTTAGGCTTTTGATTATCTTGAATTTACTTGGGGTGCCATGGGCATCCCCAAGCTTAGGCCTTTGCTACTCCTTGTTCCATAGTCCATCAAAGCAATACTCAAAACTTGAAAACTTCACAACACAAAACTTAGACAAAAATTCTCGTGAGCTCCGTTAGTATAAGAAAGCAAACCAGTACTCAAAAGTGCAGCAATGAATTCATTCTTTTTTTTATATTGGTGTTAAACCTACTGTATTCCAACTTTTCTATGGTTCATATCCTCCAATACTACTCATAGATGCATCGGAATAAGCAAACAACACACGAAAAACAGAATCTGTCAAAAACATAACAGTCTGTAGTAATCTGCAGGTTTCGCCTACTTATGGAACTCCAAAAACTTCAAACTAAATTGGTAAATTTGCGGAATTTTTCTGCCAATCATCTGCAAAAAGAATCAACTAAAAAGCACGCTCCAGTTAAATCTGAAGACCACTTTAGCAAGCACTAACGATTCTGTTTTTCACAGCAAGATCACATAAACTTCACACAAGTCTTCTCAAAGGTTCTACTTGGCAAAAACATTAAACAAAACATGAAACCACATCTAATCAGAGGCTAGATGCAAAATTTATTCCCTAACAGCAGCAAAAACAAAAAACATAAAGTTGGGTTGCCTCCCAACAAGCGCTACCGTTTTACGCCCCTAGCTAGGCACGATAGTTGGATGATGCTCACATGAAAGATAAGAATTGAAGGACAAAGAGAGCATCATAAAGTATGTGATAAACACATCTAAGTATAACATGCTTCCTATGCACAGGCATTTTATAAGAAAATAATTTATCATAGCAAGCAAGATCTAGCGCATGCAAGGAAGAAGAAAGAAACAAGATCAATCTCAACATGAAGAGAGGTAATTTAGTAACATGAAGATTTCTATGACCATATTTTCCTCTCTCATAATAATTACATGTAGGATCATAATCAGATTCAAAAATATAGCTATCATATAAAATATTCTCTTCATGATCCACATGCATGCAAAGTTGACACTCATTCAAAATAGTGGGACTAACATAGAACAAAGTCATTGCTTCTCCAAGCCCACTTTTATCAAAACTCATAAGATTGATCAATATCTAAAGTAGTGGGATCAAAAGTTGACATTCTTTTAAACCCACTTTCAATATTATGGCAAACATTATTATCAATCTCATATTCATGATGGGGTTTCAATAAATTTTCAAGATCGTAAGAATCATCACCCCAATCATGATCATTGCAACAAGTAGTGGGCATAGCAAAATAAGCATCCCTAAGCTTAGGGTTTTGCATGTCATTAGCACAATTGATATTAATAGAATTTACAATAACATCATTGCAATCATGCTTTTTATTTAACAAGATATCATGAATCACTTTTTCTTTTAACAAATCCTCACAATTTTCAGATTCAAAAATTTCAAGCAAAACCCCATAAAGATAATCTAGTGCACGCAGCTCACTAGCAATAGGTTCAACATAATTGGATCTCTAAAAGAGATTAGCAAGTGGATGAGGGTTCATACTTTAGCAAGCGAGTATGCAAGCTAATTGATAGCAACACAAGCAAACAAGAGGCAAGCGAATGATAAACACACGGCAGAAGAAAGGCAAATAAAACGGCAAGGGTGAAGTGGGGGAAAGGAAAACGAGAGGCAAACAATGTAATGCGAAGGATAAGGGTTTGTGATAGGTACTTGGTATATGACTTCTTTGCGTAAGCCTCCCCGGCAACGGCGTGAGAAATTCTTCTTGCTACTTCTTGAGCTTGCGTTGTATTCCCTCGAAGAGGAAAGAGAGATGCAGCATAGTAGCGTAAGTATTTCCCTCCGTTTTTGAGAGCCAAGGTATCAATCCAGTAGGAGACCACGCACGAGTCCCTCGCACCTGCACAAACAAATAAGAACTTCGCAGCCAACGCGATAAGGGGTTGTCAATCCTTTTACGGTCAGTTACGAAAGTGAGATCTGATAGAGATGATAGTTTATATTTTTGGTATTTTTAGTTTATAAGAACAACAAATAAAAGAAATAAAATTAAAGTATATGTAGATTGATATGTTGAGAATAGACCCGGGGGCCATAGTGTTCTCTAGTGGTTTCTCTCATGATAGCGATATTCTACGGCGGGTAAACAAATTACTGTTGAGCAATTGATAGAAAAGTGAATAATTATGAGACTATGTAGGCATGATCATTGTATATAAGCATCACGTCCGAGACAAGTAGACCGACTCCTGCCTGCATCTACTACTATTACTCCACACATCGACCGCTATCCAGCATGCATCTAGTGTATTGAGTTCATAAGAACATAGTAACGCCTTAAGCAAGATGACATGATGTAGAGGGATAAACTCAAGCAAGATGATATAAACCCCATCTTTTTATCCTCGATGGCAACAATACAATACATGCCTTGCTGCCCCTACTATCACTAGGAAAGGACACCGCAAGATTGAACCCAAAGCCAAGCACTTCTCCCATTGCAAGAACTATAGATCTAGTAGGCCAAACCAAACCAATAATTCGAAGAGACTTGCAAGGATATTATGAGCACACATAAAAATTTGAGAGAAGAACCAAATATCTTTCGTAGATAACCTTGATCATAAACTCACAATTCATCGGATCTCGACAAACACACCGCAAAAAGAGATTACATCGAATAGATCTCCTCGAAGACCGAGGAGAACTTTGTATTGAGATCCAGAGAGAGAGAAGAAGCCATCTAGATACTAGCTATGGACCCGAAGGTCTATGGTAAACTACTCACAACTCATGGTGAGGGCGATGATGATGATGATGAAGGACTCCGTAATGGATCCCCCTCCGGTGGAGCTCCGGAACAGGCTCCAAGATGGGATCTTCATGGGAACAGAAGGTACGGCGGTGGAATTCTGGGGTACGTAGACTTATATAGGAAGAAGGAGGGCACCGGGGGACGCTCGAGGGGGCCACGAGGTAGGGGGCGCGCCCTGGGAAGGGGGCGTGCCCCCACCCTCGTGGGCCACCCTTTCATCCCCTGACGTGGTTCTCAAGCTCCCTGTGCGTGATTTTCTCCAAAAATATCTCTCGCGAAGGTTTCATTCCGTTTGGACTCCGTTTGATATTCTTTTTCTACAAAACCCTGAAACACGCAAAAAAACAGCAATCTGGACTAGGCCTTTGGGTTAGTCGGTTAGTCCCAAAAATGATATAAAAGTGAATGATAAAGGCCATTAAACATCCTAGACTTCATAAATAATAGCATGGGACAATCAAAAATTATAGATACGTTGGAGACGTATCAGTACCCCACTTATGATTAACCCCTATTGCAAGCATCCGCAACTAAAAAAGAAGTATTAAGGTAAACCTAACCATATCATGAAACATATGGATCCAAATCAGCCCCTTACGAAGCAACACATAAACTAGGGTTTAAGCTTCTATCACTCTAGCAACCCATCATCTACTTATTACTTCCGAATGCCTTCCTCTAGGCCCAAACAATGGTGAAGTGTCATGTTGTCTACGTTCACATAACACCACTAGAGGAAAGACAACATATATCTCATCAAAATATCGAACGAATACCAAATTCACATGACTGCTTATAGCAAGACTTCTCCCATGTCCTCAGGAACAAACGTAACTAGTCACAAATCATGTTCATGTTCATAATCAGAGGGGTATTAATATGCATAAAGGATCTGAACATATGATCTTCCACCAAATAAACCAACTAGCATCAACTACAAGGAGTAATCAACAGTACTAGCAACCCATAGGTACCAATATGAGGTTTTGGGACAAAGATTGGATACAAGAGATGAAATAGGGTTTGAGAGGAGATGGTGCTGGTGAAGATATTGATGGAGATTTACCCCTCCCGATGAGAGGATCGATGGTGATGACGACGGTGATGATTCCCCCCTCCCGAAGGGAAGTTCCCCCGGCAGAACAGCTCCGCCGGAGCCCTAGATTGGTTTCGCCAGGTTTTGCCTCGAGACGACGTCACTTCGTCCCGAAAGCTTCCTTCTCATTTTTTCCAAGGCGAAAGACTTCATATACCAAAAGATGGGTACCGGAGGCCTGCTTGGGGGCCCACGAGGCAGGGGCGCGCCCAGGGGGGTAGGGCGCCCCCTCCACCCTCATGGGCTGGGTGTGGCCCCCCTCTGGTACTTTCTTCACCCAACATTTTTAATATATTCCAAAACTGATTTTCGTGGAGTTTCAGGACTTTTGGAGTTGTGCAGAATAGGTCTATAATATTTGCTCCTTTTCCAACCCAGAATTCCAGTTGCCGACATTCTCCCTCTTCATGTAAACCTTGTCAAATAAAATAGAAAAGGCATAAATATTGCGACATAATGTGTAATAACAGCCCATAATGCAATAAATATCGATATAAAAGCATGATGCAAAATGGACGTATCATTGAGTTTTCTCCCACCACTATTCTGAGAATAAATTTGCTTATGTGGAGAGTAGCAAAATTTATATGCTTTTGCATCATGAAAAGAATGATTTATGTGATGGCTATATTGTTGAATTCCTTCATGATGCCACTAAAAATTATTATGAGAGAGGGACATATGCATTTACTTATCTCAATAATATCAAGCTTCCTCTCTATGTGTTGAAAGTTTTGAAGTTTTGCTTGTTTTTCCTTCCTATGCTAGTTGATTCTTGCTCCCAAAAGTTGTTTTCTCACGAAATCCCTATGCATAGGAAGAGGGTTAGACTTAAATGTGCTTGCCATGTTCTTCATAATGCTCTCTTTGTGTTTCAATCTTTATCTCTTAGGTGAGCATCAGTTAAATCATCATGCCTAGCTAAAAGGCACTAAAAAAAAGCGCATGTTGGGAGACAACCCAACAATTATACCTACTATTTTGGTGTGTTCACATGGTTAAGCTATTGTAGGAATCATGTTTTATAGCTTTTCTTTCAATAAAGTGCCAAGCAAAGCCTTAGGATCTTGTTGGGTGATAGTAGATCTGATCCTGCTGAAAAACAGAAACTTTTGCGCTCACGAGAAAAATTCTCATTTTTAACACACTTTGATTTTGAGTTGATTCTTTTTGCAGAAGATTAATATAAAAATTTCTCATGTGGTAATATTTTTTTCAAGATTTTTAGAGTTGCATAAGTATGGTGAATGTTGAGATCATTACATACTGTTCTATTTTTGACAGATTCTGTTTTCAATGCATAGTTTGCTTGTTTTCTAGTTTCTATGGCTTATATTAATCAATATGAATTGTAGAAATGATATGACACATTAAGCATTGTGTGAGAAAAATTATGAATCTTGTCTTTGACAGTACCTAAAGTGAATGATTTGTTTTATCATACTAACCCATCTCACGAAGTTTTGTTAAGTTTTATGTGATTAAAGTTTTCAAGTTCTGGGCGAGATATCAATATGAGGATAACAAGGAGTGACAAGACCCTAATATTGGGGATGCCCAAGGCACTCCAAGGTAATATTCAAGGAAGATCCAAGCAACTAAGCTTGGGGATGCTCGGGAAGGCATCCCCTCTTTCGTCTCCAACATTATCGGTAACCTCACTTGGAGCTATGTTTTGATTCGTCACATGATATGAGTTTTGCTTGGAGTGTAAATTTATTTTGTTTGAATTTGCTTTCTGGTATTTAGAATAATGTTTTTCATCTTTTATTTCAATAAAAGTGTCAAGGATAGCCTTTACCATGCTTATTTTGCAAGTCTATATGCTGTTGTTCGAAAACAGAAAGTTTTCTATCATTTTTTGAATTCTTATGGATAGTAAGAACGTGATAAAATCTTGAAATTATCACAAAGTTAGTATGAATAAGTTCTCTATAACGTGGTAATTTTTCAGAATTTTTAGAGCTAGGGAAGTATGAGAACAATTCCACTCTTTACAGACTATACTGTTTTGACAGATTGCTGTTATGTTTGCATTGTTTGCATATGTTTGCTTGTTTAATGATTCTATTTGAGGATAGGAGTATTAAATATGCAGAAGCATTTAGTATGCAATGTTGAATAATAATTTTAGTGATTTGCTACAGTAGAGGATGATAAGGTTTTACATTGATTTATACTAACTTATCTCACGAGTTATTGTTGAGTTTTGTGTGGATGAAGCTTTTGAGATTTAGGAAAACCGTGATATGAGAAGAATTAAGAAGACACAAAAGCCCAAGTTTGGGGATGCCCAAGGCACCCCAAGATAATATTTCAAGAAGTCTCAAACATCTAAGCTTGGGATGCCCCGATAGGCATCCCACCTTTTGTTCATCAACAATTATCGGTTAGTATGGGTTGATCCTAAGTTTTTGCTTCTTCACATGAGATGTGCTACTCTTGAAATGTTATTTTATTTTGTTTGCTTAATGTTTTAATAAAATACTTAGATCTGAAAGTTTTTAAATAAATAGAGCCCCCAAATAGTTGCCGGAAAAGCTACATAAGCGACATTCACATCCCGTCAAAGAAGCTGTTTTCTAACACCATTGCTCTAGTGCTTCACTTATATCTTTTTGAGCATGGTGTGCTTTAGTATTTTTGAAGAAAATCTCTCATGCTTCACTTATATTAATTTGAGAGAAAGAAATATTATGCTCATGATCTTCATTTATATATTTTTGGAGTAGCTTGTCATTTACTCTTGTGCTTCACTTATATCATATGAGTAAATTCTTGAATAAATTGAATGTCATGAAGTTGATATCATATCATGCCTAGTGGTAGCTTCACATTGGGTTTAGATAGTGAAATCTGTTGAGTCTTAACAATAACAATATTGGTCATACAATCAATTCACGAATAATTAGTATGAGGAAGAGAACTTTCACATGCAAATACACTATCCTGCAAATCTTTTGTGATTGTGAGCCCCCATCAAAATATTATATGCCAAAATTGTTGACATTGGACAAGGAAGACAACGTAATGTTTTATGTTTGTTCATATTCACATAGAAGTTATATTGTCATAGATCCTTCAACATGTGGTGCTTGCCCCCATCTTTGCTAGCCAAAAATTCCGCACCAAGTAGAGATACTACTTGTGCATCCAAAAATCCTTAAACCCAAATCTTATCTTCAAGAGTCCACCATAACTACCTAAGGATTGAGCAAGATCCTTCAAGTAAGTTGTCATCGGTGCAAAAAGGCAATAAAAATTGCTTCTAAAAGTGTTAGATCATTTAGTGTAAGGGAAAATTGAGCGTTGTACGAACTTGTGATGCCAAAGTAATAAAAGCGACTGACTGCATAATAAAGGTTGCTATCATAAGGGGAAATATAACGTGATGTTCCTTTGCATTTAGGGATTAAGCATACAAACAAATAAGCGCATGGCAGCCTCAGCTTCCCTCTGCAAAGAGCCTATGTTTTACTTTTCAGTATTTACTTTTATACAAAGAGTCTAAGTTTTTCTCTCTTTTCCTTTTTTATGTTTCTGCTTTGGCAAGCATAATGTGGTGAGGAAAGATCTAGGCACATATGTCCAGCCGAATATGGGTAGCATGAGTTATTATTGTTGACATCACCCAAAGGTGAATACGTTGGGAGGCGAAATTACATGCCCCTATCTTTCTATGTGTCTGGTTGAAACGTTTTTCTCATGAGTATCCGATGAGTGTTAGAAATCATAGAAGACTATATGATGGTTTAGTATGTGGATCTCTTACTTAACCTCTGTTGAATAAGTTGGATTACAATTGCTTGGTGACTGAGAACATAGGTTGTTGAGTTTCAAGAGAATTCATTGTGAATTGGTTGCTACTTTAAACATGAGAAATTTTATAAGTAATATTTTTTATGATGCTAGGAAAAGTGATTGAAATTGTCATTGATCAAACTTGTGCACTTTGCTAGCATTCACACTTCATAAATTATTTCTTTTATCATTTACCTACTCGAGGACGAGTAAGAATTGGGGATGCTGATACGTCTCCAACGTATCTATAATTTATGAAGTATTCACGCCATGTTTATAAAAAAATTATATGGTTTTGGTATGATTTGCATGGAACTAACCCGGATTGACGCTGTTTTCAGAAGAACTACCGTGGTGTTGTTTTTGTGCAGAAATGAAAGTTCTCGAAATGAGCTGAAACTTTTTAACAATTTTTTGGAACAAAATAGGCCCCCGAAGCTTCGTGGAAGGACCATAAGGTGAATGAGTAGGGTACAAGACACCGGGGCGCGCCTGGGCCCTTGCCCGTGCCCCGGTGGGTTGTGCTCACCTCAAGGCCCATCCGGATGTGAGACTGACGCCAAAAATTCCTATAAATAGAGAAACCATCAGAAACAACCCTTGATCAGAAGTTCCGCTGCTGCAGGCCTCTGTAGCCACCAAAAACCAATCTAGACCCTTTCCGGCACTCTGCCGGAGGGGGAAACCATCACCGGTGGGCATCTTCATCATCCCGGCGGCCACCATGATGAGGAGGGAGTAGTCCACCCTCGGGGCTGAGGGTATGTACCAGTGCTACTTCTTGATCTTGCATTGTATTCCCTCGAAGAGGAAAGGGAGATGCAGCACAGTAGCGTAAGTCTTTCCCTCAGATTTTGAGAACCAAGGTATCAATCCAGTAGGAGACCACGCGCGAGTCCCTCGCACCTGCACAAACAAATAAGAACTTCGCAGCCAACGCGATAAGGGGTTGTCAATCCCTTTACTGTCACTTACGACAGTGAGATCTGATAGAGATGATAGTTTATATTTTTTTTATTTTTATTTTATAAGAACAGCAAATAAAAGCAATAAAAGTAAAGTAGATGTAGATTGATATGTTGAGAATAGACCCGGGGGCCATAGTTTTCTCTAGTGGCTTCTCTCATGATAGCGATATTCTACGGCGGATAAACAAATTACTGTCGAGCAATTGATAGAAAAGCGAATAATTATGAGACTATCTAGGCATGATCATTGTATATAGGAATCACGTCCGAGATAAGTAGGCTGACCCCTGCCTGCATCTACTACTATTACTCCACACATCGACCGCTATCCAGCATGCATCTAGTGTATTCAGTTCATAAGAACAGAGTAACGCCTTAAGCAAGAACACATGATGTAGAGGGATAAACTCTAGCAATATGATGTAAACCCCATCTTTTTATCCTCGATGGCAACAATACAATACATGCCTTGCTGCCCATATTGTCACTGGGAAAGGACACCGCAAGATTTGACCCAAAGCCAAGCACTTCTCTTATTGCAAGAACTATAGATCTAGTAGGCCAAACCAAACCAATAATTCGAAGAGACTTGCAAGGATATTATGAGCACACATAAAAAGTTCAGAGAAAAACCAAATATCTTTCATAGATAGCCTTGATCATAAAATCATAATTCATCGGATCTCGACAAACACACCACAAAAAGAGATTACATCGAATAGATCTCCTCGAAGACTGAGGAGAACTTTGTATTGAGATCCAGAGAGAGAGAGAGAGAAGAAGCCATCTAGATACTAGCTATGGACCCGAAGGTCCGTGGTAAACTACTCACAACTCATGGTGAGGGCGATGATGATGATAATGAAGGACTCCGTGATGGACCCCCCTTTGGTGGAGCTCTGGAACAGGCTCCAAGATGGGATCTTCACGGGAACAGAAGGTACGGCGGTGGAATAAGGGTTTTCTCTCTGTTCATGGAGTTTCATGGGTACGTAGACTTAAATAGGAAGAAGGAGGGTACCGGGGGACGCTCGAGGGGGCCACGAGGCAGGGGGGCGCGCCTTGGGAAGGGGGGCGCCCCCCACCCTCGTGGGCCACCCTTTCGTCCCCTGGCGTGGTTCTCAAGCTCCACGTGCGTGATTTTCTCCAAAAATATCTCTCGCGAAGGTTTCATTCCGTTTGGACTCCATTTGACATTCTTTTTCTACAAAACCATGAAACAGGCAAAAAGCAGCAATCTGGACTGGGCCTTTGGGTTAGTAGGTTAGTCCCAAAAATGATATAAAAGTGAATGATAAAGCCCATTAAACATCCAAGACTTCCTAAATAATAGCATTGAACAATCTAAAATTATAGATATGTTGGAGACGTATCAAGCATCCCCAAGCTTAATTCCTGTTCGTCCTCGAGTAGGTAAATGATAAAGAAAGAATTTTTGATGTGGAATGCTAACCAATATAGTTTTTCAATGTAATTCTCTTAATTGTGGCATGAATGTTCAGATCTGAAAGATTCAAGATAAAAGTCTATGTTGACATACGAAATAACAATACTTCAAGCATACTAACAAAGCAATCATGTCTTCTCAAAATGTTATGGCTAAAGAAAGTTATCCCTACAAAATCATGTAGTCTGGCTATGCTCCCTCTTCATCACACAAAAATATTCATATCATGCACAACCCCAATTTCAGCCAAGCACTTGTTTTCATACTCTATCTTTTCAAACCTTTCAATTTTCACGCAATACATGAGCGTGAGCCATGGATATAGCACTATGGGTGGAATAGAGGTGGTTGTGGAGAAGAAAAAATGGAGGGCGATAGTCTCACATCGACTAGGCGTATCAACGGGCTATGGAGATGCCCATCAATAGATATCAATGTGAGTGAGTAGGGATTTCCATGCAAACGGATGCACTAGAGCTAAATATGAATGAAAGCTCAACAAAAGAAACTAGTGGGTGTGCATCCAACTTGCTTGCTCATGAAGACCTAGGGCATTTGAGGAAGCCCATCTTTGGAATATACAAGCCAAGTTCTATAATGAAAATTTTCCCACTAGTATATCAAAGTGACTAAGCATGAGACTCTCTACAATGAAGAACATGGTGCTATCTTGAAGCACAAGTGTGGAAAAAAGATAGTAGCAATTGTCCCTTCTCTCTTTTCTCTCATTTTTTTGGAAGGGCTTTCTCTCTTTTTTTTAAATTTTTTTATTAGCCCCTCTCTATTTTTTTTGGGCCATCTCCTTTTTTTTATTGGCCTTTCCTCACATGGGATAATGCTCTAATAATGATGACCATCACACTTTTTATTACAACTCGAAATTACAACTCGATACTACAACAAGTATGACTCAACATACCGGGATGTGCAATGAATCAACAGTGACATATATGAAAAATTATGCATGGTGGCTTTGCCACAACTATGATGTAAACTACATGATCATGCATGGCAATATGATAATATGATGCGTGTCATATGAACGGAACGGTGGAAAGTTGCATGGCAATATATCTCGGAATGGCTATGGTAATGCCATGATAGGTAGGTATGGTGGCTGTTTTGAGGACAATATGGTGGCTGTTTTGAGGAAGGATATATAGTGGGTTTATGGCACCGGCGAAAGTTTCGCGGTACAAGAGAGGCTAGCAATGGTGGAAAGGTGAGAGTGCGTATAATCCATGGACTCAACATTTCTCATAAGAACTCATATACTTATTGCAAAAAATTACGAGTCATCAAAACAAAGCAATCAACGCATGCTCCTAGGAGGGAGGTTGGTAGGAGTTAACCATCGCGCGCCCCCGACCTCCACACAAAGGTTGGCACTCTACAAATACCTCATGCTCTAACTTCGTCACATAGCGGTTCACCATACCTGCATGATACGGGAATCACTAACCTTAACACAAGTATTTCTTAATTTCATAATAATTCCACTAGCATGACTCTAATATCACTATCCTCATGTCTCAAAACAATTATCAAGCATCCAACATCTCATTCTATTCAATGCACTTAGTGTGATTTTTTTACTACATTGACATTGGATGTTTATCATGTGAAGAATAGTTTCTTTAGCCTAAACACATTACCATGCTGTTTTAATAGACTCTCAAAAGGGTATAAGTGAAGCATGAGAGTTCAACAATTTCTACAAAATATTACCACCACCGTGCTCTAAAAGATATAAGTGAAGCACTAGAGCAAAAACTATTCAACTCAAAAGATATAAGTGAAGCACATAGAGTGTTCTAATAATTTCTAGGCCATATTTAACTCTCTCAAATAGGTTTGTCCAGAAAGGATGATTGTGGAAAACTAACAAGCAAAGACTCAAATTATACAAGACGCTCCATGCATGTCGGTGCACTAAAGTAGGGGTACCTTAGTATCCCGAACTTGTGCACGGGCAGTTGCAACATCCCGCGGCAAGGCTTGCCAGGCGACCGCCAAGGTCTCCCATGGTCCCTTGGAGCCATTCAAGAACAAAGTATTCAAGACAAAAAGACAAGACCCCGGCAAGAGGAGCTTGCCGGAATGGCCACTCAAGGCACAAGACCCTGGCAAGAAGAGCTTGCCAGGAAGGCCAATCAAAGGCATCTCAAGGAACTTGCCACGGCACGCCACGCGTCGCGGCAAGACCCGGCGAGCGACAAGCTCCCGAAAGCGACAAGATAGCAACCGCGGCAATGCGCTTGCCGCGATAAACTTCCACTCAGTACCCGCGCTCCAGCGCGTCCACCCACGTGTCGTTCTGGGGCCATCCCGGGCGCACGTGGCGGAAGGCTGTGCAGCCTGGGGTACACGGTGGCAAGCAGCGATGACAAGGCCACCGCCGTGGAGGACGGAGGCGCCCCTGACGGCAACTTTTTGCACTGTTTGGGCGACGGCGACGGGCATTTAATGCCCTTGTCCCCTGCCGTCAGGGTTAGGTATAGAGCACTGTTCCAACTACCACCTTTTTTACATTTTTACCCTCATTTGTGTTGCCACCTGTCAGTGACCCCTTTGAACTATAAAAGGAGGCCCATGCGCAACGTAGAGGGGGTTCCGAACATCGATCATCCTCAAGCTCGGTCTTGCTAGCGGTTAGAGTGTACGGTAGCTCTCCTCGCTCCCGAGCCAAGAACTTAATACAACCACCAAAGCAGGAGTAGGGTTTTACGCATATGTGCGACCCGAACCTGGGTAAACTGCTCGTGTGCTCGCCTCGATATGCTCTTTGCGCATCCTCCGCCCCTGCCGTACCGTAAAGGGGCTCCGGTCCCATAGGTGTTCGTGGGCGATCAGTTTCCCCGACATCTTTGGCGCGCCAGGTAGGGGCAGCGTCGAGGTTGTGTGAACCTGATCCGGCGTCCACACGAGCTAGATCTTCACCAATTTCATCAACTTCATCGACTCCATCAGCATGCCGCCGAAGAAGAAGGCTTCGGAGGCAGCAGGTCCGTCCGCGTCGATCCCACCACCGCCGGAGCCAACGACTGGTGGAGTAGATGCCGACGGAAGAATGGACGTCGGCGAGGAAACTCACGGCGCCGCCAAGTCCAAGGACAAGACGGATGACCGAGCGCACTCCAAGGCCTCAGCGTCCGTACATGCACCGCGCCCATCTCAGGAGGCACGGGACCGGCAGCGACGTGGTACTCAAGGTACCATACACTTGCTGGGCCAAGGTCAAGCTGGCGGATCTCGGGACGCTCAAGGCCAGCATGCACATCAACATGCTGGCACGAGCAAGGCGTGGTCGCCGGGACGGGATGCTGCTCCTTCTAACGCGGTTAGGAGTCCGAGCATATCCCGCTCCTCCCACCGTTCGCCACCGCTACCCGCCACTCCAGCAGAAGCTCTAGCGCGAGCTCAACTGCTTCTAGACTTCCCTCCAGCGGCAGACAAGGCCGACGACTGGAGGGCCACCATCCAGAGCCTCATCGCCTTCGCCAACGGCGACATCCCGCAGCAGCCGAGCACGTCACGGCCGCGGCAAGTCAGCCAGGCGCAGGCCGATGGCGGCAAGACCGGTGGGGGTGCAACCACCGTGCACTCTCCGCCCCGAAGGCCAAGATCGCCGGCTCGCCGGATCAACATCGATGACGACTCCACTGCGTTATCAGATCCGCGAGCTCACCGCGATCAGCGCCAAGTTCTCGACGATCGACAACAAGAGGACGCTCGAACCCGCATCGAGCGCCGAAGAGAAGCGCGACGTCAATCCGACCAGCGTGCTGGGCCCGCTGTTGACATCCACGCGCTCGGGGGACCAGGCGACTTGCCGTACGCGGTAGGTTGCCCTGCGTTCACTGGTGAGCTGCGGCAAGTCCAGTGGCCCAGCATGAAGAACTTCAAGCCCGACGTACTGGAGAAATATGACGGCAAGACACATCCGTTGGAGTTCCTCAGCATCTACACCATCGCGGTGCAGGCTGCCGGGGGACGAGACGAGAAGATACTCGCCAATTATTTCCCGCTGGTGCTCAAGCCAAACGTCAGATCCTGGCTCATGCACCTGCCGGACAACTCCATTTCTTATTGGGCTGACCTATGCCATCAGTTTGTCAGCGCCTTCACGGGCGGCCACAAGCCACATGGCCAGGAGAGTGACCTTCACCTGCTCGCCCAAAAGGAAGGAGAACCCCTGCGCAAGTATATCCAGAGATTCAGCCGTGTGCAACATAACATCCCGGACGTCCACCCTACCGTGGTTATCAGCGCGTTCCATCAGAACGTGCGTAACCACGGGATGAGGGAGGAGATGGCGATGTGCAAGATCAGGGACGTCAGCGAGCTGTACGCCCTGGCCGACAAGTGTGCGCGTGCTGAGGAGGGGAGGAAACTCCCCGGAGAGGATGCTGGAGCAGGAGGATCAGACAGCGAGGACGCCACCCCGGCAAAGAAAAACCGGCGGCGAAGCAACAGGAAGAAGAAGAACAAGGAAGTGCTAGTCGTTGAGCAGTCCGGCAAGGAGGCTGGCGCCAAGAAAGCCCAAGTTAGTAGCTCCAGCAAGGAGACTGCCGCATGCACTAACTGTCAGGCTGTGGCGGTCGCCGACAAGCAGGACGGCACCGACAAGCAGTACTGCAAGATCCACCGCACCAAGGGCCACGAGCTCCAGAACTGCAAGAGGGTCGAGTACCTCGTCGAGTAGCAAAAAGCTGAGTACGAGCGACGCGACAAGGAGAAGGCCCAAGGAGGTGATGGGCGATCCGTCAAGAAGCAGCCATTTAATGGTCGGGGACGACGCCGCGGCAAGGCCAAGCAGCGGCAAGGAGATAGACCTCCCCGCGGCCGCGACAAGGACGAAGACGACGACGAAGATGAAGACATGGATGATGGAGAAACCAGTGAGCAGGAGTTTTAGAAAGCCACAGAGGTTTTGTGCATTGACGGTGGTGCATCTCTGCATACTTCCCATCGCCAACTCAAGCAGTGGGTGCGGGAAGTTAATGCGGCGGAACCACCTATCGAATCGCGCAAACTTCTGAAATGGTCCAGCACGCCTATCGTCTTTGACATTGAGGACCACCCTGATCGCACAACTGCGGTCGGGTGTTTGCCGATGTTGGTCTCACCAACCATCCGCAACCTCAAGGTCACGAAGATGTTAGTTGACGGCGGGGCCGGCTTGAACCTGATCTCCTCCACTATGATCCAGAAACTCCAGATCCCCGACAGCGAGCTCGAGGAGACCGACACTTTCCAAGGAATCAACCCGGGAAGGAGCAAGCCGAAGGGGAAGATCACGTTGCCAGTAACATTTGGTGGCGAGCTGAACTTCTGGACTGAGAGGATCACTTTCGACGTTGCCGATTTCCCATTGCCTTACAATGGGATACTTGGCCGTCCAGCACTCGCCAAGTTCATGGCGGCCTCTCACTACGCCTACAACATGCTCAAGATGCCAGGCCCGATAAGCGTCATCTCTGTCCCTGGCAACAAGAAGGATGCCCTTATCTGTGCCAACAAGATTTACCGAGATGCAGCAGCCGCAACAAATAGCGAGACACTTGCCGTTGAAGCTCCCGGGGGGAAGAACAAGACAACGTCCAGCAAGAGCTCCGAGGCATTTCTTGAGGTGTGCATTCTTTGGCCTTCCTGGCAAGCTCCTCTTGCCAGGGTCTTGTGCTATCGTGACAATCTTGAGCCTGGTGCGGCCTTCCCGGCAAGCTCCTCTTGCCGGGGCCTTGATCCTCTGCCTTGTATACTTTGTTCTTGAATGGCTTCATAGGGAGCAGAAAGGTTTCCGGCAAGCACGTGGTGAACCCTGCCGCAGGAAGCTGCTACTGCCCGTGCACAAGTTGGGGTACTAAGGTACCCCTATCTTAGTACACCGGCAGGAGCCCCCGGGCCTGGGCCACACACGGTGCCGAGCGCTGTTGGGCCAGGCCCAAAATAGTGCACGGGCACGCGCGGGCCACGGCAAGCCGTATCCCCTTCCGCATCCGCCGCGCCCCTCCCTAACGGCACGCGTCGATTGCGGCGTCGTGGGAGAGATCGTGGCCTGTTGTTTAATGGGAAATGCGGAGCATCCCCCACTTCCCCCCTTAAAAGCAGAGGAAGCAGGGGCAGTTTTCCTCCTTCGTCTTCATTGCGTCTTGACTCTCCAGAAACCCCCACGGCTCCTTGCCTCCACCCCTCCTCCGCCGCCTTCTGCATCCGCGGCGCCGTCGAGCTCCTCGCCTCTTCCCTCGCCGCCTCCGCCATGGCTCCGAAGAGCGACAAGGCGAAAGCGGACAAGGCCAAGAAGGAGAAGTCTGAGCAGGCGGCGAAGCTGGCCGCCCTGTGGAAGAGGAATGTGGTCTTCGCGCCGAGGCTTGGCGCGAAGGAGCTGCGGAACAAGTACTACCTCTTCTGGTCGGGGGAGACGAAAGCTCATCCCCACACCAGAGCCTTCCCCGCCGTCGCCAGAGATATGTTTCCCGGCGGGTACTTCTTCTTCGCTGCTTTCTTCCATTGTGGATTGTGCCCTCCGTACTCGGAGTTCTTTTGCGACATTATGAACACTTATGACCTCCACCTCCTAGACTTTACCCCCAACGCCATCCTTACGATGGTTGTTTTCGCACATCTGTGCGAAAACTATGTTGGGATCCATCCAAACGTAGCACTATTTCGCCATTTCTTTATGCCTAGAGTAGAGGCTGGCGCTCCCCTCTCCGGCGGCATCTCCTGGATCTTCCGGTTGAACAAGAAGGATTCATACCTGAAGGGAGAACTCCGCGGCAAGTGGGAAGAATGGCGTGCAGATTGGTGCTGGATAGTGGAGGATAAGCCGGAGCCTTTCACTGCGCCGCGCACAACAGCCATAGTGCGCGGCAGGAATTGGAGCGAATTGGCCCCGGAGGACAACAAGCTCAGTATTGCCCTCGTCAGGATTATCCGTCTCCGGGTAGCTAATCTGACCATCGGAGAGGTTGGGGCAGATTTCCTCCGCCGCTGCATCGCCCCTTTACAAGAAAGGAAAAGGCCCGCCTGGGAGTTTGGCAATGCGGCGGATATCATGAGGCTGCGCCCTGGATTAAACTTCAATTTATCTACTTTGGAGCTGAAAGGAATGGTCCGAGAGCTCTTCAAGCATGACCCAGCCCATCCGGAGTGGTTCAGACCCGCCAAGGGAGTGGTGCCACTGTGCAACAGCACCGCCTGTGATTCCTTGCGTGCAATGATGCCGGAGTGCGACTCCCATGGCATCGTCCCCACCTGGATCGAGCCTCCGCCGGATACTGTGCTGAGCTTCTTCGACAACTTAGTTGAGACGCCCAAGAACACCGATGAGAACAGGGGTCTCACCCGGGCCACTACGGCGCGGGACATAGCCTACATCGCTTCCAGGATGGAAGAGGCCGCCGCAGCTGCAGCGGCGGGAGATTTTGGATTCACCGTCGACGAGGCGCAGGCCCCGGACGAGGCGAACCGAGCAGAGGAGGCGGAAATCCTCAGGCTGCTCAAGCTTCCGCCCGATGAGTTTGCCGGGGTGCCCTCCCTGAGGCATGCCGGGATACCCGGGGTTGCCGAGGTGAGCGAGGCCGCCGCAGGGGGCGAGGTTGCCGGAGGGAGCGGAGCCGCCGGAGGGAGCGGGACCGCCGGAGGGAGCGAGGCCGCTGGGCATGGCGCTGGGCCCAGCGAACCTGCCGGGGAGGAGGAGGAGGACGTCGAGGCCGATGAAGACATCGGTGGATCTCTGGGACTTGACGATGATGCCTCCTCGTCCTCAGAGAACTCCCTGCATCCGGCAAGTCCTACGCAACCACCGAGGAAACGCCTCCGCAAGGTGGCCACGGCGACGAGGCTGCAGGCACCCAGACACCAGCCTGCACGCCGGGCGACGCGCGCCACCAAGGCGAGCCAAGTCGCGACGGAGGCGCCCCGCGCACCAGCGCCAAGCGGAGGGGGATCCTCCTGGAGCGGAACGGCCGCTCCTCCTGCTCCTCGGGCCTCGGCGGCGACGGAGGCTGGGTCTTCGCAGCCCACAGCCCCGGAGACCGCCAAGCGCCCGAGGGAGCCTTCTCCTCCTGCTCCTCGAGCGGGAGCATCTCAGGTGGAGTTCGACATCTCCGCCCTTAGCTTCGACGACGACGAGGAAGAGGAGTAAGTACTTGCAGTTTGTAACTTCTTTGGTTTTGTCTTGATCTTCCTTGATGATTCTGATCTTGTTTTTGCTTTGCTTTCAGGACCTTGATGCAGCGGATGGCGAAGAGGGCCAAGATCCCGGTGGTTCAGGTCGAAGACGACTCGCCCGCCGCGGCGACCGGAGACGCGCCAGCGGCAAGCTTGCCGGATCAACCCTCTGCTCCGAGGAGCAGCCCCCAGCGCAGCCCCCAGCGTAAGTCTGGTAGTTATTCTTTTCTGCTTAGCGGGCACGCTCGAGGTTGTTATCTGTATTGATATTTCGTTGTCTTGTGCAGAAGTGGAGCCGCAGCCGCAGGAGCGCCCGGAGACTGCCCCCGACGAGCTACTTGTTCCACCCTCCCCGCCAAGGGTGAACTCCCCGGCGAGGGAGAATGCTCCGCCAAGGACGGGCATCCCGCCAAGGGCGGGCACCCCACCAAGGGTGAGCAGCCCGACAAGGGTGACCACCCCGCCAAGGGAGGGCGCGGGCGGCCCTCCGCCAGCAGGGGCCACTGCTCCACCGCCAAGGGAGGACTCCCCGGCGACGGAGCCTGTTGTTGAAGAAGTCCGCGAAGGTGAGTCTTGTAGCTTCTTCTTCTCGGACTTATCTTTTTTGGATATTTGCTTGACTTCTTCTTTTCTTTTTCTTCTGCTAGATCCTCCTGCACCGGAGCGGATGGAGACAAAGACCGCCGGCGAGGAGGGCGCGCAAGGCGACGGCGGCAACGCCACTGCCGCTGAGGGCATGGCTGGAGCCGACGAGCCTGCCGCTGAGGAGACCGCCCCGACCGCAGACGCCGTGGCTGGGGAGGGGGGCGGCGACCACACTGCTGGCCCGGAGGTAGCAGGAGCGTCAAGCGCTGCACCGGCCGCCGACCCCTCCGCCGCCACGGAGCAGCCAGGCGTCTATCTTGAGGCCCCCAACGGAGTCTTTATACAAGTTCCGTGGGGGTCTTCGTCGCGAGCCCTCGTGGAATGAGAGACCTACGACGGAGAGGTCCTCGCCTCCGCGGGGTTGAAGGTCGTTGAAGCACGTGGCGGTGGAGACGAGCCCGAAGAGGAGAAGCTCCTTCGCCGGCTCCTGGCCCTTTACCGGGCCAGGCAGGCGAAGCTGGACTCCCGGGAAGCTCTTGCCGCCAAGGCTGGAGTTGACTTGGAGAAGCGGGCCGCGGAGCTTCGCGCCGCCAACCAGGCCGCCCTCCGCAACCTGGCGGAGGAGCGGGAAGAGCTTGCCGGGGAACAGCAAGCCTTCCTCCTGGAGAAGGCGGAGGCAGAAGAGCGGCAGCGGCTGGCCGCCAAGGAGTTGTCTCGGCGGGAGGGGGTGCTCAACCAGCGGAAGGTCGAGCTCGACGCCCATGACGACGAACTCACCGCCCGGGAGCAGACCCTTGGCGGGGCCCTGAAGGAGGCAAAGGATGCCGCAGCCGCCGCGGAAACCGCCAAGAGGGACCTGGAGCTCAAGGTGGATCAGCTGGAGCGGTACCTAAAAGCAAGTGAGGACAGAGTCACCGCGCTCAACGTGGAGCGGGAGAAAGATGCCCACACCAACTCCGACTTGCAGGTACGACTCTCCAAGAAGGGCGACGAGCTCACTGCCGCCAAAGATTCAATTGCTGACGTGGAGTTGAAGGTCTCCACTTTGACTGATTCGCTCGACGCCGCCCGGGATCGCGAGACGAAGCTGAAGGACGAGCTCCGCAAGGAACAAGGCCTGGTGGAGAGCACCGCCGTCTCAGCGAACAATTTCAGCCGGGCGGTGGAGCAATGGACTGACGATCTGGTCACCTCCGCTGCCAACATCGACAAGGAGATGATGGCGCTGAGGGCGGAGCACCTCGTGTATTCTCCCGACGAGGACCTCCCCCACAGTGCCAAGTTAAGTCTCTTCTTCAGGGGAATCACGCCGGTGCTTGCACGGCTACGGGAGAAGCTCCCCGCGCAGCTGGCCAACGAGTCGCGTCAGCTCTGCGCGGGCACCTTGGAGCGCGTCTTGACGAAGATCGTCTATCGTAACCCCGGCATCAACCTTGTCAACGTCCTCCGCAGCTTGCTGGACGATGCAGATCAGGAGGCGTTGAAGGCGCAGGTCGCCCACATCGTCGCCAAGGTGAACAAGATCTCAAGGCGTGAAGGCGACCGCGTAGATTAGGCTTCTTCCTTTCTGTTTCCTTTGCCGCTGCAAAGCGTGTCATGAACATGAATCAATTAGTTATTGTGGCAAGTTATCCTTGTACCATACTATCTTATTTCTGAGCAATCAATGCGGTGTTATCTCCCTTGCTTTTGGTCCTTTACTTTGTATGCTTTTTGCCCTACGCTTTCAGGGGACTTGCCGGCAAGGGGTCCTTGCCACGAGCGCTGAGTGCTGGACTCTTAGCAGCCTGCTGGCAAAGGTCTTACCGGCAAGTAACCTTGCCGCAGCTAGTCGCAGCGCACTTAGCTTGCTGAGCGAACTCGAAAACGAAGTAAGTGCGCGACACTTGTCGCAGCTCACTTAAGTCGTTGAGCGTGCTCGAAAACAAGGTAAGGGTGCGGCTAGTCACGGGTAGGTTCCTCCGCGCACAGGTTTTCCATACAGAGTGTGGTTGTTCAAGGAAGATAACTAGAATTTAAAATTTTGAACTGCTCAAATTCTGGTAACTTAGCTTTCATATATTGCTTGTTCCCCGACAAGGCTTCTCTTTCTTGAACAGCACTTGGTTTATACCTCCATCTCCTTCCCCCCCGGCAAACTTGTGCGCGAGGAATACTCCTTCTGTTTAAGAGGCAAAGAAAAAGATGAGGGAAAACAAGTATATAGCCTCACGGCTTGCTAGTGCTTACCGGGGATGTGCGTTGCACAAGATGCCAAACAATGCATGCAAATAACAAAGAACAGCATGGAAATGGCGAATAGTGCGAAGCACAAAAACTTTACTGATGCACGGGATCTGCGCCCGGCTTTGTACAAAGGTTTACATGCAACAGCGGCAAGACTTGTACAAAAGGTGGTTGCCGGAACGGATCACGGCAACCGCGCCTTACGGGTGAAACTTGCGAAGATGATCTATGTTCCAGGAGTTGCTCACCGGTAAGCCTTCTTCGGTCTCAAGGCGGACAGCGCCGGGCCTTGTGACTTGTCTCACCCGATAAGGGCCTTCCCACTTCGGCGTCAACTTGTTGGAATTCTTGGCGGACTGAACACGCCGAAGAACAAGGTCGCCTTCCTCGAGACTCCTGGCCTTGACCTTGCGGCTATGATAGCGACGCAAGGCTTGCTGGTATCGAGCAGCTCGTACAGCAGCCTGGAGACGTTCCTCCTCGAGGAGCAATGCATCATCTTGTCGCAGTTGCTCTTGCTCGAGCTCATCATAAGCGAGCACTCGAGGAGATCCGTATACGAGTTCCGTGGGGAGAACTGCCTCTGCTCCATAGACAAGAGCAAAGGGTGTCTGTCCGGTGGCTCGACTTGGTGTCGTCCTGATTGACCAAAGAGCCGCCGGCAACTCTTCTATCCAGTTTCTTCCGCACTTGCGCAGCCTGTCGAAGGTTCTTGTCTTGAGTCCGCGCAGCATTTCAGCATTGGCCCTCTCCGCTTGACCATTGCTCCTCGGGTGAGCAACAGAAGCGAAACAGAACTTGGCGCCAAGGTCTTGGACGTACTGCATGAAGGTGCGATTAGTAAACTGTGTGCCGTTGTCGGTGATGATCCTGTTAGGGATTCCGAAACGGCAAACAATTGACCTGAAGAACCTGACTGCTGACTGTGCCGTCACCTTTCTCACTGGTTCCACTTCTGGCCACTTCGTGAACTTGTCGATTGCAACGTACAAGTACTCAAAGCCCCCGACTGCGCGGGGGAAGAGGCCGAGGATATCGAGCCCCCAAACCGAGAAGGGCCAGGATAAAGGAATCGTCTGGAGAGCTTGAGCTGGCTGATGAATTTGCTTGGCATGGAACTGGAACGCTTCACACTTGGTTACTTGTGCAGTCGCATCTTGGAGGGCTTCTGGGTAGAAGAACCCTTGTCGGAACGCCTTCCCGGCAAGTGCCCTTGCGCCAATGTGGTGGCCACATATGCCTCCGTGTATCTCTGCCAACAGCTTCTGTCCATCTTCTCTGGAAACGCACTTCAACCTAACACCATTGAGCCTTCTTCTGTACAGTTCATTGCCAACGAACTGGTACATACTTGACTGCCTGGTTATTTTCTCTATCTCTTCTGGGTCATCGGGAAGTTCTCCAGTTTGCAGAAAACGAACGATTTGTTGTGCCCATGCTGGAGCCTGAGGCTCCACAACAAGGACTAAAGGCATGAGGGCTGCTGCGGGAACCTCAGCTTCTATGGCAAGAACATTCGGTTCTGCCGGAGCTGATGGTCCCCCGGCAAGCCTGCCGGGGCAAGGCTTGTCGGGAACACTTGCTTCAGCTGTACAGATCCTCGGATCCGCAGGAGCAAACTGTTCCTCAGCATCTTGGCTGTTGATCCTGGGTACCTTGGCGGCGGCTTCTGGAAGACCCGCCGGCAAGTAGTCGCCGGGGACCAACTTTCTCTTCTTGTTTTGCCCAACTGATGGTGTAACGGATGGCTGAGTTAGCTTGAGCAGGAAGGTCCCTGGTTCCACAGGTAACTTCATCGCAGCACACTTTGAAAGGCCATCTGCAATATCATTCCGAGCTCTTGGAACGTGCTCCATTTGCAGACCTTCAAAGTGTTCTTCAAGCTTCCTCACTTCGTCAACATAGGCTTCCATCAAAGGGCTCTGGTAACTCTTGTTCACTTGTCGGACCACCAACTGAGAATCCCCCCGCACAATCAACTTCTTAATCCCAAGCTCGGCAACGATTCTGAGGCCGGCAAGCAAACCTTCATACTCAGCGGTATTGTTTGTTGCTTGCTCCTTGGGAAAGTGCATCTGGACAACATACTTGAGGTGCTCTCCGGTGGGCGCTATGAGTACCACGCCGGCACCGGCGCCTTGCAGCGAGAAGGCACCATCAAAGTACATTACCCATTCACTGCTTGCTTCTTGGACGGGGACGCTTGTCTCTGGAACTTCTTCATCGGGCGTTGGGGTCCATTCAGCTATGAATTCTGCCAAAGCTCTGCTCTGTATGGTTGAAGTACTCTCAAACTTGAGACCAAAGCTTGACAGCTCCAGTGCCCACTCGACGATCCTGCCTGTTGCTTCTGGATTCTGCAATATCCTCTTCAACGGAAAGCGAGTGACCACTGTTATCTCGTGTGCTTGGAAGTAATGGCGCAGCTTTCTCGAGGCCATGAGGAGGCCGAAAAGAAACTTCTGTACCCCAGAGTATCTTGATCTAGCCCCCTGCAAGAGGGAACTTACAAAATACACTGGGCGTTGTACCATCTTCCTTCGCACTTCTCCTTGTTCCTGCGCAGACCCGTCCTTGTCGGGGCCAGAGCTCGTCGGGGAAGCCCCCTGCTTGTCGCTGGATCCGCTTGCCGGTGGTGTAGATTCCTCATCGGCCTCCCTCTCCGCTACTAATGCAGCACTAACCACTTGATTGGTTGCTGCTAGGTACAGCAGCAACTTCTCTTGTGGCCTAGGTGCGACAAGTATTGGAGTGGAGGATAGGTATCCTTTCAAGTCTTGCAGCGCTGCCTCCGCTTCCGGAGTCCATTTCATGGGGCCTGCCTTTTTCAAGATCTTGAAGAAAGGCAGGGCGCGTTCTGCAGACTTTGAAATGAACCTACTGAGGGCAGCCACACAACCAGCAAGTCTCCTTACGTCCTTGACGCGCTTCGGGGCTTCGATCTGCTCGATGGCTTTTATCTTGTCGGGATTGGCCTCAATCCCCCTCTGGGACACAAAGAACCCGAGAAGCTTGCCGGAGGGGACTCCGAAGACGCACTTCTCGGGGTTCAACTTAAGCTGGATCTTGCGCAGATTTTCAAAAGTCTCTTCTAAATCTTGGATCAGGGTATCTTTGCTCTTGCTCTTGACCACTATGTCATCCATGTAAGCTTCCACATTTCTGTGGATCTGTGGCTCAAAAGCAGTGTGCACCACCCTTGCAAATGTCGAGCCTGCATTCTTCAATCCAAAGGGCATGCGTATGAAGCAATATGTGCCGCATGGAGTAATGAATGCAGTCTTCTCTTCATCTTCCTTGGCCATGAAAATCTGGTGGTATCCTGAATATGCATCAAGGAAGGAAAGCAGCTCACATCCAGCGGTGGAGTCAACAATCTGGTCAATACGCGACAAGGGAAATTGATCCTTGGGACATGCTTTATTCACATCAGTGAAGTCTATACAAAGTCTCCACTTCCCATTGGCCTTGCGTACGACAACTGGATTGGCCAACCACGTAGGATGGATCACGCCTCTAACTAGGCCTGCTGCTTCCAACTTCTTTATTTCTTCCGCGATGAACTCTTGGCGCTCCACGGCTTGCTTCCTGACCTTCTGCTTGACGGGCCGCGCATGAGGACAAACAGCAAGCTTGTGCTCAATTACCTTCCTGGGAACGCCGGGGATGTCAGATGGTTGCCACGCAAACACATCGACATTCGCCCGTAGGAAGGCAATGAGCGCGCTTTCCTATTTGTTGTCGAGCGTAGCACTGATGGTGAAGGTATCACCAGTGCCGTCCTCCTTGGCGGACACCTTCTTGGTTGCCGGTGGAGCGGCCATCTCCTTCTTGCACTTGCCGGTGGAGCTCGATGGTGCGTCCTCGACGGCAGCGCAGCACTCCGAAGAGGTGCGTTTGCCGGAGTGGGCCCCAGAGCACTTGCCGGACTTGGTCTTGGTCTTCTTCCCCCCGGGAGCTTCAGCGGCAAGTGTGTTGCTTTCTACCGCGGCTGCTGCATCCCGGTATATCTTGTCGGCGCAGATAAGCACGTCCTTCTTGTCGCCAGGGACATAGATGACGCTTATCGGCCCCGGCATCTTGAGTACGTTGTAGGCATAGTGGGAAGCTGCCATGAACTTGGCGAGGGCAGGACGTCCAAGTATCCCATTGTATGGCAATGGGATATCGGCTACGTCAAAGGTTATCCTCTCCGTCCTGAAATTGAGCTCCCCGCCAAAGGTCACAGGCAGAGTAATCTTCCCCGTCGGCTTGCTCCTTCCCGTGTTTATTCCTTGGAACGACCTGGTTTCTTCGAGCTCGCCGTCTGGGATCTGGAGTTTCTTGATCACAGCTGAGGAGATCAAGTTCAGGCCGGCCCCGCCATCAACCAACATTTTGGTGACCTTGAGGTTGCGGATAGTTGGTGAGACCAACATCGGCAAGCACCCGACCGCCGTTGTGCGGTCAGGGTGATCCTCAAGATCAAAAATGATGGGCGTGCTGGACCACTTCAGCAGCCTGCGTGACTCAACGGGCGGCTCAGCTGCGTTTACTTCCCGCACCCACTGCTTGAGTTGGCGGTGGGAAGTATGCAGAGAGGCGCCTCCGTGGACACACAGAACTTCTGTGGCCTTCTGGAACTCCTGCTCGCTGTTATCTCCTTCCTCCATGTCGTCGTCGTCGTGTTCTTCCTCGTCCTTGTCGCGGCCCCGGGGAGGTCGATCACCTTGCCGCTGCTTGGCCTTGCCGCGGCGTCCTCCCCGGCCATTGAATGGCCGCTTCTTGCTTGGCTCTCCCCCGCCACCTTGGGCCTTCTCTTTGTCGCGACGCTCGTATTCAGCCTTCTGCTGTTCTACGAGGTACTCGACTCGTTTGCAGTTCGAAAGGTCGTGGCCCTTGGTGCGGTGGATCTTGCAGTATTGCTTGTCGGAGCCGTCCTGCTTGTCGGCTGCCGCTACAGGGGCAGGCTCCTTGCCGGAACCGCCAGCCTGTGCTTTCTTGGCGGGAGCCTCCTTGCCGGACTGCTCGACGACCAGCACTTCCTTGCTCTTCTTTCTTCTGTTGTTCCGCCGCCGGCTCTTCTTTGCCGGGGCGGCATCCTCGCTGTCGCTTCCTCCTGCGCCAGCATCCTCTCCGGGGAGTCTCCTCCCCTCTTCGGCGCGTGCGCACTTGTCAGCCAGAGCGTAGAGCTCGCTGACATCCCGTATCTTGGTCATGGCCATCTCTTCCCTCATGCGGCGGTTACGCACGTTCTGGTGGAACGCGCTGATAACAGCGGCAGGGTGGACCTCGGGAATGTTGTGTTGCGCGCGGCTGAACCTCTGGATATACTTGCGCAGGGATTCTTCCTCCTTCTGGGCCAAGACGTGGAGATCGCTCTCCTGGCCGTGGGGTTTGTGGCCGCCCGTGAAGGCGCCAACAAATTGGTGGCACAGATCTGCCCACGAAGAAATGGAGTTTTCCGGCAAGTGCATAAGCCAAGAACGGACGTTCGGCTTAAGCACTAGCGGGAAGTAGTTCGCTAGTATCTTCTCGTCGCGTCCCCCGGCAGCCTGCACCGCGATGGTGTAGATGCTGAGGAACTCTGAGGGGTGCGTCTTGCCGTCGTACTTCTCGGGTACGTCGGGCTTGAAGTTTTTCATGCTGGGCCACTGGACTCGCCGCAGCTCACGGGTGAAAGCAGGGCAACCTGCCACGTACGGCAAGTCGCCTAGTTCATCGGGCGCGTACGTGTCGACAGCGGCCCCAGCGCGCTGATCTGATTGTCGTCGGGTTTCTCGTCGGCGCTCGATGCGCGTCCGAGCGTCTTCTTGCCGCCGATCGTCGAGGACTTGGCGCTGGTCCCGATGAGCCCGCGGATCCGACGACGCCGTGGAGTCGTCGTCGACGTTAATCCGGCGGGGTGGCGTCTTCTGCTTCCGCGGCGGGGAGTGCACGGTGGTTGCACCCCCGGCGGTCTTGTCTCCATCGGCCTTCGCCTGGTCGACTTGCCGTGGCCGCGATGTCGCCGGCTGCTGTGGCGTGTCGTTGTTGGCGAAGGCGATGAGACTCTGAATCGTCGCCCTCCAGTCTACGGCTTTGTCCGCCGCTGGAGGGAAATTGAGGAGCAGTTGCGCTCTCGCTAGCGCTTCTGCTGGAGAGGAGGGGAGCGGCGGCGAGTGGTGCGAGGAGCGAGATATGCTCGGACTTCTAACAGGGTTAGAAGGAGCAGCTTCTCGCCCCGGCGACCGCGCCTTGCTCGTGCCAGGACGATGGCCTTGAGCGTCCCGCGATCCTCCGGTTTGTCCTTGCCCCAGCAAGCGAATGGTACCTCCTGTACCACGGCGCTGCTGGCCTGTCGTCTGCTGAGAGGGACGTGGTGCATCTACGGACATCGAGGCTTTGGAATTCGCCCGGTCGTCAGTCTTGTCCTTGGATTTGGTGGCGCCGTGAGTTTCCTCACCGGCGACCACCCTTCCGCCGGCGTCTCCCCCACCAACCGTTGGCTCTGGTGGCAGCGGGATCGACGCAGACGGGCCTGCGACCTCCGAAGCCTTCTTCTTCGGAGCCATGTTGGCGTTGCTGATGAAGTTGATGAAGCTGGAGAGGTTGATGAAGAATGCGCCCGCGTGAGCGCCGGATCAGGTTCGCACAACCTCAACGCGCCCCTACCTGGCGCGCCAAAGATGTCGGGGGAAACTGTCCTCCCACGAGCACCTATGGGACCGGAGCCCCTTCTATGTTGCGGTAAGGGAGCGGAGGGAGCACGAAGAGCAGATCGAGGGACACACGCGGGCAGTTTACCCAGGTTCGGGCCGCGCGGAAGCGTAAAACCCAACTCCTGCCTTGGATGTATTGAGCTCGAGAGCTTGAAGAGCTACAGTACTAGCTACACCGAGCGAGAGAGTTGCTTAGGGTTCGAACCCCCTCTACGTTGTGCATGGGCCTCCTTTTATAGCTCAAGGGGTCACCGACAGGTGTCAACGTAGAGGAGGGCAAAAATGTAACTTTGGTGGTAGTTGTAACAGTGCGGGAATAGTGCGTGAACAGTGGACTTCACCTAACCTTGACAGTGGGGGACAAGGGCATTAAATGCCCGTCACCGTCGACCCCAAAAGTGTCCGTCCATGCTTCTCCATTCGACACGGCGGTAGCCTCGTCACCGTGGATTGCCACCGTGTGCCCCAGGCTGCACAGCCTTCCGCCACGCGTCCCCGGAAGGGCCCCAGGGCGACGCGTGGGCAGATGAGCTGGAGCGTGGGCACACAGCATAGCTTTCCCCGGCAAGCACCTTGCCGGGGCCGTGACCTTGCCGGGCCCGGAAGCTTGTCGCTCTCCGGGTCCTGCCGGGGCGCATGATGCACCGAGGCATTTCTTGAGGTGTGCATTCTTTGGCCTTCCTGGCAAGCTCCTCTTGCCAGGGTCTTGTGCTATCGTGATAATCTTGAGCCTGGTGCGGCCTTCCCGGCAAGCTCCTCTTGCCGGGGCCTTGATCCTCTGCCTTGTATACTTTGTTCTTGAATGGCTTCATAGGGACCAGAAAGGTTTCCGGCAAGCACGTGGTGAACCCTGCCGCGGGAAGCTGCTACTGCCCGTGCACAAGTTGGGGTACTAAGGTACCCCTATCTTAGTACACCGACAGAAACCCATGCATTTTCCTCCCAAAGCATCCAAGAAAAAGGATGATGAGGATTTTGAGTGCTTTGCTGAAATGATTAGACCTATCTTTTTGCGTATGTGTTTGACTGATATTCTTAAAACAAATCCTTATGCTAGTATATGAAAGATATTGTTACAAATAAAAGAAAGATAACTGAAGTTGAAATTTCCACCATGCTAGCCAATTATACCTTTAAAGGTGGAATACCAAAGAAACTAGGAGATCTAGGAGTACCAACTATACCATGCTTCATTAAAAGAAACTATATTAAAACTGATTTATGTGATCTTGGAGCCGGTGTTAGTGTTATGCCTCTCTCTTTATACCGTAGACTTGATTTAAATAAGTTGACACCTACTGAAATATCTTTGCAATTGGCCGATAAATCAACTGCTATACCTGTCGGTATTTGTGAGGATGTGCCTGTTGTGGTTGCAAACGTTACTATTTTAACGGACTTTGTTATTCTTGATATTCCCGAGGACGATAGTATGTCGATTATCCTTGGTAGACCCTTTTTTAATACTGCATGGGCTGTTATTGACTGCAACAAAGTCAATGTCAATTTTCATGTTAATGGTAATGAGCATACGGTACACTTTCCGAGGAAACAACCTCAAGTCCACAGTATCAATTCTATTAGAAAAATTTCAACGATCACTACTCGATGTTTTGAACTCCCTCTTCCTAGTGTCAAGAAGAAATATGATATTCTTATTGTTGGGGACATACATATCCCCGTTGAGGTAACCTGGAGTTATTCGAAAATTCTCCGGTTTCATATTATTCAGAAAGAGTTTGTTAACAAGACTTGATCAACCTTGTTAGTGGATTCCTTCTAATGAGCATGAGATGGATGAAATTAGAAAGCACAACTCTCGGTACCCTCCTTTTACTTTCTGTTATTTAGATTAAATAAAGCAACAATAGTATTTTTCTGTCTGTTTACGGAATTATGCTTGCAATAAAAAGATACCCCAAAATAAAAGGTTCTCCAAATGTCCCGAAAATGAAATATGACTTTTGTAGAATATTTAAGAATATTTGGCGCTGAGAACACACCAGGGGGACACACCACCTGGCCACGAGGGTCCAGGCCGCGCCCACACCCCCTAGGCGCGCCCCTTGCCTCGTGGGCCCCACATGCCCCCCTCCACTTATTCCAGCACCCACACACTTCATCTTCCTCTAGAAAAAAATCCTCTCATAGCTCAAACCCGTGTTCTAGCTCATCTTGCTGCCATTTTTGATCTCCTTGCTCAAAGCTCCATTCACAAAACTGTTTGGGGAGATTGTTCTTCGGTATGTGGCTCCTGCAATGGTCCAATTAGTTTTTGTTCTAGTGCTTTATTTATTGCAAATTTTTGCTGCTTAGGTGACCCTGTTCTTGAGATTGCATGTCAAATTTATGTGGTCCCAAGTAGTTTCATTGCATGATATAGTCTCTAGGCACTTGTGGGGGTCGTTGCTATCAATCTTGTTGAGTTTGGTTCACTTTTGTTTTGAGTCACTAAAAATTTCAGAAATTTTTCAGAGGAAGAAAATGTTGAGGAGATTGTTGAGAGGCTCTTCGAGCCGAAGCTCCAAGGATAAGCGGAGTGAGGAGAATAGAAATCCCAAATACAATCTTCCTTACACTGCAGAAGTTCGACCGTGTGAATGGCCTTGTGATGAGTTCTTGAGAGTCGCCGGAATTTATGAAGACTTTTATTACTTGGCTGAGAATGCAAGCCTCACCGACTTCCTCCACGACCAACGCGTACATTAGCTCTTACTCACTAATATTTTCGTGCAAATGTTTTATTTCCATGCTAAGAAATCACCACCTTCAGTGGAGTTTCACTTATATGATGATGTTAGGGAGATGTCATTGTATAATTTTTGTCAGGTCTGTAAGATACCCTTTGTGGGCAGCA
Source organism: Secale cereale (assembly GCA_902687465.1). Lineage (NCBI taxonomy): Eukaryota > Viridiplantae > Streptophyta > Magnoliopsida > Poales > Poaceae > Secale > Secale cereale. Next base: position 36,066,512 of record LR738710.1, read on the forward strand.
TAGAGGAACCACATCGTAATGATGTGGAGGGGTTTATTGATACAATTGCTATAGGGGAAATGAGGAAAGTTTCAGATGCAAGAATCACTAGCATACATTTTCCTGTTCTACTTTACTTTGTGATATTTACTAGTAGATGCTTAATTGGTCATGGGAACAGTGGAAATCTTAGTGCCCCTGATATTGTCATTTTGCGCCATGATTTGTTTCGTGATACCAATTTTAGCTTAGGCGCTATTGTTGCTAAATGATTAAGTCTCAATCATACAAAGGGGCCCATCTTCAGAGGCATTTTTGCTTCACGCCTTGCTGAACACTTTGAGATACCTATTAGGCATTATGAGAAGGAGGATAAGTTGTTGCCCCCTGTTTTTCTAGATTATAAGAGTATGGTAGCACATGATTTTATTGTTAAAGATAAGAAGATGTTGCTTAAATGTAAATTGATATTTGATAAAAAGTACTATGAGATTGTTACCTTGCATGCACCCTATTTGTTTAACATACTTTCAGGCACGTACCTCATCTTGCCAGAGGCCGTTTATGCGTACTGGAGCCTGGGACAAGTTCCAAAGCCTGAGCCAGAGCCACCACTTGACCCTTATCGGCAGTTAGTTTATCAGTGGGATCCGGAGAACACTCCTCTGTACACCGAAGAGAGTAGCTTTAATCCGTGGCCATGGACCGACTTATGCCAAAAGCCTAAGCTTGGGGGAGTATGTATTTCTCACCGACATTACATTCATGTTCACACACTCATCCCAGTTGTCGATGTTCATAATTTTTCATTGTACTATCCATGCTAGCTTATTTTCTTTTCTAAGCCTTCTTCTAGTGTGTCAGAAAAACCTTAAGAAAAACCAAAAAAATTTGTTGTACCTTTTAGCTAGTTTACTTTAAATGCCTGTAGTAGTAGTAGTAATTAAAAGAAAACCCAAACATATTTCTCGTTCTTCTTTTTGCTTGTTGGGAGCTTTCCCGTGTAAATAGTTTTATTTCTTTTCTTTGGGGGTCGAGAGGAGAAGACCATGATGAAAATATTGAGTGGCTCTCATATGCATTATTATAGATTTAACCAAGAGCCCATAATACCTTGTCTTCTCCCTTGTATTAAATGCTTGCATATTCCAGCTTAGTCCAATGCACGTCCACTATTATTATTATCCACACCGTTCAGTCGTGCGAGTGAAAGGGAATAATGACAATATATGATGGACTGATTGAGATGAGAGAAGTTGGTATGAACTCGACCTACCTTGTCTTTGTAAATATGATTAGTTCATCATTCCTGATTCAGCCTATTATGAATGAAACATGCTTGCAATGACAATTAGAGATTATAGTTGCTAATGCCATGCTTAATTAGCTAGGAGTTTATAATGGTTTACCTCGCGTGCTGATGTCTACTACGCAACCTTCTTCTTGTAGACGTTGTTGGGCCTCCAAGTGCAGAGGTTATTAGGACAGTAGCAAATTTCCCTCAAGTGGATCACCTAAGGTTTATCAATCCATGGGAGACATAGGATGAAGATGGCCTCTCTCAAACAACCCTGCAACCAAATAACAAAGAGTCTCTTGTGTCCCCAACACACCCAATACAATGGCAAATTGTATAGGTGCACTAGTTCGGCGAAGAGATGGTGATACAAGTGCAATATGGATGGTAGATATAGGTTTTTGTAATCTGAAAATATTAAAACAGCAAGGTAACTAATGATAAAAGTGAGCACAAACGGTACAAGTTCACACGAGGCCTAGGGTTCATACTTTCACTAGTGCAAGTTCTCTCAACAATAATAACATAACTGGATCATATAACTATCCCTCAACATGTAACAAAGAGTCACTCCAAAGTCACTAATAGCGGAGAACAAACGAAGAGATTATTGTAGGGTACGAAACCACCTCAAAGTTATTCTTTCTAATCGATCTATTCAAGAGTCCGTAGTAAAATAACACGAAGCTATTCTTTCCGTTCGATCTATCCTAGAGTTCGTACTAGAATAACACCTTAAGACACACATCAACCAAAACCCTAATGTCACCTAGATACTCCATTGTCACCTCAAGTATCCATGGGCATGATTATATGATATGCATCACATAATCTCAGATTCATCTATTCAACCAACACAAAGAACTTTAAAGAGTGCCCCAAAGTTTCTATCGGAAAGTAAAGACAAAAACGTGTGCCAATCCCTATGCATAAGTTCACAAGGTCACTGAACCCGCAAGTTGATCACCAAAACATACATTAAGTAGATCACGTGAATATCCCATTGTCACCACACATAAGCACATGCAAGACATACATCAAGTGTTCTCAAATACTTAAAGACTCAATCCAATAAGATAAATTCAAAGGGAAAACTCAATCCATTACAAGAAGTAGAGGGGGAGAAACATCATAAGATCCAACTACAGTAGCAAAGCTCGTGGTACTTCAAGATCGTGCCATATCAAGAACACGAGAGAGAGAGAGAGAGAGAGAGAGAGAGAGAGAGAGATCAAACACATAGCTACTGGTACATACCCTCAGGCCCGAGGGTGACCTACTCTCTCCTCGTCATGGAAAGCACCACGATGATGAAGATGGCCATCGGTGAGGGATCCCCCCTCCGGCAAGGTGCCGGAACAGGGTCCCGATTGGTTTTTGGTGGATACAGAGGCTTGCGGTGGCAGAACTCCCGATCTAGGTTATTTTCTGGAAGTGTGGGTATATATAAGAGGTGTTGGAGTCGGGAACAAGTCAGGGGGGGTCCCCAAGGCGGCCACGAGATAGGAGGGCGCGCCCCCACCCTCATGGTGGCCTCGGGACTCTTCTGGTCCACCTCCGGTACTCCGTGGGCTTCTTCTGGTCCAAAAACAACCTCCGTGCAATTTCAGGTCAATTGGACTCCGTTTGATATTTCTTTTCTGCGAAACACTGAAATAGGCAAAATACAGCAATTTGCACTAGGCCTTTGGTTAGTAGGTTAGTCCCAAAAATAATATAAAAGTGCAGATTAAATCCCACTAAACATTCAAAACAGATAATATAATAGCATTGAACAATCAAAAATTATAGATACGTTGGAGACGTATCAAGCATCCCCAAACTTAATTCCTGCTCGTTCTCGAGTAGGTAAATGATAAAAACAGATTTTTTTATGTGGAATGCTACCTAACATAATTATCAATGTAATTTTCTTTATTTTGGCATGAATGTTGAGATCCGAAAGATTCAAGGCAAAAGTTTAATATTGACATAAAAATAATAATACTTCAAGCATACTAACAAAGCAATTATGTCTTCTCAAAATAACATGGCCAAAGAAAGTTTATCCCTACAAAATCATATAGTTTGGCTATGCTCCATCTTCGTCACAAAAAATATTCAAATCATAACATAATTATCAATGTAATTTTCTTTATTGTGGCATGAATGTTGAGATCCAAAAGATTCAAGGCAAAAGTTTAATATTGACATAAAAATAATAATACTTCAAGCATACTAACAAAGCAATTATGTCTTCTCAAAATAACATGCCCAAAGAAAGTTTATCCCTACAAAATCATATAGTTTGGCTATGCTCCATCTTCTTCACAAAATATATTCAAATCATGCACAACCCCGGTTTTAGCCAAGCAATTGTTTCATACTTCAATTTTTTCAAACTTTTTCAACTTTCACGCAATACATGAGCGTGAGCCATGGATATAGCACTATAGGTGGAATAGAGTGGTGGTTGTGGAGAAGACAAAAAATAGGAAGATGGTCTCACATCAACTAGGCGTATCAATGGGCTATGGAGATGCCCATCAATAGATATCAATGTGAGTGAGTAGGGATTGTCATGCAACGGATGCACTAGAGCTATAAATGTATGAAAGCTCAACAAGAGAAACTAAGTGGGTGTGCATCCAACTTTCTTGCTCACGAAGACCTAGGGCATTTGAGGAAGCCCATCGTTATAATATACAAGCCAAGTTCTATAATGAAAATTCCCACTAGTATATGAAAGTGACTAAACAAGAGACTTTCTATCATGAAGATCATGGTGCTACTTTGAAGCACAAGTGTGGAAAAAAGATAGTAGCATTGTCCCCCTTTTTTTTTATTTTGGGCCTTCCTTTTTTATTATTTGGCATTTCTTTTTTTTGGCCTTTATTCTTTTTTTGGCCTTTTTTCGGGACAATGCTTTAATGATGATGATCATCAAACTTCTATTTATTTACAACTCAAAGATTACAACTCGGTACTAGACCAAAATATGACTCTATATGAATGCCTCCGGCGATGTAGCGGATGTGCAATGAATAGACAGTGACATGTATGAACAATTATGCATGGTGGCCTTGCGACAAATACGATGTCAACTACATGATCATGCATGGCAATATGACAATGATGAAACGTGTCATAATAAACGGAATGGTGGAAAGTTGCATGGCAATATATCTCGGAATGGATATGGAAATGCTATAATAGGTAGGTATGGTGGCTGTTTTGAGGAAGGTATTGTAGCGACCAGACCTCAAACAGTCTGATCTCTGTGCATCAGTGTCATCCCTGGATCAGTAATGCTGACACACACAGTACTTGAAGGATTTATAACAGAGTAGCAATCACACACTTATTACATTGATAGTCCAACGATGAATTTATTACAAATAATATGGCTGAAGGCCATCTAACACGATAACAACGGAAGGCCTGGAAGATAAGTGAGTCCATCAACTCCAGCGGCATCACTGAGTATAGAACCACGACCTAAAAGGGCATCTTACTCGTCGTCTGAAAAGTATGCAACATGAAACGTTGCAGCCCGAAAACGGGTCAGCACATGGAATATGCTGGCAAGGTAACACAAGAGAATGCAATGAAAGTAAGCTATTCTATATGCAATAGGGCTAGTGGAAAGCTCTATGGTTACAGTTTTTGCGTAAAGCCAATTTTTCCCTGCTTCAAAGGAATAGATTTTAATTAACTATCATGGTAGTTCAAACATCGTTGAGAAGATATACATCCTCTCAACCCCAATTAAAGTTCATCATTAAACCCAACAAAATTAATTAAAGTAACATGATGAGATGCACATGAAAATCCAAGTACTAGATACTCAAGACGTCCATAACCGGGGACATGGCTAATCATGATCAGTTTGTACACTCTGGAGAGGTTTGAGCACTTTTCCCACAAGACTCGATCGCCTCCGTTTGGTTTCTCGCACTGCATGGTGTTTGAGAAACGGATGACCGAGACATAGTCTTTCAGACGCGCTAGCACCTTACGATCGGGCGGACCGTACCAACCTATATCCCCTACATCTGCTAGTCCACCACTGTAAGAGTTCGCACGACTTACTCATACTATGCTAGAGCCCATAATAGCATTGTGGCTGCACACGGAAGTTTCTAGTATGAATAATCTCATGATGCCTCAATCCGTTTCTCTTATAGTGGTGGACCCAAAAAAACAAGCAATCACTGGAATACCCAGATGCCTCAATCCACCTAGATGTGTATTAATGTTGCCACCTTAAGTTGAACCATTAATTAACAAACTCACATCTATCATGGATTTCACTCACCCAATCCACGTCTACGAGCATAGCATGTCCTAACAGCAAACGTAGAAGTAACTCACAAAGGTTTGAATGTAATGCAGGTAATAGGTACTACCTCAATATACTTCCCAGTCCCACAAGTTAATTAATCCTACTCATGCAATGTGTGAGGGTTGTACTAATGCAATAAAAACTGGGTAATTGGAAAACATGATAAAAGTGTTACTTGCCTTGCTGATGATCCACAAAACCTAGAGACTCAAAGTAGCAAGCGGCGCACTCCGGGTACTCTATCGCAAACAAACAAGCATACAATAAGTACTTAACTAATGCACGGGTAAAACTCAAATAAGAGATCTAACCAGAAAGTTCAACTTAAGAACTCCGGTTTGCAAAAAGAATCAACTCGAAAGAAGCAACGAAACTCAACTGCGAAAGAAACGAGCTCCGGTTTACTAGTTGGCCTAAAGTCAAATTTTACATTAGCCAAAACCTTGTTCAAGTTGATTAAACGTAAAGAGGGCATCGAGACGAAGATCTGGGATTTTGAATCACCTGATTCCGACTCTCGAGCGAAAAGAAAAATGAAAAACAACATCAGGGCAGAAATCGCGATCGGAATAACCGCGGATAAAAACCCCGAAAAAGAAAACGGACGAACAGGCTAACGAACGAACGTTCGCTGTCTGCTGCTAACTAACGAAATCCGTTCGTTAAAATGAACGTACGGACGAACGTCCGCTAAATAACTAAACCGACGAAAAACCGAACCGATCTAATCTAAATAAAAAAACAGATCTAGGGTTTTCCTAAAAAAACGATCGGTCTTTTGGAGAAAACCGATGGCGGCGGCGGTTGCTACCATGGCGGCGGCGTCGAAAGTCCGGCGGCTCCGGCGTGGCAGCGCAGCGGCGAGACGCGGCGGGGCGGCGACGGCGGTGGCGCGGCGCGATGCGGGTGGCGGCGATGCGGCACGGCGCGGGATGCGGAGGCGGCGGCGGCGCGGGCGGCGGCGATGGTGGCGGTGCGGGGGGCAGCGATGGCGGCGGCGCGGGATGCGGCGGCGGCTTAGGGTTTCGGGCGGGGCTGGCGGGATGGCGGGGCGAGGCGAGGCGAGTTGGGCCGGCGGCTGCACCTTATAAAGTCCGAAGTCCTAATCCTATACGAGTCTAAGTCCGTTCACTTTTTTAAATAGAGTCCCGGCGCAGAAAAACTAACGAAAGAAATACTAGAAGGACTCCAAAAATCCTGAAATAAATTTTCGCCGTCCTCTAATAATATTTAGGACAAAGTGAACATTTTTCCCGGACCTAATTGCAATTTTGAAAAACGCGTATTTTTCCTATGCAAATAAATCCGCAAATAAATCCAAAAAAACACCAAAAGTGATTTTAACATTTTTCCTCCAATATTTCTGTTATTTTGGAGAAGTCATATTATCTCCGCTCATATTTTGTATTTAGAAATATTTTTAGGAGAGAAAAATAATTAGAATCACACTGTCCTCGTACCGGTATTCGAGCGAACTCAAATACGAAAGCGGTAAAATTCCCAACTCTCAACTCTCTCCGTAGGTCCTTGAGTTGCTTAGAATTTCGAGAAACGCTACAACAAAAATGCAAAAGAACATACAATGCAATATGATCTATGTATAACAATCCAAATTGAAAATTTGGGATGTTACAGGTATATGGTGGGTGTATGATAGCGGCGAAAGTTCGCGGTACAAGAGAGGCTAGCAATGGCAGAAGGGTGAGAGTGCGTATAATCCATGGACTCAACATTAGTCATAAAGAACTCACATACTTATTGCAAAAATCTACAAGTCATCAAAACAAAGTACTGCACGCATGCTCCTAGGGGATGGGTTGGTAGGAGTTAACCATCGCGCGATCCTGACCTCCACACAAAGGATGACAATCGAAGAAACACCCAATGCTTCAAATTTGTCACACAACGGTTACCATACGTGCATGCTACGGGATTTTCAAACCTCAACACAAGTATTTTGCAAATTCACAACTACTCTACTAGCATGACTCTAATATCATCATCCTCATACCTCAAAACAATCATCAAGCATCAAACTTCTCATAGTATTCAATGCACTTTATATGAAAGTTTTTATTATACCCATCTTGGATGCCCATCATATTAGGACTAAATTCATAACCAAAGCAAATAGCCATGCTGTTATAAAAGACTCTCAAAATAATATAAGTTAAGCATGAGAGTTCATATATTTCTTCAAAGTAAAACCACCGCCGTGCTCTAAAAACATATAAGTGAGCACTAGAGAAAACAACAAACTACTCCGAAAGATATAAGTGAAGATCAATAAGTAGTTGTTATGTAACTATGTGAAGACTCTCTAACATTTAATACTTTAAGATCTTGGGATATTATTCAAACAGCAAGCAAAACGAAATAAAACAAAATGACGCTCCAAGCAAGACACATATCATGTGGTGAATAAAAATATAGTCTCAAGTAAAGTTACCGATAGACGAAGACTAAAGAGGGGATGCCTTAACGGGGCACCGGGGCATCCCCAATCTTAGGCTCTTGGTTGTCCTTGAATATTACCTTGGGGTGCCTTGGGCACCCCCAAGCTTAGTCTCTTTCCATTCCTTATTCCATAGTCCATCGAATCTTTACCCAAAACTTGAAAACTTCACAACACAAAACTCAATAGAAAACTCGTAAGCTCCGTTAGTATAAGAAAATAAAACCAGCACTTAGGTACTGTTGTGAACTCATTCTAAATTCATATTGGTGTAATATTAACTTTATTCCAACTTCTCTATGGTTCATACCCTCCGATACTACTCATAGATTCATCAAAATAAACAAACAACACATAGAAAATAGAATCAGACAAAAACAAAACACTCTATAGCAATCTGTAACTTACGAATACTTCTGTAACTCAAACAATTCTGAAATAAATTGGTGAACGTGAGGAATTTGTCTATTAATCTTATGCAAAAAGAATTAACTTAAAAGCACTCTCCAGTAAAAAATGGCAGCTAATCTCGTGAGCGCAAAAGTTTCTATTTTTTACAGCAAGATCATATTAACTTTCACCCCAAGTCTTCCCAAAGGTTCTACTTGGCACTTTATTGAAATAAAAGCTATACAACATGATTAATACAGTAGATTAATCATGTGGACACACGAAAAAAGTAGGGGTAAATATTGAGTTGTCTCCAAACAAGCGCTTTTCTTTAATGTCTTTCTAGCTAGGCATGATGATGATAATGATGCTCACATGAAAGTAAAGAATTGAAACACAAAGAGAGCATCATGAATTGCATGACAAGCACATATATGTCTGACCCACTTCCTATGCATAGGGATTTTGTGAGCAAACACTACAAGAAATATGTCAACTTGTGACCACCACTATTGGTCACTGAATGGTCACAAATTTCCATTTGTGACCTTTTTGTGACCAAAAACATAAGGTCAAAAGCTGGCCGTCATAAACTGACTATAGCGACCTTTCTTCTGAAATGGTCGCAAACGTTTTTGACCAAAATATGCCTACTGTCGTGTTTTGGTCACTAGCAGCCTCCCCAGACCACATAGGCATCCAGCGTGGCAAGCTGATGTGGCACAAGAATCGGCCCGGTCCAATTCGGTGTTTTAGATGGGCCAAGCCCATTAATTCAGCCCATTTGTATTTTTTCCTATGATTTTTTTGTCAGCTTCATGGACCTAGCCCAACAATTTGGCCTTTTTATTTTCTGGGTCATGGCCTTTTTACGAACCATTTCATTAAGCCTATTTTTCTGGTTTTTCTGATCCACTATAGTTTGGGCCACAGCCTTTTTAGAGCCCAAATATTATTTTGTCAAGTAGAACATTTGGTCTTTTTCATTCACAGCTTTCAATTTACACATTTGAACAGCAACAAATCAATAAATCTCTCAATTAACTGATTTAATCCAGAAATCATCCAATCAAATACTCACAAGAGCACATACACGTTTGCACGTCCAACAAGTGCACATATAATCAAAAATAGATACACAAGCACCAAAACTTGGTGGCAACATCAACTAAAACTATGGCGCACATCTCCAAGCTTCGTCTAATCTTCTGTCACAGCAGCAACCTCGCCGACATTAGATCCTGATCAAGATAAGCTATTAGTGAAATACACTGGAAGTAAATAAGGCTAAAATTTATACATACATGCCATCACAATTAATATAGCATTATGAGTTCACCGTTAGCCCTGACTAATGTATACTCTACTTATCATATAGATATAGTATGGCGGAGCTGTAAAGGTAGTTCCTCATTGCAATTCAATCAGGTTATAATAAACTTATTTACAACAGGGAGACAAACCTACTCAGAAGACTCGGTTCAAGTAAAATGTGTGGCTCAACAAACAAGTGCGACCAAGCATTTTACACCAATGCACGACAACATATCAAAAACACGTGATTAGAGATTTCATATCTAATTTCACCCAGGCAAGGAAAACAAAGGACTCTTGAAGCTAACCTGTACACCTTCAACTTGCATCTCCTGAATCAACTCGGTGAAAGCACCTGTTAGGCATAGATTCTGGTCACACATATAAACATGAAATGTTTAAAACAATAGAAAATTAGATACATCGTATCACTTCAGCAGTTTAGTTTGAACGAAGAAAAAAGACGGTAGACCAACAAGATCATCATTTGTATACCCCTACCACTCGAAAACTAGATACATCATTTCGCTTCAGCAGTTTAGCCTTGTTGTTTGCAAATCTTTATGGAAAATCATAAAGAACTAATTGTTTGCGCAAAGCATGATTCAGATTAAGCCAACAAGAATATATTGGGGGGAGTGGAGTGGAATGGAAGGAGAGCAGGCACCTGTGCCGGCGATGACAACGGCTTTGTCGTAGGTGACAGTGTTTGTGTTGTCCACTTGGTAACCCACACCATGGCTCGTCAAGTGGGCTGTATCGGAGCAGCACAGGAGGCAGGAGGCGTCAGTACAGTGGGGTCGGTGTCAAAACTGCAGGCAATACATGCAGTACACCATTATTGTTGACGGAAATCGTCTTACCTCCACCTGATAGTTTCAAAATCGCTTCCCCCTGTAGTATAGTTGGGTTGTCGTCAGTAAACTCAATCAATTTTCCTGAAAGGCAACAAGAACTTATCAATATATTGCAAGGCCAGAGAGCATTTGATTACGTGTAGGGACTAGCTGAACTGACCATCATCTTGCTTAACCCAGCCAAGCTAATGGTATGAACAAATCAAAGTCGTTGGATTTGGAAGTGTAGCTAAAAGATAGAAAATGCAAATTAACTATAATGTCACTGCTAAAGAAGCATAAATAGCAATCAATGTATAATGGAAAAACAGAACAGAAGGAATTATTTTCAGAAAGTACATATCACCTACATACTTTTTTTTGCTACATCAGTTGGTGAAGGCGTTCTTGCATATGTCTAAAATAGTACTATTATGTTCAGAACAGACACAACACAAAAAATGCCATGAAACTTGGAAGATCATAACAGGGAATATAACCTTGATTAAGGGTTGGACCTCTATTCTAGATTGCTATTAAAACCTTTTCATGGTAATATGCTATTTACAAAAGTTGCCTTGATTTTAACAGGAAAATGGTACTGCTAAAATGCCAAAATAAAATGGGATAACCAGCTACTGCCAAGTCATAAATAACCGGCCTTTCCTATTTTTATCAAGTAAACTGCAAATCTAACATGAAGAGAATTGATTGTTTAAAGGTGTACAACTAATAGTCCTCAGATCAAAGCTGAATACTCTATGAGATAAAATGTGTTCCATGCAAAAAACAAAATCATCCAAGAACATTAGAAATATTACCTGGTGTGTGTACAGCTTCACATAGATTAGTGGGTTCATCTTGTTGTAATGCTTGACAGCACAATGGACATTCTCAGGTACATACACCAGAACCAACTTCAGAAAGAGTTCATCCTTCTCAAATGTATAAAATAAACAATGCTTCAGAGCCATGATAAACAAAAATAATAACACAACACAATTCTAACCATCACTATCTAATTATCTGGCCAGATCAATTCACCGACAAAGAATCACTCAATCCATCTAGTTTGTGAACATAAATAATCTTGGTCCTTGATTTGAAGAAGAAATAAAAACGGAGTGGCCAGGAACAATATGCCATGGAAATTGCTGAATGTTTCTTAACAAAATGGAGCAACCATGCATCACACAGCCAGTAGTACATATATACATGGATAAAATAAATAAATAAACGGAGAGGAGGAACATGTGGCGGAGCGGTGGGGTGGTTACCTGGGTAATAATGCCGCTGGGCGCCGGCGCCGGCTTGGCCGATCGGTCCAGGTACACGTCGCCCATCTGCTACTTGTCCAGAGGAGAGGGAGCCGGCAAGGGAGCGGATTCGCCCCTGCTTCCCTCATAAACTGGAGAGATGGATCTCCCTGCGGATTTCCGTCTGCGAGACGTGGCGCAGGCAGGCGGTGAGGAGATCCAAGGGAAGGGAAGGAAGAAGTAAATCCCCTCGAGGTCGGAGAAGAGGGGGATTTGGAGCCCCCAACAACCGGGAAACAACCGGGAAACAAGAAGAAACGGAGAGAAGATCCAGGCGGAGAAGAGAGATCGAGCGGGCGGGCGAGCGGCCGTGGCGGCAAGGAGCAGGGATTGACTGGATTCGGCCGTCGTCGTCTCCGATCCTCTGACGGGAGGGGAGGGGAGGGGAGGGGAAAGAATCAGCGGTCGGCGGCGGCGGTGGTCGACGAGGTCACAGACCGGAGCCGCGGGGGAGCGTAGGAGGCGGATGGCGGTGGAGAGAGGCGCCATGGCTGACATCGCAGGGCGCCGCGAAGGTGAAGAAGAGGGGCTTGGAGTCCCGCGTGCGCGGTGTGAGAGGAGGAGGAGGAGGGACACAGCGGCGGGGCTGAGGTCGGGGGAGATGAGGAGGTCGTCGGCGGCGTGGATGGGGGGAGGCCGCCGGCGGGGTAGGGATGGGGGATGGCAGTGGACGACGAGGTCACAGAGGGGGAGAGATTGGACTGGGAGGTGGCGGCGAGGAGATGGGGGAGGAGGGGTGCGATGGGGGGAGGGGTGTGATTGGATCGGTAGGGCTAGGGTTTGGGCTGCGATGGGGGTATCTCTTTTTCTTTTCTTTTTTTTGCTGTAGATAGATGGATGGATGGATGGATGTGGGATGGTGAGATGGATGGATGCATGGATGGGCGCCATGTCATCGATCCGGGGGAAGAGTCCTGATTGGTTCGGAAAACCAGTGATTTAAAAAAGTATCTAAGTACTAAAAATATCTAAGGGATTTTGTGAAGTAGCTACCAAAAATATTTTGCAAAAGGACACCATACAAATTTTCACTAGAGTTAGACCACATATTATGGATAAGTACCAATTTGTATGCATTTCTGATCTTTCTAGCTATTTTTAATCATTTTCCAAATGCCCAAAATGAGTTTTTTTGTGAAGGACCTACCATGTATTTGTTGCAAAATTGTACCAAATCAATTTTCTAAAATACTAGGCCATATTTAATGCACAATTGACAAACTGGTTGTGTGTCAAAAGTTTTGATCCACCTCTCGTGAAAAAGACAAATTTCGGCCGATTCAGTTGGAAGTGGGTCAAATTTGAACTGTAGCTGCCTTGTAGTTTGCTCTTTATTTTTTACAAAAATCATTTCTAGGTACATAAGTATCTATTTAATCAGAGAAACACCAAAAAAATACCAAGATTCAACCACTAGCTAGGAACGGTCATTCCCGCCGTTTTGACCGCATTTTGAAACGGGCATAAAAAATTCAAAAAAAAATCAAAAAGTTGGAAAACCTTTGCTTTGTGTCATTATATATGACCAAGTTACCAGGAAAAATAACAAACTTGTAATACGTTAATTATTTTTAAAAAGTGTTCTCAGAAACGAGCTATCAAGCGTGAAGATTCATGGCTTTCAAGCCAAATGATCAATCTTATGGCCACATTCATGGCATAGTTTGTTCAAATGATCTCATATTGTGCACAATGGTGCATATTGGAATGGCAAACAATTATGCCTAAGGAAGTTTTCATTTTCTTTGGACGAAAAATTCATTTTCCATTTTTCGAGTGCCCAAAAGGAGGTTTTTTTGTGAAGGACCTCCCAAATAATTGTTGCAAAATTGGACCAAATCATTTTTATAAAATAATAGGTCATATTTAACGCACAATTGACTAAATGGTTGGGTGTAAAAAGTTCTGATCCACCTCTCGTAAAAAAGACAAATTTCGGCCGATTCAGGTGGAAGTGGGTCAAATTTGAACTGTAGCTGCCTTGTAGTTTGCTCTTTATTTTTTACAAAAATCATTTCTAGGTACATAAGTATCTATTTAATCAGAGAAACACCAAAAATAATTCCAAGATTCAACCACTAGCTAGGAACGGTCATTCCCGCCGTTTTGACCGCATTTTGAAACGGGCATAAAAAATTCAAAAAAAATCAAAAAGTTGGAAAACCTTCCCATTGTGTCATTATATATGACCAAGTTACCAGGAAAAATAATAAACTTGTAATACGGCAATTCTTTTAAAAAAGTGTTCTCAGAAATGAGCAATCATGCATGAAGATTCATGGCTTTCAAGCCAAATGATCAATCCTATGGCCACATTCATGGCATAGTTTGTTCAAATGATCTCATATTGTGCACAAGGGTGCATCTTGGAATGGCAAACAATGTTGCCTAAGGAAGTTTTCATTTTCTTTGGACGAAAAATTCATTTTCCATTTTTCGAGTGCCCAAAAGGAGGTTTTTTTGTGAAGGACCTCCCAAATAATTGTTGCAAAATTTTACCAAATCAATTTTCTAAAATACTAGGACATATTTAATGCACAATTGACAAAATGGTTGGGTGTAAAAAGTTTTGATCCACCTCTCGTGAAAAAGACAAATTTCCGCCGATTCAGCTGGAAGCGGGTCAAATTTGAACTGCGGCTGCCTCATAGTTTGCTATTTATTTTTTTCAAAAATCATTTCTAGGTACATATGTACCTATTTAATCATAAATACATGGTTTGGTGGCGATACGTCGAGGTTTGGGCGGTGGTCGAGGGCCCCAACTCTAGAGTGCGTAAACTCGCATGCCCGCTGCGTGGTCACCGCGTGACTGTGGCGTTGCCATGTGTTCTGGGCGGCCTAGGCATGTCTAGTGGGTTGGCCACTCCCCAGGTAGGTGCTAGGAAGAAAATTACAACATAAGATTCTCACGATGAGACCGATCGATGCTCAAACATGAATTAGCAGCCAAGTGTTTGATTAGCGGTACGGAAAATGCACATGGCTAATGGGCGTGAGTTTTGGTTGAGGCTGATCAGTTACTAAGAAGACCGTCTTCACAAATTTTCAGCTCAAAAGGAGGAGTCTAGGTGGTACTTGCTTTGCAAAGTACCACACTGGACATAAATACGAATGTTGAAGATGGGCTCAAAATAATGAATGGATTGAGCTGGCATTTGGTGGAGAATAGTTATTTGGGCATAGGAAAGCACTGTAGAAAATGGATACCATTTGGACATGCCAAAGTGGTACTTCCTTCACAAAGTGTTTTTTTGAACATAATAGGAAAATGAATATTTTTGAACTAGGCAAGGAAGGTTTTTTACATATTTGACAAAGATATGACCCAAAGAATTTATGAGATTTTTTGGGGAATTTTGGGAATGACAGAAATATAGGTTGCTTCACAACCTAGGGCAAAAACTGCCACATGGACATGACACATAGGCAAAACTGATGAGGTGGTGCCTAGTCGTAGCAACCCACCATAATTTTCAAGGTTATGACCATCTATATTTGTCATGAACAGCTAGAAATAAGGCAGCGAACCAGTGCTATCTGCTTTGTGACCATTTCGTGTAAGGAGATTATGACCTTTCTGACCAAAATGGTCGTTATAGTTTAGGGTTTGGAGCCCCCCGAACAGCTTTTGACCAATTGGTCTGAAATGGTCATAGATCTATGACCAATTCTTCCAGGGTCACTAACAAAAGGTCATAAGTTGACATATTTCTTGTAGTGAAACAACTTACGGGACCAATAATCAACTAGCATAGGAAAGCAAAACAAGCATAGCTTCAAGATTTTCAACGCATCGAGAGGAAACTTGATATTATTGCAATTCCTACGAGCATATGTTCCTCCCTCATAATAATTTTTAGTAGCATCATGAATGAATTCAACAATATAACCATAACATAAAGCATGCTTTTCATGATCTACAGGCATAGAAAATTTACTACTCTCTACATAAGCAAAATTCTTCTCATTCGGAATAGTGGGAGTATCATAAGAAACTCGAATACTATAAACTATTTCCACATTAAAAGAGTAATGTTTAGAAAAAGGGTAATCATAATCATGACAAGTTTTATAAATATAATCATCAGTACTTTTTATGGGATAAGTGTCATCACAATAATCATCATAAGTAGCAACTTTGTTCTCATCATAATAAATTGAAACTTCTTCCAAGATAGTGGAATCATTACTAAATAAAGTCATGACCTCTCCTAATCCACTTTCATCAATATTATCATCATAAATAGGAGGCATGCTATTATCATAATAAATTTGCATATCAAAACTTGTGAGGCTAAAAATATCATTTGTACCAAACGTAGCATCCCCAAGCTTGGGACAAACATTAATTGCAGTAAATAAATTCTCAAACATGTTGTCGGATTACGGGCTCCACAAACCCAAGAAGTACGAACACAGGGGCGTGAACAAAGATCTCTCCCACTCGCGTCTACCTAGCGTCTCGCCCTCATCCGGTGAAGAGATTCAAGTGAACAACAAGTAAAGCACACAAGAATTTACCCAGGTTCAGGCCACCTTGTGGTGTAAAACCCTACTTCATGCTTTGGTGGATTGGCCTCGGGAGGGCTTGAATATGGATGAGTACAGTGGTTCCTGAGCTCAGGAGGAGAGCTCGTGAAGGTCAGGAGGCAAGGGTTCTTGCTCCTTGTGCGAGGGCGGAGTTTCTAGATCTGATCCCCCTCCATAGTGAAGATCCTAGGTACTTATATAGGCGGCCAGGGTCCTCTTCCCCCGAAATGTTTAGGCGGGAAGGGATCCCACAAAGGCCATTTTGAGCGGGAACACAAGGACGTTCCTACCCTGACAAAAGCAGTCTTCGCCTGCAAAGGGATCCGGTGATGACGCGGTGGTGGGCTCGGTGGTGACATCCTCCCTGTCATCCTTGCGGTCTTCAGTCTTGTTGCACCAATGGGGAAACCTTTGTCCTGCTCCTCGGGGACCTGCGCCTGCACTGTCTCCCTTGCACCAAAACGGCAACTGCGCTGCTGGCATGCGCTGGCACCCGCTGGCACGGTGCGTCACTGCTTGCGTCACTGCCTCCTCCTGAGGAAGGCTTGGCCTTGGATTCTCCGCACCTCCGGAGCAAACTAGCCGAGGCCGCTCCTGAGGAGGTCTTGACGTCGTTCTCCTTGTGAGGTCCAGCCCCCTCGCGAGGGTCTTGAGCAGCTGGTCGGTCAGCTGGGCCGTACCAGGCCATGGCAGGAGCGCGCTGCAGCCTGCAGACAGGCGAGTCTGGGTACCCTGGTTCCCAGGATGCCGACAGTAGCCCACTGGCCCAAGGCGCGCGCGGAGTTGGCTTCGAGGCAAAGCCTTTAGTCGAGGATGAAGCGCCGCGGGCCCCAAAGGTTGTGGGCCAGGCTTGCACGCGATGGTTGGATGGGACGTGGGCGACTCCGCTTCCCACGCAGTCTTGGCACTCGTGCGTTTTGCCAATCGCACAACCGATAGGCGGACTTCCTGTTGTTGCCCCTACTTTCTTGCCCTTCAATCGCTTCTTCACTTTCCTTGCCTTCTGTGTCCCCTCCTTTCTTGCCGCCATGCCGCGCAGGGCGAAAAAGAGGGGAACCGGCGAATCTGCCACACCGCCGCAGGTGCTCGAGCCGGCGCTGGGTCGCTCCCTCGTGGTGAATCAGGAGGGTTTGGACAAGGTGCGTCGCGCCTTGGCCGACGCATCTAACAAGTGGGGGGCGATCCGGGTCTGGCTTGCCTCCCGGCCGACGGTGGAGCTAGGCGCCAATGACATGCAGCTCCACCTCCACGCCATCTTCGGGGGTCTCCTCCCCCCTTTTTCCGCCTTCTTCTATGCGGTGCTCATGCATTACCGGATTCGGGCGCTGCACCTGGACCCTGGGTCCATCATCCTCCTCTCCGGCTTCACGTTTCTGTGCGAAGCTTTCATCGGCGTTTCCCCGTCTGTGGCCTTGCTTCGCCACTTCTTCGCCCTCCATCTGGTCGACAGGGGGTAGCGCTCGGGGTGTGTGTCGCTGCCCATGGTGGAGGCGACTGCTACCTCCGGAATCGACTTCTCGCTCCACCCGACCACGACGGGGTTTCGTCGGCAGTGGGTGTATGTTGATGCCACTGCGTACAGCCCCCAGTTCCACCTTCCCGACGTGCCGGTGGTGCCGAACTCGGGCTGGGAGCACGAGGCCCTCTCGGATCCATGGGCGGAGCCAGTTATGTGTCGGCTGGCCAGCCTGAGGAGGAATGGGCTGACCCTAGCGATGGTGGTGAGGGACTTCCGTGTCCTACGTGTCGCCCCGCTTCAGCACCACTCTCACCCGATGTGGGCCCTCTCCGGTCTTGATGATCGTGCGCAGCTTCAGAGGAAGCAGCTCCCTCCCGAGACGCCCTAGGGGTTGCTCCAGCCACTCGTCGGAGGAGTGCATGAAGCACGCCCTGTCTCCGTGACTCCCTTGTACTTGGCTCCTGTGGCCGGAAGAGCTTTCTCTGAGAAGATGCCCCTCTTCGATGCGCGGGGACTGTTGTCGGGGGGCGCCTCTGATCCTCATGACGGTCCCTTGGTGATGGTGCCAGGGCTCACGAGCCCAACCTTCCCTTTCGGGGCGGATGCGTCAAGTGGAGCCCCTGATCTAAGGTCCTCCCCGCCCCCGGGGCAAGCGGATGAAGCACGTGCGCCAGTGTCGACGGAGATGGCGGAAGGTACCGAGGCGCCGCTGGCTCCTGAGGTGGCTGAAGGGGAGGCACAGCAGTCTCCGATCGGGGCGAGTCTGGAGGACGTCGCAGCGGGAAATGGAGCGCCAGCCATGGGCGCCCGCTGCGGCCCTGCCCCGGGCCTAGGCGCATCTGCCTCAAGCGGCCTCCTATCGTACTTCGCGGTGCTAGGCAAGAGGGGGAGGTTGAGGGGCAGGTACGGCCCTGCCCCGAGGGCTCTGAAGAGAAAGAAGCTGACTGTACCAGGCAGGTGCATGTTCCTCAGCTCTTCCTGTTCTTCCCAATATGGTTTTCCTGACCCCTTGCTCCACAGGGTTTCCTCTGGCTCATTCCCGAGCCGTTCGGCGAGGCTCGCAGAAGCTTCTGCCCGCGTCCCTCCTCCGGACCATGCTGGGTCTTCGGAAGACCTCGCGTGGGTTCTCAGGGGCACGCCCGGACCCTACCACGTGGGTCATGCTCCCAGCCCCGAGTGCTTCTGGGGCAAGGCAGCTCTTGGTGCGTTGGGGGCCCATCTCGTGCCCCGGGGCTTGTCTTCATCGTGGATCAGCAAGTTCTTGAGGCGGCCCGGACGGTTGACCGCCCAATAGGACCACGCCTGCCCCTCGCGTCGGAGGCAGCGCATGCTCCTGGGGTTAGCCCCGAGGCGCATGCTGAAGGAGAGGGAGAAGGAGAACCCCCTTTGGGCAGTGCGGATGTCGTGGACGAGCCAGACCGCCTCCTGGAACTTGCGCTGCGCAGGAGCGCGGTTCATCATGATCTTGTGCGGGAGGCGTCAGACGTCCTGAAGCGCCTCGAGGTCGAGGTTGCTGAAGTGCATAGGCGCGTCGAGGCCGAGGGCCTACTTCTAGCGAAGGGCTGGCGCCAGTTGAGGACCGTCGTTAACTTGAGCCAGTTGAAACATGAAACCGCCGTAAAGAAGGCGGAAGCGTCCGCATTCGCGGCTCGGGAGGCTTGGAACCGCGCCCTGGATGCGGCTCGAGACGTCGACCGCCACCGCGCAACAGCTGAGGAGCGTGAGCGTGAGCTCGAAGCCTGGAACGTCGTGCTTGAGCGTCAGGTTCGTACACGAAGGGCTGCCCTCGCCGCGCCCACGGCCGATGATGATAGCCCAGTGGGCCTCTCAGCGCGGGAGGAGGCGCTAGCACTCGAGGCGATGGAGTTGAACATGGAGTGCGAGCGCCTGGAGATGATGGAGCGCCAGGTACCCGAAGCCGAGGGAAACCTTGATAATCACGAGGATGTTGCGA
The DNA here is from genome assembly GCA_902687465.1 of Secale cereale. Classification (NCBI taxonomy): domain Eukaryota; kingdom Viridiplantae; phylum Streptophyta; class Magnoliopsida; order Poales; family Poaceae; genus Secale; species Secale cereale. Next base: position 36,086,369 of record LR738710.1, read on the forward strand.
GGAAGGCTGCCAAGGAGGCAGAGTGCTTGCGGAAGGATTACCACGACAAGCTGGGGCTTCACGAGACTCGCTTCGTTGATAAGCGCAAGGAACTCCAGAAGGAGGTCTCTTCTCTCAAGAGCAAACTAGTGGATGGCGAGCGCCATCTATAGGTGTCGGCGAAGGCTTGCGCCGCAGCCGAGCATCGTGAGCGGACGTCGAGGGAGGCCTGTGCCACACCGGAGCACCGCGAGCGGGCGTCGGAGAAGGCTCGCGCTGCTGCCGGGGCGGAGCTGTCCTGCTTCCACAAGCATGTGGAAGACACTTCTACTATCTCGGCCCGGAACTCCGAGGAGGCCGCGCGACCTCGTGGAATGCAGCACACCCGCTCGAAGATGTTCGAGGCCTTGCGGCACAGGGCCAGCCGAGCCCTGGGTGAGCTCCTTGACTCCAGGGTCGATGACCCTCTGGTTGATGATGACGCTGGGTATCTCGGGTTCTTCACCAGAGTGGTGGAGCATCTTTAAGGCGGGGTCATGAAGGCTCGGCAGCTTGTTGAGGAGCAGAGCCGCGACATCCTCAGGCGTGCGGTCTCCCACATCTTCAGTAACTTGCTTAGTCTTCACACTCGTACGGACTTTGGGGCCTTGTTGGAGCCTGTGCCTGAGGCGGTCGCAAGCCCCTTGGAAGGATGGGTGAGCGATCACGTGGACGTGTTGGTGACGGAGCTCGTTCCAACCATCGATGACGCGCCGGTGCTTGAGGGGGGCGACGCTGACAGTCCTGACGAAGATGCCGATGCTTAGTCCAGCTCCTGCTGTTGGTTTGTTTTTGGTTGTGGCTCCAGAGCCGGGTAAGATGAATGTCACAAGACTTAAGCTTTTGATGATGTAAAGAATGGGTTTATGCACTCCCTTGTGACGTTTGTCCCTGAGGCTAAGACCTCAGGCCCTTGTTGCGTTTCCGAGAGGGGCGTCCGCCGACCCAGTCCGGGCGCGTCTTGCGGGTACCTGCAGTTGGCGCAAGAGTGATTGGCGGTCCGGCCACGGACCAGACAGGAGGCAAAGGCGAATGGGCGAAGGAAAACTCAGCGAAAATTGCAAAACTCGGACGAAAAACTCTTCCCCCTTTATTTCAAAAAACAAGTTGCGCGGCCGCGGGATCGACTTGAAAAAGTAGATACAAAGGAGGCAAAGGCGAATGGCAAAAGGAGGGGCCGCGTCCGGCCCCTGAGCAGGTCTTCGGTCTTCTCCCCAGCGCGGAGCGTAGGGCTACCACCGGCGGGTGTGGGCATAGCCATTGGAGGGCAGTATCGACGGCCAGCGCGGAGCATGGTGCATCCACTAGGATGTGGGAGGGAGCCCCCGAGGCCCAAGGGCGACGCTCCGGGGACTCCGGGGTGTGTACAGCCCCACTCATTATTATGTGAGTGACACGAGCGGAGATCTTCTGACGTGCCGCCCCTTCGCTTTGAGGGCCCCGACCCGCTCTAGTCCGCTCCCGCCATGAACTCACCAAAAGGCGGCATTCATGAGGTGGGACACTGCGCATGGTGGGGGGATGGGACCTTGGCTACAGGCCCCCCTGCCGAGCACTATGTACACCGCTTACGCGATATCCGAGCGCGCTTAGCCCCTAGGGGCTAACGTCGTCCGGAGACGCGGCCTCCTGAGGTGCGAGGGGGACCCCGCCCCACCCACGCTCCTAATGACCCCTGAGCCCTCCTGATCAGGATCGGGCCCAGAGGATACGGGATTATGTGAGCGGGGGGACGTAGCCGTGGTCGTGGGCCCTCCTGGTGTGCATAGGACGGGCTGCCGCACCGCCTCCAGACGCACCCTCCGCAGCCCGGGGGATGGTGCGCTGGGAGGCGCGGCGTCTTGAACCTGAACGGAGGGAGAGAAGGCCCCTCCCCACGCGCATCAAACCCGCCGCCGGCGAGCCCCTGGTGAAATCCAGGGCGGGCTCATGAGCGACGGGTCATGCGTGAGGGGACGAGGGCCTGACCCGAGCCTTCCCTCCCTTTCTGTCTTGAAGCGGCACCTAGGGTGTCTCCTTGGCCTGTCGAGGCCCGGAGCCAAAGATGCCGTTAGTCTGAGACCTACAGCCAGTGCCAAGAGTGCCGGCCACTGCAGGCACCCGCGTCATTTCATTCGTGCTCCATGGCCGTCGGGGGTGACGGCGGAGAGTCGAGGGCTAAGAGCGGGAGGTCTGCCCCCCGACCTTCTGCCCCTGAGCCCCCTCGTGCCGGTGCCTGACCGCATCTAGCGTCGGGCATAGTCCTGCGGTTGCTTCCTAACGGTTCCTCGACGGGGGCGATACCTGGGTACAAAGGGCTTCGAGGCAGAGGGGAGGCGTCGTACGCTGGGTTCAGGGGGTCATACCCCATGTCGCCCTCGTTGGTCGCCGTAGGTCTTGACCACACGGGTGACGGGGCACGGTCAGTGCGGCACCCGGTTCCTAGCGTCGTTGTGTGGAAGCAGAATGGCTCGGCTCCGGTGCTGGCGGCATCGAGGAGCTCGGCCACCCTGAGGAGCAGCGCGTCGTGGCCGGTATCGAATAATCGGCACCTTAGCAGCTCCCTCGCCACCAGCAGCGCGGCCCTCATGTTTGCCATTTTGCGTCGGTCCCGCGAATTTGCTGCCGCGTGCTCGGCGGCCCGCGCTGCTACGCGGCTTTGGCGCCGTGTGGGCGGTGGGTGCTGCCGGTCCCTAGGTGGCGGGTCGGTGGTGCTCATCGTGCCGTCGGCCCCGATCAAGGCCGGGTGACGGTGAGTCCCGTGGCCGAAGGGCGACGCTCAAGCGGTGCGAGCGCCGCGGGCTTCCGCGCGCGTCTGATGCGCTTCTGCCATCGGGGTCGTGATCCGTTGAGGCGGGGTGACGCGGAGTCGACGGACGAGAGCGGGACGAGGTCGTCGGAGAGGTGAGATTTCGACATGCCCCCTTCCCGGCGCGCCAAATGTCGGATTACGGGCTCCGCAAACCCAAGAAGTTCGAACACAATGGCGTGAATGAAGATCTCTCCCACTCGCGTCTACCTAGCGTCTCGCCCTCGTCCGGTGAAGAGATTCAAGTGAAATACAAGTCAAGCACACAAGAATTTACCCAGGTTCAGGCCACCTTGTGGTGTAAAACCCTACTTCCTGCTTTGGTGTATTGGCCTCGGCAGGGCTTGAATATGGATGAGTACAGTGGTTCCTAAGCTCAGGAGGAGAGCTTGGGAGGGTCAGGAGGCAAGGGTTCTTGCTCCTTGTGCGAGGGCGGAGTTTCTGGATCTGATCCCCCTCCATAGTGGAGATCCTAGCTACTTATATAGGCGGCCAGGGTCCTCTTCCCCCGAAATGTTTAGGCAGGAAGGGATCCCACAATGGCCGTTTTGAGCGGGAACACAAGGACGTTCCAACCCTGACAAAAGCAGTCTTCGCCTGCAAAGGGATCGGGTGATGACGCGGTGGTGGGCTTAGTGGTGACATCCTCCCTGTCGTCCTTGCGGTCTTCAGTCTTCTTGCACCAATGGGGAAACCTTTGTCCTGCTCCTCGAGAACCTGCGCCTGCGCTGTCTCCCTTGCACCAAAACGGCAACTGCGCCACTGGCACGCGCTGGCACGTGCTGGCACGGTGCGTCACTGCTTGTGTCACTGCCTCCTCTTGAGGCAGGCTTGGCCTTGGATTCTCCACCCCTTCGGAGCATACTAGCCGAGGCCGCTCCTGAGGAGGTCCTGACGTCGTTCTCCTCGCGAGGTCTAGCCCCCTCGCAAGGGTGTTGAGTAGCTGGTCGATCAGCTGGGCCGTACCTGGCCGTGGCAGGAGCGCGCTGCGGCCCGCAGACATGCGAGTCTGGGTACACTGGTTCCCAGGATGCCGACACATGTCATTCTCATCAAACATAGCATCCCCAAGCTTGGGCCTTTTCATATCATAAGCATAATCACTCTCATCATTAATAGTATGGATAGCACCGATAGTATAGCAATTATCATCATCACAATGAGTAATAGGAGCAACATCATTTGGGAGGGATACCTTTTTACCTTTAATTCTCCATCTATTCTTTTTCTTCTTCACATTATGTGTGGGTTTAATCCTCTTTTTGGAGCTCCTTATTAATGAGATTGGTTGAATAGATGGCTCCTCCTCGTTACCTGATTCATCATAAGAAATAATAGGAAGATATTGGGAAGTCTCTTCCCTTTCATTAGTATTATCTTCATCTTCTATTTGTTTTCTTGTCTTTATGTAATTGACAATATACGGATTTTCAATGCAATTCACCGCACAAAACATAAATATTTTTCTTCTAGATCAAAATCAAGAACCCTCTCAAGGAAAAATTCTGGAATATTCTTAGTTATACGTTTCATTTCTTCATAACCCAAAAGCAAACTAAGTTCATTATGGTGTGCAAGGGAAATCAAGTCATCACAATTTTTGGACACGATTCGATCATGAAACAATTTGCATTGGAAATTTAAATGATCACGCTCATTGCAAAGTTCACAAGGATGGCTAAGAAAATTTCAATTTTCAGCACAAACATCTAGCCTTTCTTGCAACCATTTAGTTTCTAAATACTTATGCCTCTTGCAAAATCTATATTCCCTATTTGGTGTGTACTTGCAAACTCTATGCACTCCACAAAAATTGAAATGCTTATATGAGATATTTTCATCATGACTAGTGCAATCATCATTAATACTGTGGATATTCAAGGAGCTCGTACTAACAACATTGCAATCATGCTCATCATTTAAAGATTTAGTGCCAAACATTTTAATGCATTCTTTTCTAGTACTTGATTACAATTTTCCTTCCCATCATTTTCACGAAAGATATTAAAAAGATGAAGCATATGAGGCAACCTCAATTCCAATTTTTTTTGTAGTTTTCTTTTATAAACTAAACTAGTGATAAAACAAGAAACTAAAAGATTCGGTTGCAAGTTCTAAATACCTTCAAGCACTTGCTACTTCTCGAGCTTGCGTTGTATTCCCTCGAAGAGGAAGGGGTGATGCAGCACAGTAGCGTAAGTATTTCCTTCAGTTTTTGAGAACCAAGGTATCAATCCAGTAGGAGACCACGCGCGAGTCCCTCGCACCTGCACAAACAAATAAGAACTTTGCAGCCAACGCAATAAGGGGTTGTCAATCCCTGTATGGTCACTTACGAAAGTGACATCTCATAGATATGATAGTTTCATATTTTTGGTATTTTTGGATATAAGAACAGAAAGTAAAAACGGTACAGAATTCTACGGTGGCTTCCCTCATGCTAGATTGATATGTTGAGAATAGACCCGGGGGGCATAGGTTTCACTAGTGGCTTCCCTCATGATAGCAGAATTCTACGGTGGGTGAACGAATTATTGTCGAGCAATTGATAGAAAAGCGAATAATTATGAGAATATCTAGGCATGATCATTACATATAGGCATCACATCCGAGACAAGTAGACCGAAACGATTCTGCATCTACTACTATTACTCCACACATCGACCGCTATCCAGCATGCATCTAGAGTATTAAGTTCATAAGAACAGAGATACGCCTTAAACAAGAAGACATGATGTAGAGGGATAAACTCAAGCAATATGATATAAACCCCATCTTTTTATCCTCGATGGCAACAATACAATACGTGCCTTGCTGCCCCTACTGTCACTGGGAAAGGACACCGCAAGATTGAAACCAAAGCGAAGCACTTCTCCCATTGCAAGAACTATAGATCTACTAGGCCAAACCAAACCAATAATTTGAAAAGACTTGCAAGGATATTATAATCATACATAAAAGATTTCGGAAAAGAACCAAATTTTTCTCATAGATAATCTTGATCATAACCCCACAATTCATCAGATCTCGACAAACACACCGCAAAAAGAGATTACATCGAACAGATCTCCTCGAAGACCGAGGAGAACTTGGTATTGAGATCCAAAGAGAGAGAAGAAGCCATCTAGGTACTAACTATGGACCCGAAGGTCTGTGGTAAACTACTCACAACTCATGGTGAGGTGATGGTGATGATGTAGAGGCACTCCGTGGTAGATCCCCCCCCCTACGGCAGAGCTCCGGAACAGGCCCCAAGATAGGATCTCACGGGAACAGAAGGTTGCGGCGGTGGAATTAGGGTTTTCTCTCCTCGTCTGATGTTTTCAGGGTACATGGGTATATATAGGAAGAAGTGGGAATCACCAACGAGGCAGATGGGCGCGCCCTATAGGGGGGGCGCCCCCCACCCTCGTGGACGCCACGAGTGCCGTATCCCGTGGTTCTCAAGTCTCCCGTGAAGATATCGCTCCAAAAATATCTCTCCCGGAGGTTTAATTCCGTTTGGACTCCGTTTGATATTCCTTTTCTGTAAAACCCTGAAATAGGCAAAAAAAAAACTACAATCTGGACTGGGCCTTTGGGTTAATAGGTTAGTCCCAAAAATAATATAAAAGTGTGTAACAAAGCCCATTAAACATCCAAAACATCATAAATAATAGCATGGAACAATCAAAATTATATATATGTTGGAGACGTATCAGCACTCACCTCCCCGGCAACGGCGCCACAAAAGAGCTTGATGTCTACTACACAACCTTCTTCTTGTAGATGTTGTTGGGCCTCCAAGTGTAGAGGTTTGTAGGAAAGTAACAAATTTGCCTCAAGTGGATGACCTAAGGTTTATCAATCCGTGGGAGGGGTAGGATGAAGATGGTCTCTCTCAAACAACCCTGCAACCAAATAACAAAGAGTCTCTTGTGTCCCCAACACACCCAATACAATGGCATATTGTATATGTGCACTAGTTCGGCGAAGAGATGGTGATACAAGTGCAATATGGATGGTAGATATATGTTTCTGTAATATGAAAATATAAAAACAGCAAGGTAACTAATGATAAAAGTGAGCACAAACGGTATTGCAATGCTTCAAAACAAGGCCTAGGGTTCATACTTTCAGTAGTGCAAGTTCTCTCAACAATAATAACATAACTGAATCATATAACTATCCCTCAACATGCAACAAAGAGTCACTCCAAAGTCACTAATAGCAGAGAACAAACGAAGAGATTATTGTAGGGTGCGAAACCACCTCAAAGTTATTCTTTCTGATCGACCTATTCAAGAGTCCATAGTAAAATAACACGAAGCTATTATTTCCGTTCAATCTATCCTAGAGTTCGTACTAGAATAGCACCTTAAGACACACATCAACCAAAACCCTAATGTCACATAGATACTCCATTGTCACCTCAAGTATCTGTGGGCATGATTATACGATATGCATCACACATTCTCATATTCATCTATTCAACCAACACAAAGAACTTTAAAGAGTGCCCCAAAGTTTCTATAGGAGACTCAAGACGAAAACGTGTGCCAACCCCTATGCATAAGTTCACAAGGTCACTGAACCGGCAAGTTGATCACCAAAACATACATCAAGTAGATCACGTGAATATCCCATTGTCACCACAGATAAGCACATGCAAGACATACATCAAGTGTTCTCAAATCCTTAAAGACTCAATCCAATAAGATAACTTCAAAGGGAAAACTCAATCCATTACAAGAAGTAGAGGGGGATAAACATCATAAGATCCAACTATAGTAGCAAAGCTCGCGGTACTTCAAGATCGTGCCATATCAAGAACACGAGAGAGAGATATCAAACACATAGCTACTGGTACATACCCTCAGGCCCGAGGGTGAACTAGTCCCTCCTTGTCATCGAGAGCGCCGGGATGATAAAGATGGCCACCGGTGAGGGATCCCCCCTCCGTCAGGGTGCTGGAACATGGTCCTGATTGGTTTTTGGAGGCTACAGAGGCTTGCGGCAGCGAAACTCCCGATCTAGGTTATTTTCTGGAAGTTTGGGTATATATAAGAGGTGTTGGAGTCAGGAACAAGTCAGGGGGGGTCCCTGAGGCGGCCACAAGATAGGGGGCGCGCCCGGGGGGTAGGGTGAGCCCCCACCCTCGTGGTGGCCTTGGGACTCTTCTGGTCCATCTCAGGTACTCTGTGGGCTTCTTCTGGTCCAAAAACATCCTCCGTGCAATTTCAGGTCAATTGTACTCCGTTTGATATTCCTGTTCTCCGAAACACTGAAATAGGCAAAAATTAGCAATTTACACTAGGCCTTTGGTGAAGGAAATATGACCTAGAGGCAATAATAAAGATGTTATTTGTATTTCCTTATATCATGATAAATGTCTCTTATTCATGCTAGAATTGTATTAACCGAAAACTTAGTACATGTGTGAATACATAGACAAAACAATACGTCCCTAGTATGCCTCTACTAGACTAGCTCATTGATCAAAGATGGTTATGTTTCCTAGCCATAGGCATGAGTTGTCATTTGATCAACGGGGTCACATCATTAGGAGAATGATGTGATGGACAAGACCCATCCGTTAGCTTAGCACTATGATCGTTTAGGTTTGCTGCTATTGCTTTCTTCATGACTTATACATGTTCCTGTGACTATGATATTATGCAACTCCCGTATACCGAAGGAACACCTTGTGTGCTATCAAACGTCACAACGTAACTGGGTGATTATAAAGATGCTCTACAGGTGTCTCCGAAGGTGTTCGTGGTGTTGGCATAGATCAAGAATAGGATTTGTCACTCCGAGTGTCGGAGAGGTATCTCTGGGCCCTCTCGGTAATACACATCATAATAAGCCTTGCAAGCAAATGACTAATGAGTTAGTCACGGGATGATGTATTACGGAACAAGTAAAGAGACTTGCCGGTAACGAGATTGAACTAGGTATTGGGATACCGACGATAGAATCTCGGGCAAGTAATATACCGGTGACAAAGGGAACAACGTATGTTGTTATGCGGTTTGACCGATAAAGATCTTCGTAGAATATGTAGGAGCCAATATGAGCATCCATGTTCCGCTATTGTTTATTGACCGGAGATGAGTCTCGGTCATGTCTACATAGTTCTCGAACCCGTAGGGTCCGCACGCTTAACGTTTCATGACGATCGGTATTATGAGTTATGATTTTTGATGTACCGAAGGTAGTTCAGAGTCCCGAATAAGATCACGGACATGACGAGGAGTCTCGGAATGTCCGAGACGTAAAGATTAATATATTGGACGACTATATTCGGACACCGGAAGTGTTCCGGAAAGTTTCGGAATAAACCGGAGTGCCGGGGGGTTACCGGAACCCCCCGGGGAAGCTATGGGCCCTAATGGGCTTTAGTGGAAAGAGAGAGGGTTGGGCCGCGCGCCCTCCCCCTTGGTCCGAATTGGACAAGGAAAGGAGGGGGCGGCGCCCCTTTCCTTCTCCCTCTCCCTCTCCTTCCTTCCCCCTCTCTCCCTCTTGGTGTTTCCTAATAGGAATAGTATTGCAATCCTATTCCTAGTAGGATTGCTCCTCTAGGCGTGCCATAAGGAGCCAGCCGGCCTCCCCCCTTGCTCCTTTATATATAGGGGCAGGGTGGGCACCCTAGAACACACAAGTTGATCTCTCCAGCCGTGTGTGGTGCCTCCCTCCACGGATACACACCTCGGTCATACCGTTGCAGTGCTTAGGCGAAGCCCTGCGTCGGTAACTTAATCATATCCGTCACCACGTCGTCGTGCTGACGAAACTCTCCCGTGAAGCTCAACCGGATCAAGAGCTCGTGGGACGTCATCAAGCTGAACATGTGCTGAACGCGGAGGTGCCGTACGTTCGGTGCTTGATCGGTTGAATCGCGAAGAAGTTCGACTACATCAACCGCGTCACTTGACACTTCCGCTTTCGGTCTACAAGGGTACGTAGACACACTCTCCCCCTCGTTGCTATGCATCTGGTAGATAGATCTTGCGTGATCGTAGGAAAATTTTGAAATACTACATTCTCCAACATTTGGTTAGTAGGTTAGTCCAAAAAATAATATAAAAGTGCATATTAAAGCCCACTAAACATTCAAAACAGATAATATAATAGCATGGAACGATCAAAAATTATAGATACGTTGGAGACGTATCATGTGCCAACATGCTATTAAAATGGTTGTGATGTGGTATGATAGGGTGGTATCCTCCTTTGAACGATTCAAGTGGTTTGACTTGGCACATGTTCATGCATGTAGTTGAAACAAAATCAACATAGCCTCCACGATATTTATGTTCATAGTGATTTATATCCTACTCATGCTTGAACTCATTATTGATTAATTTTAATGCATGTTCATGACTGTTGTCGCTCTCTAGCTGGTCGCTTCCCAGTCTCTTTCTAGCCTCCACTTGTACTAAGCGGGAATACTGCTTGTGCATCCACTTCCATAAAACCCAAAGTTATTCCATAGGAGTCCACCATAGCTTCCTATGTGCGGTATTTACCTGCCGTTCCAAGTAAATTTGTATGTGCCAAACTCTAAACCTTAAAATGAAATTTTGTTTTTTATGCTCGAATAGCTCATGTATCAACTAGGGTTGTCTATATCTTCCATGCTAGGTGGGTTATTCTCACGATGAGTGGACTCTGCTCATCATTCACGAGAAAATGGCCGGTAACCGGGATGCCCAGTCCCATGCTCAAATCAAATCAAAATAATTAAACAAAACTCCGCCGGGACTGTTGTTGGTATGGACGGTAGTCGTTGTTTCGGGCCAGCCGTGGAGTGTGCTTGTTGGTGGTGGGGTGTATAAACTTTACCATTCTGTTTGGGAACCGCCTATAATGTGTGTAGCATGGAAGATATCGAGAACTCTTGGTTGTTTTGTTGACAATGAAAGTATGCCGCTCAAAATATTATTTATCTCTGTTTCAAAACTTGAGCTCTGGCACCTCTGCAAATCCATGCTTCCCTCTGCGAAGGGCCTATATATTTACTTTTATGTTGAGTCATCATCCTCTTATTAAAAAGCACCAGTTGGAGAGCACCGTTGTCATTTGCATGCATTGCTATTAATTTACATTGAGTATGACTGTGACTGGATCTCTTTTACCATGAATTACAATGTCTAGTCAGTCCTTGATCTTCATAGGTGCTCTGCATTTATGTTTTGCGGTCTCAGAAAGGGCTAGCGAGATACCATCTTCTCATATCATATTATGATTGTTTTGAGAAAGTGTTGTCATTCGAGATTTATTATTGTTGCGCGCTAGTTGATTATGCCATTGATATGAGTAAACATGAGACCTAAAAGTTATTGTGAATGTGGTTAGTTCATAATCTTTGCTGAAAACTTGAATGCTGGCTTTACATATTTGCAACAACAAGAGCAAACAGAGTTGTAAAAGTTTTTCTTTATCACTTTCAGTTTGTCAACTAAATTGCTTGAGGACAAGCAAAGATTTAAGCCTGGGGGAGTTGATACATCTCCAACATATCTACTTTTCCAAACACTTTTGCCCTTGTTTTGGACTCTAACTTGCATGATTTGAATGGAACTAACCTGGACTGACGTTGTTTTCAGCAGAATTGCCATGGTGTTATTTTTGTGCAGAAATAAAAGTTCTCGGAATGACCTGAAAATCCACGGAAAATATTTTTGGAATTTATAAAAAATACTGGCGAAAGAATAAAGACCAGGGGGCCACACCCTGTCCACGAGGGTGGGGGCGCGCCCCTGGCTCGTGGGCCCCCTGAGGCTCCACCGACCTCGACTCCAATTCCATATATTCACTTTCGGGAAGAAAAAAAATCAGAGAGAAGGATTCATCACGTTTGACGATACGGAGCCGCCGCCAAGCCCTAATCTCTCTCGAGAGGGCTGATCTGGAGTACATTCGGGGCTCCGGAGAGGGGAATCCATCGCCATCGTCATCATCAACCTTTCTCCATCACCAATTCCATGATGCTCACCGCCGTGCGTGAGTAATTCCATCGTAGTCTTGCTGGACGGTGATGGGTTTGATGAGATTTACCATATAATCGAGTTAGTTTTGTTAGGGTTTGATCCCTAGTATCCATTATGTTCTAAGATTGATGTTGCTATGACTTTGCCATGCTTAATGCTTGTCACTAGGGCCCGAGTGCCATGATTTCAGATCTGAACCTATTATGTTTTCATGAATATATGTGAGTTCTTGATCCTATCTTGCAAGTCAATAGTCACCTACTATGTGTTATGATCCGGCAACCCCGAAGTGACAATAATCGGGACCACTCCTGGTGATGACCGTAGTTTGAGGAGTTCATGTATTCATAATCGTTAATTCTTTGGTCTGGTACTCTATTAAAAGGAGGCCATAATATCCCTTTGTTTCCAATAGGACCCCGCTGCCACGGGAGGGTAGGACAAAAGATGTCATGCAAGTTCTTTTACATAAGCACGTATGACTATATTCGGAATACATGCCTACATTACATTGATGAACTGGAGCTAGTTCTGTGTCACCCTATGTTATAATTGTTGCATGAGGAATCGCATCCGACATAATTATCCATCATTGATCCATTACCTACGAGCTTTTCACATATAGATCTTCGCTTAGTTACTTTTCTGCTGCCACTGTTACAATTACTACAAAACTGCTACTATTATTTTTGCCACCGTTACCGTTACTTCCATACTACTTTCCTACTAATTAAATACTTTGCGGGAGATATTAAGTCTTTCAGGTGTGGTTGAATTGACAACTTAACTGCTAATACTTGAGAATATTCTTTGGTTCCCCTTGTGTCGAATCAATAAATTTGGGTTGAATACTCTACCCTCGAAAACTATTGCGATCCCCTATACTTGTGGGTTATCAATGGTTTGCAAGCATCAAATGCTTCATAATCAAGTGATTCCAAAAGTCCATCAGCATGGAGTTTCTTCATGCGCTCTACATCAATATGACCTAAACGACAGTGCCACAAGTATGTTGCACTATCATTATCAACTTTGGCCTCAATATTATGAATATGTGTATTACTACGATCGAGATTCAATAAACCACTCACCTTCGGTGTATGACCATAGAAGGTTTTATTCATGTAAACAGAATAACAATTATTCTCTGACTTAAATGAATAGTTGTATTGCAATAAACACGATCCAATCTTGTTCATGCTCAACGCAAACACCAAATAACATTTATTTAGGTTTAACACTAATCCCGAAAGTACAGGGAGTGTGCGATGATGATCATATCAATATTGGAACTACTTCCAACACACATCGTCACCTCACCCTCAACTAGTCTCTGTTTATTCTACAACTCCTATTTCGAGTTACTAATCTTAGCAACCGAACAGGTATAAAATACCCAGGGGCTACTACGAGCACAAGTGAGGTACACATAAATAACATGTATATCAAATATACCTTTGTTCACTTCGCTATCCTTCTTATCCGCCAAATATTTGGGGTATCTCCGCTTCCAGTGACCATTTCCCTTGCAGTAGAAGCACTCAGTTTTAGGCTTGGGTCTAGCTTTAGGCTTCTTCTCGGGAGTGGTAACTTGCTTGCCATTCTTCTTGAAGTTCCCTTTCTTTCCCTTGCCCTTTTTCTTGAAACTAGTGGTCTTGTTTAACCATCAACACTTGATGCTCTTTCTTGATTTCTACCCTCGCTGATTTCAACATCGCAAAGAGCTCGGGAATCGTTTTCATCATGCCTTGCATATTATAGTTCATCACGAAGTTCTAGTAACTTGGTGATAGTGACTAGAGAACTCTGTTAATCACTATCTTATCTGGAAGATTAACTCCCACTTGATTCAAGTGATTGTAGTACTATTATAGGGTGGAACCCTAGGGGAGATCTTTTCACACTTGGAGTGGGAAAATGAGCAAGAACACAACAACACGCAAGGGAAATCACTCCAAACAAAACCAATCACACATCCACTAGAGTAGCATACATGAGATCCACAAGCATACAAGATCAATCCAAGGAAACAAGCACTAGGGTAAAGTTCTTCCCAAATCCAAGAAGGAGATGAGGTCTTGATGATCCTATGATGGGGATCCTTCCCTAGATGGGGGTCTTGAATCCTCTAGGGATCTTCTCCATAGGAGGCCCTGATCTCCATAGGAGAGGTAGATGAGCCAAGCTCTCTCAATATCTCATATATGCTTTGCTCCCCTCACAAATGAGCTATGGGAAGAGTAATTAAAGGCTAGGGACGAAATGGGTGAGAAGCAGGGGTACAAGGCTCAAAACCCCAAAGTGCACGCAGGCACAGCCGGACATGTCCGGGTAACCGAGGCAAAGGGGTCCGGGCACCCGGACCAGACAGAAGCGCGCGCACAGGTGAGGGGGCACCCGAGGCGGCAAGGGTCGGGCACCCGGACCGAGAAGGGCCTGGCTGATGGTGGGACGGGCACCCAGGGGTCCCAAGTCCGTGCACCCAGGGTGGCACCAGGCGGCTGGGATAGGGGGCACACGGGTGCGGCTGGGAGCAGCGCCCAGGGGGGTGCGGGCACCCGGGCCATCCATGGTCGGGCACCCGGGGCTTGCAGGGGCCGCGCCCAGGTTGGGGCCGGGCACCCGGGGCCAAAGTGGCCGGGCACCCGTAGTGTCCAGGACCCCCCCTTCTTCATTCTTCACGCTTTGTTCTTCCTTCTCCTTGTCCATAGGTGCCCGAGTTTCCATGCTAGCCTCTTTACGATCATCTCTTTGGTACCTAAGCATGCATAACACTTTCGTTTGAGGTAGGACCCGATGCACATGTGAATTCAAACGAAACTCGATGACGAAAGAGTTAACCTCAGTTTCGATGGCACGTGCGCGTGCTCTTGTCATTTGTCTACGAGGTGCTTGACGAGTTGTAGTAGAGTCCATGGGGATGATGTAGGGATGCTCCGCATCATCCCCCCCCCCCCTTGGGGGAGATCCGTCCACGGATCATGATCGTCATCACCATGGTGAATAAAGCGCGTCGCCGAGTAGAAGTGGATGACCACGAAGCTCTCATCATGTTGAAGCTCGAAATGAGCACTCTCCAATGTCACATCGTCTAGTGATTCCTTCAAAAGGAGCAAGGACAACAAACACTTGGAAAAACAAATGTGGTTAGCGTTAGCGCAAAACCAAGCATTCAAGAGGTGATTCACCAAACAAGTGTCATCATCAAGCATAGCATATGGTGTGACAAGGGATTGTGACATGGCATGTAAGCACATAAATTGAGCAAAATCAAAGACATCATGGAAACAAGCATGTAAATGTGCGGTGGAGATGCAAATATGTTGCACA
This sequence comes from Secale cereale, assembly GCA_902687465.1. NCBI lineage: Eukaryota > Viridiplantae > Streptophyta > Magnoliopsida > Poales > Poaceae > Secale > Secale cereale. The sequence continues at coordinate 36,101,480 of LR738710.1, forward strand.
AGTGAACAAGCATCTACCTCAAGGTCATAGCAAGCATGGTCATAGCGCTCAATGAAATGTCTATTGTATGTGTAGGAATCATTCACAACACCAAATAAAATGAAGTGTCTAAACACATGGGTCAAGTGCAAGATAATCCAAGCATAACATGCATAGGGTGTAGTGAAAATCACGTGGCACTCAACACAAAAGAAAGATCAATTTTTCATCATGTGTGAAGCAATCAAGTCATGCAAGCTAGTAGTGCGAAGATGCAACATACTATAGGAAATCATGGCAATCATGTCATGTGAGGAAGTAATAGGCATAGGCAATCCACATGACATATCACAAGCATGATTACAAATCAAGATCAATGTATCATCATAGGAATGGATCACAAAGGAAACATGGCAAGAACAAGCAATATCTCCACCAAGCGTGCAAATACACATACAAGTATGAGAATCCATTATCATGTGTAATGCAAAGCATGGGTTACAAATGCATGGCAAATGTAGAGAAATGAGCATATCATGCAAAGTGAACATGGCAAGATGGGCATATAATGTGTAATGGACAATAACCGATAACCATGTGAGGGCCATGTAGAAGAAATGCACGGATTCATTGCGCGGAGGAAATGGTTGGTGAAACATCTCACGGGTTCCCAAGGCATTGTTTCTCTCAAGAGCTTATTTTGTCAACTCATGGTCTTGCGAGGTTGATGAGTAAGTATGGGTACCTACACAAAACAAAGACAAAAGAAAAGATCATGTGTGCGTGGTATATGTACACATCATCCATTTTGATGCGCACATGCATGTGGTGGTTTGCACAAAATATCCAATTCTCAAACAAATGAGATGTGTGGTATAGAAACATGTCATCCATCATGAGAGGATTTTTGTTATGTATAGCATAATGGAGACTCAAATTGAGCATACAAGTAGAAGGCAAATCAATTGCATTTTCATTCATGGGGAGCATATGGTGCAAATGATTATGAGAATCATGCAAAGGATTGGGTGGCTCAAAATCTCCTAAAATGTATGAGGAAACTATGGGGGTCTCCTCATGAGAAATATTTGAAACATCATATGGAGAAAATTGACAACATCCAAAACAATGCATGTCGCAAGCTATGTGGTCATGGCATGTCATATGAGATAAATGATGCAAAGGGAGCATGTCAATATCATCATAAGAGAAATAAATGCCAATAACCATAGGATTGTCATCTATGCCATAAGTGCAAATTGGGTTTATCTTAATGGCATATGCATAGTTACTATGATGAGATTGCAAATATGACATACGAGTGATCTCATGCATAGCATATGACAAGTTAAGCGGGTTGTCAAACATGATGGGACCTAGAGAATTGTCACAAGAAATCCTATATAACATGTCATCACAACTAATAGACTCCACATGGCAATCATCATACTCATCATAAATGGGCAATAAATCACATGGGGAAATCATACTAACATGAATCATGGTAATAGGTGGATCAACATCATGCAAGCAATCAATGTCAAGAATGTTCACTAGTGGGACGAGAGCATCACCTTCACCTATGTTACCTTTTGCATTCCACTCATGTGGTGTAGGTGAGTTGGGGAAGACTAAATGGCGGTCATCATCTTCATCTTGATGGAACCATGTGGGGGGTACATCATAGTCCACCATGGCCATCGTCTTGTCCAAAGGAAGGACGAAGTCATTGCGGATCGGCGCGTCATCATAAATGGGACCTAGCACCAAATGATAAGACACAATAGAGGTAGAGGCCCATTCGTTAGTGTTGAAAGTGGTCTCACATGACCTATCAACTATCTCACTCTATCTATGTGGTGGCTCACTCACTCCCTCAAAATAGGTGCATTCAAACTCACATATAGTGGAGTCACTCATCTCACTCAAGTGGTGGGGGTTGTGTCTCTCCTCACATGGGAATGTGGGCAGCTCATCATATATGGGCCTAGTGGTGAACTCGTTCTCACTCTCAATATGGTGGCAAAAGTCATTCAAGTCATCATACGTCATCGTGGTCGAAGGGAAAATCCCATGCTCAACCATCTCGTCACCGTCGTCGTGGATGAAGGCCGAAGATGGCACATCATCACGCTCACCTCCAAAGATGGAAGCATCATCCTTGCTCGTCACCATGTCGTTCGCCTCCAAAGCTTGGTCCTCGAATGGCTCTGTAGTCATAGTCGTCGCTGCACCGTGTTGAAAAAGAGTCGAAGTAGACTCGGCATCATCAATGCCACAAAGAGGGATGGCGGTGGAGTCGAACTTGGGAGCGTCGTCTTGGGGCTCGCTGGGCTTGGACATCGTGGTGGTACTAGCCTCATGCTCACCGTCTTGGAGTTTGGTCTTCGAGAAGTGTGCTTGCGGTGGAGAAGCCTTGGCCTCCATGAGTTCTTGTTCTGCATTGAGAGCACCAATGTAGTTGTCGTCGAGGGACTTGTAGCTCTTGAGGAAGATAGTCTTGGATATGTCGTTGTTCAACCCCATCATGAAGTAGAACTTTGTCCAAATGGGGTCATCCACATAGGCTCGTCGCAAGGCTTTCTTCATCTCCTTGAAGTACTTGTCGATGTACTTGGATCCTTGTATGGTGTTCTCCAATTGGCGTAGAAGTTGTTCCGTGTAGGTCGGAGGTACGAACTCTCGCCGCATAGCTTTCTTTGTCTTGGGACAACTCATGTCGTAGCTCTATGAAGGTGTGTGAAGCCACCATGTCAACGCGCAGTCATGGAAGTTCCTTCCGGCGCACTTCACTTGATCTTCGGGGGGAACTTGAAGTAGTCTGAGGTAGTCATCCATCAAGCGCGCCCACTCAAGATACTCCTCGGGTTCTTGAGTTCCATAGAAAGTAATCGCGTGGTCGTTGTCGAGGTCGTAGTAGCTCGTGGAAGTCGCAGACTTGAGCTTGGGGAGCTTCTCTTGAGGTGCAGGTCGGCGAAGATGCCGCAAGTCCAAAGGCGAAGATGCCTTGAAGTCGCTTGGCGAAGATGCCAAGGTAGAGGGTGAAGTAATAGAGCGGTTGTTGTAGACCGAAGTAGATGTGCTTTTCCTATCAATCACAAGACTCGAGCAAAGGTGAGCAGGAAAATGAGAAGACAATACCAAAGTTACCTTTTCCAAAGATTGAAAATGTATCAAGTATCACTCAATGTGATGCTACAATAGTAGAATTGGTACCGAGTTTGTTTCTCACACCTACACATATAAAGCTTATGGAGGAGCTTGGTTAGGATAGGTGGCACAAAATTTCAAGCAAATGTCAGTCAAGATATCGAAAATGTTGGGAAGGTTCATAAAATTGCAAGTAAAGCAAGTCGACTAATAGCAAAGAATGGCACACGGAAACACACACACACAGATAGATAAATGGGGTCGTGCAACCAAGGAAAGAGCTCAAAATGTGGAATCCACGAAAACGCTCGTGTTGCACGACTCTAGAGAGACACTAGCACGATTGCTCAATAGGCGGATACGACACTTGTGCACAACCTATGAGATGCAACATGTATCAACTTTCTATCCCAAGTATGCTCTATGTGTATGATGTTCTGGTGTTTCACGCACGATGATCCAAGATGGTCGATATGGTAGTATGATATGCAATGTGGCATGCATAACACTTCCGTTGGAGGTAGGACCCGATTCACACGTGAATTCGAACGTAACTCGAAGAGGAAAGAGTTAACCTCGGTTTCGATGGCATGTGTGCGTGCTCTTGTCATTGGTCTATGAGGTACCTGACGAGTTGTAGTAGAGTCCATGGGGTTGATGTAGGGATGCTCCGCATCAAGTACCCAGACATTCTGAGCACATGCTCACTAGCTGAGCTATTCTCCTCCATCTTGTAGGCAAAATATTTGTCAAAGGTCTCATACCTCTCGACATGAGCATGAGTCTGAAATACTAATTTCATCTCTAGGAACATCTCTTATGCTTCATGGCATTCAAAACATTTTTGAAGTCCCAATCTAAGCCGTAAAGCATGGCGCACTAAACTATCAAGTAGTTATCATACCGAGCTTGTCAAACGTTCATAACGTCTGCATCTTCTCCTGCAATAGGTATGTCACCTAGCGGTGCAACAAGGACATAATTCTTCTGTGCAGCATTGAGGATAATCCTCAGATCACGGATCCAGTCTGCATCATTGCTACTATCATCTTTCAATTTTTCTCTAGGAACATATCAAAAAAATATAGGAGCTATATCGTGAGCTATTGATCTGCAACATAGATATGCAAATACTATCCGGACTAAGTTCATGATAAATAAAAGTTCAATTAACCAAATTACTTAAGAACTCCCACTTAGATAGACATCCCTCAAGTCATCTAAATGATCACGTGATCCAAATTAACTAAACCATGTCCGATCATCACGTCAGATGGAGTAGTCTTCAATGATGAACATCTCTATGATGATTATATCTACTATATGATTCATATTCGACCTTTCGGTCTCCAGTGTTCCGAGGCCATGTATGTACATGCTAGGCTCGTCAAGTTTAACCCGAGTATTCCGCATGTGCAAAACTGTCTTGCACCCATTGTATGTGAACGTAGAGCCTATCACACCCGATCATCACGTGGTGTCTCAGCACGAAGAACTTTCGCAATGGTGCATACTCAGGGAGAACACTTATACTATGAAATTTTAGTAAGGGATCATCTTATACTGCTACCGCCATACTAAGCAAAATAAGATGCATAAAAGATAAACATCACATGCAATCAAAATATGTTACAAGATATGGCCATCATCATCTTGTGCCTTTGATCTCCATCTCCAAAGCACCGTCATGATCTCCATCGTCACTGGCTTGACACCTTGATCTCCATCATAGCGTTGTGGTCGTCTCACCAACTATTACTTCTACGACTATTGCTAACTCATAGCGATAAAGTAAAGCAATTACATGGCGTTTGCACTTCATACAATAAAGAGACAACCATAAGGATCATGCCGGTTGCCGATAATTTACAAAACATGATCATCTCATACAATAACGTATAACTCATCACGTCTTGACCATATCACATCACAACATGCCCTGCAAAAACAAGTTAGACGTCCTCTACTTTGTTGTTGCAATTTTTACGTGGCTGCTACGGGCTTCTAGCAAGAACCATTCTTACCTACGGCACAAAACCACAACGATTTTTCGTCAAGTGTGCTATTTTTACCTTCAACAAGGACAGGCCGTAGTCACACTCGATTCAACTAAAGTTGGAGAAATAGACACCCGCCAGCCACCTGTGTGCAAAGCACGTCGGTAGAACCAGTCTCATGAACGAGGTCATGTAATGTCGGTCCGGGCTACTTCATCCAACAAAACCGTCGAATCAAAGTATGACGTTGGTGGTAAGCAGTATGCCTATTATCACCCACAACTCTTTGTGGTCTACTCGTGCAAATCATCTATGCATAGACCTGGCTCATGATGCCACTGTTGGGGAACGTAGCATGCAATTTCAAGAAAATTCCTACGCTCGTGCAAGATCTATCTAGGAGATGCATAGCAACGAGACGGGGAGAGTGTGTCCACGTACCCTCGTAGACCGAAAGCGAAAGCGTTATGTTAACGTGGTTGATGTAGCCGAACGTCTTCACAATGCAACCGATCCAAGTACCGAACGTACGTACCTCCGTGTTCAGCACACGTTCAGCACGATGACGACCCACGAGCTCTTGATCCAGCAGATGCTCGAAGGAGAGTTCCGTCAGCACAATGGCGTGGCGACGGTGTTGGTGATGTGATCCCCGCAGGGCTTCGCCTAAGCACCACGACAATATGATCTGAGGTGTAATTTGTGGAGGGGGGCACCGCACACGGCTAAGAGAAACTTGTGTGTCCTTAGGGTGCCCCCTCCCCACGTATATTAAAGGGGGAGGAGGAGTAGCCCGGCTGGCCCAAGGGCGTGACAATAAGGGAGTACTACTAGGACTTCCCAATCCTTGTAGGATTTCTCTCCAAGGAAGAGATGGGAAGGAAGGAGAGGGAGAGAAGGAGAAGGAAAGGGGGGCGTCGCCCCCTTCCCCTAGTCCTATTCAGACTACCATGGGGGGGGGGCATGCGTCCATCCCTTGCGGTCCTCCTCTCTCTCCACTAAGGCCCATGACGACCCATTAGTTCTCCCGGGGGTTCCGATAACCCTCCGGCACTCGGATAGTTATCCGGTACCTCTCGGAACTCATCCGGTGTCAGAATAACAACGCCCAATATATCATTCTTTATGTCTCGACTATTTCGAGACTCCTCGTCATGTCTGTGATCTCATCCGGGACTCCGAACAATCTTCGGACACCAAAAACTCATAACTGGTAACCCACAAGTGTAGGGGATCAGTTGTTGCCTTTTTTGATAAGTAGGAGTGTCGAACCCAACGAGGAGCTAAAGGCAGAACAAATATTCCCTAAAGTTCTATCGACCACCGATACAACTCTACACACGCTTGACGTTTACTTTACCAAGAACAATTAAGAAACTAGAAGTAGTTTGTAGTTTTTGTGGATAGGCTTGCAAGAATATAAAGAGCACGCTAATAAAACTAGGGGCTGTTAAGATAAACAAGTAATAAAGTTAATGATAGCGAGTGTGGAAAAGTGGTGGTAGGAGTTGCGAAGTTGCCCCTAGGCAATTGACTACGTTACTAGACCGATAGCAAGTTTTATGTGGGAGAGGCCACTGCTAGCATGTCATCCCTTACTTGGAATTCTATGCACTTATGATTGGAACTATTAGCAAGCATCCGCAACTACTAACGTTCATTAAGGTAAAACCCAACCATAGCATTAATTAAGATATATTGGTCCCCCTTCAATCCCGTATGCATCAATTTCTATGCTAGGTTGAAGCTTCTTTCAGTCTTGCCCTCCAATACGTAGTCCTATCAACATACAACTAACCCTATGGTGTGATCCACGCGTGCGCTCATATGATGGGCACCAAAGGATAGCAACATAACCACAAGCAATTTAAATCAATCATAGCAATTCACCAATCACCGATAGGACAACGATAATCTACTCAGACATCATAGGATGGCAACACATCATCTGATAATAATATGAAGCATAAAGCACCATGTTCAAGTAGAGGGTACAACGGGTTGCGGGAGAGTGGACCGCTGTAGATAGATGGGGGAAGGTGATGGAGATGTTGGTGAAGATGACAGAGGTGTTGGTGTGGATCGCTGTCACACGATGATGGCCCCGGTGGCACTTCGGTGCCACCGGAAGCGAGGGTGAGAGAGCCCCCCTCCTTCTTATTCTTCCTTGACCTTCTCCCTAGATGGGAGAAGGGTTTCCCCTCTGGTCCATGGCCTCCATGGCGGCGGAGGGGCGAGAGCCCCTCCGAGATTGGATCTTTCTCTCTCTGTTTCTGCATTCCCAGATTCTGGCCCTTCACCGTTTCTTAAATTCCTGGAGATCCGTAACTCCGATTGGGCTGATTTTTTCCGTAATACATCATCTCATGACTAACTCATTAGTCATTTGCTTGCAAGGCTTATTATGATGTGCATTACCGAGAGGGCCCAGAGATACCTCTCCCACACTCGGAGTGACAAATCATATTCTTGATCTATGCTAACACCACGAATACCTTCGGAGACACCTGTAGAGCATCTTTATAATCACCCAGTTATGTTGTGACGTTTGATAGCACACAAGGTGTTCCTCCGGTATTCGGGAGTTGCATAATCTCATAGTCATAGGAACATGTATAAGTTATGAAGAAAGCAATAGCAGTAAAACTAAACGATCATAGTGCTAAGCTAACGGATGGGCCTTGTCCATCACATCATTCTCCTAATGATGTGATCCCGTTGATCAAATGACAACTCATGTCTATGGCTAGGAAACGTAACCATCTTTGATCACTGAGCTAGTCTAGTAGAGACATACTAGGGACATGCTGTTTTGTCTATGTATTCACACATGTACTAAGTTTCCGGTTAATACAATTCTAGCATGAATAAAAGGCATTTATCATGATATAAGGAAATACAAATAACATCTTTATTATTGCATCTAGGGCATATTTCCTTCAGTCTCCCACTTGAACTAGAGTCAATAATCTAGATTACAAAGTAATGACCCTAACACCCATGGAGTCTTGGTGCTGATCATGTTTTGCCCGTGGAAGAGGCTTAGTCAATGGGTCTGCAACATTCAGATCCGTATGTATCTTGCAAATCTGTATGTCTCCCTCCTTGACTAGATCACGGATGGAATTGAAGCGTCTTTTGATGTGCTTTGTTCTCTTGTGAAACCTAGATTCCTTCGCCAAGGCTAATGCTCTAGTGTTGTCACAAAATATTTTCATTGGACCCGATGCACTAGGTATTACACCTAGATTGGATATGAACTCCTTCATCCAGACTCCTTAATTTGCTGCTTCTGAAGCAGCTATGTATTCCTCTTCACACGTAGATCCCGTCACGACGCTCTGCTTGGAACTACACCAACTGACAGCTCCATCGTTTAATAAAAATACATATCCGGTTTGTGACTTAGAGTCATCCGGATTAGTGTCAAAGCTTGAATCGACGTAACAGTTTACGACGAGCTCTTTGTCACCTCCATACACGAGAAACATATCCTTTCTCCTTTTCAGGTACTTCTGGATGTTCTTGACCGTTGTCCAGTGATCCACTCCTGGATTACTTTGGTACCTCCCTGCTAGACTTATAGCAAGGCACACATCAGGTCTGGTACACATCATTGCATACATGATAGATCCTATGGCTGAGGCATAGGGAATGACTTTCATTTTCTCTCTATCTTTTGAAGTGGTCGGGCATTGAGTCTTACTCAACTTCACACCTTGTAACACAGGCAAGAACCCTTTCTTTGACTGGTCCATTTTGAACTTCTTCAAAACTTTATCAAGGTATGTGCTTTGTGAAAGTCCAATTAAGCATCTTGATCTATCTCTATAGATCTTGATGCCTAATATGCAAGCAGCTTCACCGAGGTCTTTCATTGAAAAACTCTTATTCAAGTATCCTTTTATGCTATCCAGAAATTCTATATCATTTCCAATCAACAATATGTCATCCACATATATTATCAGAAATGCTACAGAGCTCCCACTCACTTTCTTGTAAATACAGGCTTCTCCAAAAATCTGTATAAAACCATATGCTTTGATCACCTCATCAAAGCGTATATTCCAACTCCGAGATGCCTGCACCAGTCCATAAATGGATCGCTGGAGCTTGCACACTTTGTTAGCACCTTTAGGATCGACAAAACCTGCTGGTTGCATCATATACAACTCTTCTTTGAGATATCCATTCAGGAATGCAGTTTTGACATCCATTTGCCAGATTTCATAATCATAAAATACGGCAATTGCTAACATGATTCGGACAGACTTAAGCATCGCTACGGGTGAGAAAGTCTCATCGTAGTCAACTCATTGAACTTGTCGAAACCCTTGCGCAACAAGTCGAGCTTTGTAAACAGTAACATTACCGTCTGCGTCGGTCTTCCTCTTGAAGATCCATTTATTTTCGATGGCTTCCCGATCATCGGGCAAGTCAACCAAAGTCCACACTTTGTTCTCATACATGGATCCCATCTCAGATTTCATGGCCTCAAGCCATTTTGCGGAATCTGGGCTCATCATCGCTTCCTTATAGTTCGTAGGTTCATCATGGTCTAGTAACATGACTTCCATAACTAGGTTACCGTACCACTCTGGTGCGGAACGTGCTCTAGTTGATCTACGAAGTTCAGCAGAAACTTGATCTGAAGTTTCATGGTCATCATCATTAGCTTCCTCATTAATTGGTGTAGGAATCACTGGAACTAGTTTCTGTGATGTACTACTTTCCAATTCAGGAGAAGGTACAATTACCTCATCAAGTTCTACTTTCCTCCCACTCACTTCTTTCGAGAGAAACTCCTTCTCTAGAAAGGACCATTCTTAGCAACGAATATCTTGCCTTCGGATCTGTGATAGAAGGTGTACCCAACAGTATCCTTTGGGTATCCTATGAAGATACATTTCTCCGACTTGGGTTCGAGCTTATCAGGTTGAAGCTTTTTCACATAAGCATCGCAGCCCCAAACTTTAAGAAACGACAACTTTGGTTTCTTGCCAAACCATAGTTCATAAGGCGTCGTCTCAACGGATTTAGATGGTGCCCTATTTAATGTGAATGCAGTTGTCTCTAAAGCATAACCCCAAAACGATAGTGGTAAATCGGTAAGAGACATCATAGACCGCACCATATCCAATAAAGTACGGTTACAACATTCGGACACACCATTACGCTGTGGTGTTCCGGGTGGCGTGAGTTGTGAAACTATTCCACATTGTTTCAAATGAAGACCAAACTCGTAACTCAAATATTCACCTCCACGATCAGATCGTAGAAACTTTATTTTCCTGTTACGATGATTCTCTACTTCACTTTGAAACTCTTTGAACTTTTCAAATGTTTCAGACTTGTGTTTCATCAAGTAGATATACCCATATCTGCTTAAATCATCAGTGTAGGTCAGAAAATAACGATACCCGCCGCGAGCTTCAATACTCATTGGTCCACATACATCTATATGTATGATTTCCAATAAATCTATTGCTCGCTCCATTGTTCCGGAGAACGGAGTTTTAGTCATCTTGCCCATGAGGCATGGTTCGCAAGCACCAAGTGATTCCAAAAGTCAATCACTATGGAGTTTCTTCATGCGTTTTACACCAATATGACCTAAACGGCAGTGCCACAAATAAGTTGCACTATCATTATTAACCTTGCATCTTTTGGCTTCAATATTATGAATATGTGTATCAGTGCAATTGAGATCCAACAAGAATAGACCACTCTTCAAGGGTACATGACCATAAAAGATATTATTGATAAAAATAGAACAACCATTATTCTCCGATTTAAATGAATAACCATCTCGCAACAAACAAGATCCAAATATAATGTTCATGCTTAACACTGGCACCAAATAACAATTATTCAGGTCTAAAACTAATCCCGAAGGTAGATGTAGAGGTAGCGTGCCAACGACGATCACATCAACTTTGCAACCATTTCCCACGCGCATCGTCACCTCGTCCTTAGCCAATCTTCGTTTAATCCGTAGTCCCTGTTTCGAGTTACAAATATTAGCAACCGAACCGGTATCAAATACCCAGGTACTACTACGAGCATAAGTAAGGTACACATCAATAACATGTATATCACATATACCTTTGTTAACCTTGCCATCCTTCTTATCCGCCAAATACTTGGGGCAGTTCCGCTTCCAGTGTCCAGTCCCTTTGTAGTAGAAGCACTCAGTTTCAGGCTTGGCTCCAGACTTGGGTTTCTTCGCGGGAGTAGCAACTGTCTTGCTATTCTTCTTGAAGTTCACATTCTTTCCCTTGGCTTTTTTCTTGAAACTAGTGGTCTTGTTAACCATCAACACTTGATGCTCCTTTTTGATTTCTACCTCCGCGGCTTTGAGCATAGCGAAGAGCTCGGGAATTGTCTTCTGCATCCCTTGCATATTATAGTTCATCACGAAGGTTTTATAGCTTGGTGGCAGTGATTGAAGAACTCTATCAATAAGACTATCCTCGTCAACTTTGCAACCAAGTTGAGTCATATGATTGTAGTACCCAGACATTCTGAGCAAATGTTCACTGATAGGACTATTCTCCTCCATCTTGCAGCTATAGAATTTATTGGCAATCTCATATTTCTCAAGCCGGGCATTTGCTTGAAATATTAACTTCAACTCCTGGAACATCTCATATGGTCCATGACGTTCAAAACGTCGTTGAAGTCCCGGTTCTAAGCCGTAGAGCATGGCACACTGAACTATCGTGTAGTCATCAGACCGCGTCTGTCAGACGTTCAAAGCGTCCACATTAGCGGGAGGGGGCTTGTCACCTAGCGGTGCTTCAAGGACATAATTCTTCTGTGCAGCAATGAGGATAATCCTCAAGTTACGGACCCAGTCCGTGTAATTGCTACCATCATCTTTCAACTTAGCTTTCTCTAGGAATGCATTAAAATTCAAAGGAACGGTAGCACAGACCATTGATCTACAACAACATAGATATGGAAAAACTATCAGGACTAAGTTCATGATAAATTAAAGTTCAGTTTAGTCATATTACTTAAAGAACTCCCACTTAGATAAACATCCCTCCGGTCATCTAAATGATCACGTGATCCAAATTAACTAAACCATGTCCGATCATCACGTGCGATGGAGTAGTTTCAGTGGTGAACATCTTGTGTTGATCATATCTACTATATGATTCACGCTCGACCTTTCGGTCTCCAGCGTTTCGAGGCCATATCTGCATATGCTAGGCTCGTCAAGTTTAACCCGAGTATTATGCGTGTGCAAAACTGGCTTACACCCGTTGTATTTGAACGTAGAGCTTATCACACCCGATCATCACGTGGTGTCTCGACACGACGAACTTTCGCAACGGTGCATACTCAGGGAGAACACTTATACCTTGAAATTTTGTAAGGGATCATCTTATAATGCTACCGTCGTACTAAGCAAAATAAGAAGCATAATAAGATAAACATCACATGCAATCAAAATATGTGACATGATATGGCCATCATCATCTTGTGCTTTTGATCTCCATCTTCAAACCACCGTCATGATCGCCTTCGTCACCGGGGCGACACCTTGATCTCCATCGTTGCATCGTTGTCGTCTCGCCAACTATTGCTTCCACGACTATCGCTACCGCTTAGTGATAAAGTAAAGCAATTACATGGCGATTGCATTTCATACAATAAGGCGACAACCATATGGCTCCTGCCAGTTGCCGATAACTTTTCAAAACATGATCATCTCATACAAAACCGTATAACTCATCATGTCTTGACCATATCACATCACAACATGCCCTGCAAACAAGTTAGACGTCCTCTACTTTGTTGTTGCAAGTTTTACGTGGCTGCTACGGGCTTAGCAAGAACCGTTCTTACCTACGCATACAAAACCACAATGATGTTTCATCAGGTATGTGTTGTTTTAACCTTCACAAGGACCGGGCGTAGTCACACTCGATTCAGCTAAAGTGAGAGAGACAGACACCCGCCAGTCACCTTTAAGCAACGAGTGCTCATAACGGTGAAACCAGTCTCGCGTAAGCGTATGCGTAATGTCGGTCCGGGCCGCTTCATCTCACAATACCGCCGAACCAAAGTATGACATGCTGGTAAGCAGTATGACTAGTATCGTCCACAACTCACTTGTGTTCTACTTGTGCATATCATCTACGCACAGACCTAGCTCATGATGCCACTGTTGTGGAACGTTGTATTTTAAAAAAATCCTATGATCACACAAGATCTATCTACCAGATGCATAGCAACGAGGGGGAGAGTGTGTCTATGTACCCTTGTAGACCGAAAGCGGAAGCTTCAAGTGACGCGGTTGATGTAGTCAAACTTCTTTGCGATTCAACCGATCAAGCACCGAACGTATGGCACCTCCGCGTTCAGCACACGTTCATCTTGATGACGTCCCACGAGCTCTTGATCCAGTTAAGATTCACGGGAGAGTTTCGTCAGCACGACGGCGTGGTGACGGATATGATGAAGCTACCGGCGCAGGGCTTCGCCTAAGCACTGCAACGGTATGACCGAGGTGTGTTTCTATGGAGGGGGGCACCGCACACGGCTGGAGAGATCAACTTGTGTGTTCTAGGGTGCCCCTCTGCCCCCGTATATAAAGGATCAAGGGGGAGGCCGGTCGGCCCTCCTACACTACAAGAAATATGTCAACTTGTGACCACCACTATTGGTCACTGAATGGTCACAAATTTCCATTTGTGACCTTTTTGTGACCAAAAACATAAGGTTAAAAGCTGGCCGTCATAAACTGACTATAGCGACCTTCTCTGTGAGAAGGTCATAGACGTTTGTGACCAAAATATGCCTACTGTCGTGTTTTGGTCACAAGCAGCCTCCCCAGGCCACGTAGGCATCCAGCGTGGCAAGCTGATGTGGCACAAGATTCAGCCCGGTCCAATTCGTTGTTTTACATGGGCCGAGCCCAATAATTCAGCCTTTGAATATTTATTTTTTCTGTTAATTCAGCCCATTTAATACAATATTTTTTCTAATAGTTTTGATTTGCTACATTGGGCTGACCCAACAATTGGGCCTTTCGTTTTTGGGCCATGGCCTTTTTGGCTCAACAGTTACATTTCTTTTTCTAGTTACATTTCTTTTTTAAGACAAATCCAATAGTCAGATGGGTTTGAGTGGGTCCCAATGGTCAGAGTCATGTTCTTCAAATTTTGATATTCCAGTAAATAAAAACAAATATTTAAATCAGAACTGACTGAAAACACAAGTAATACTTCAACAGATCAAAAAACCAAATTAGGCACATTACAATCAAACATAGTTCACACCACGTTTATAATCGAACATACTTCGCATCAGGTTTACAGCCACCGAGAACACAACTAAATATCAAAATATAACTATCTATCAATGTATAACTAGCTCTAATGAGCTAGAACTCAATGCTTCTTCACTTCTTGGAGCCCACGACGAAACACGAATGAAGTACAACATCTGCAAGTTATCAAACAATATGGTTAGGAGCTAAATAAAGGCAAATCTAAAAGCACATTAACTTGTAGGTAGTCTGCGTGCATAAATAAAGTAAAACAAGCAAAATGAGGCATAGAAATCAATGGATACAAGTAGTAACTATCAGCAGCAAGTAAATACTACTCCAATCACATCAGGTTTACAATCCTATAAATGCGACATTTTTATCATTTAAGCATAGAAGGACAAAGTAAACAACATTTCGATGTTTGAAACAAAGAACCATAATTTTAAATTTTGAACAGCAAAAAAATTGTTCCAGTAGATCATATTTGGTTTAATTGAACCCCTTTGACACCAATATTATGCAACATCAAAGAAGTACACATACTGATCAGGTTTAATTAGCACATAGAAGCCAAATACTAGTAACTGATGTTTAGTACACAAAGACAAGATTTAGCTAATTAGACAAGAAAATGGCTATCAGTGCCTAAATAGCACATGATTTGTATACATAACTCCTGTGTTGAAGAACTTGATTAGAAAGCAGTACACTAAAGAAGGTAGCAAGCAAACATTTTACTTCTGAAGATAGGAAACCCAGAACAGCACCTTCACCATGACCGCAAGCTTGACGGGGTATGCATACTGCAAAACAAAGGGCATTTGATTAGGCGAAGGAAAACAACAGTTTAAATTAGCTAATGTATATTCTGTAGCACATAATTCAACATCATGCAAATGCACTATAGAGACTGAAAGAAGAAAACACTTACCCACATTGTTATATATAGTTCTGCTAGGGAATTTTAAACATCACACGGGACAGAAAAGTTTTGCCATATTGGATGAAGATATGACCCAAACAAATTATTCATATAGGCGTTTGGCTATACCAAAAACTGCAGTTTCATACACAGTGGTATTGTTGTTACTGTGGTTCTCTTGGAGTATTAAAAAAGTCGACGGCATGCTAGGCATCAGTTTTAAAAAGCTCAATTTTAGATCATCAAAGACCGGGATCGGGCGGAAGGGCAAAGAGAGAGAGGTGGCTACCTACTCCACAGGGGAACTTGCTGGTGGTGATGTTGAGCAGCATCCTGACGGGGCCCTGGACTCAACTATGTCCTCATCGAGCTCGTTGGGCTCGGGGGTGAGATCGCGCATGTCCTGGTTGTCATCCTTGTCCTCCTCTTCATCGTCGATGTCGTCCTCCTTGTCCTCCTCTTCAGCATGGAGCTCTTTCGATAGCGGTCGCAAACTAGGCACCCGCTCCTGTCAGGACCGGGCTAACAGAACGGTGATATGCCTTCCAGGGTCGGCCTATTACATGTATCAACAGAGAAGAATTAGCATTAACAATATCAGGAGAGAAGAATTAGAAAAACTGGAGCCAAAATACCAAGAAGAGACCATTCAAAAAATGACAGTTATTTAGACTATAATGATGACACAAATTCAGCTAGTACCATGATTTTTGTCCTCCAGCTAGTTAAAATGAGATAGCAGCAGCAATTCAAATAATTTAGCAATTTGAAACAGCAACAACAATTTAAAATGCGACACTTTTTCATTTAAGCATAGAAGGACAAGGTCAACATCATTTCAATGTTTGAAAAATGAACCAGAATTTCAATGTTTGAACAGCAAAAAGGTTGATACAGTAGATCACATGCGGTTTAAATCAGCCCCTAAGGAGAGACACGTTGACACATTCATTTGGCTGTAGAAATTGAACCTCATAAACAAGCAAAGAAAATAAGGAGCCTAAGAATACCCTTCATAATATACTATCATATTGGAAGAATAACCTTCAGAACATATCAGAATATACTATCAATGTAGAGCAGAGTTGTGTAATAGCTAGCTAAAACTTGTAGTGGTTTCAACATTACAAGATTGTACACTAGTAGTTGGTACTGATGCTGTTTGACTGTATCAACACTACCCCTGCTGCTCAACATTACATATTTCCTACAGAGCAGGAAGTTGGGCATGTTATTAGTGAAACATGGGGCATAAAGCAGAAATAGACACCATGATTGTTCTACACATAATGCAGATAATCAACACACAATATGCAGATAATCAGCCCCATGAACCCATTATTTTGCCTTCCTGGTGTTCTTTTCTTTGCAGAAAGGTGTCAAACCAGCAAGATCTTGGACCAGGATGCACAGCCATGCCATCTTATGGTCCTCACATTCTTAGCCTTGTCTCTTGTGTATATATAGTTATAGGGAAATGCCTGTATGTTTTTATGCCTTTTTGCCATTCTTCTCTTCATTCTTTTTGGCCTCGCTGTGTGTATACTTGCCTCCCCCGGCAGCAAAGGCTGCAGACGGTAGGCATGTTCTTAGGAGACCAATTTGTTCAGGTCTAATGTAAATCGTTAACCTCTCTTTTAAGTCTTAACCTTTGCTTGTATTATATAGATTTGTAGTAGATTTATCTTGAAATGCAAGATGGGTTAGCATGCTGTGATTATTATCCCCTCACAGCTTGACAAGAATAGGAAAATCGATCCTGAGACGAGTTTATAAGGAACATTATTGATTTAGCAAGTGCAGAATACCATTACAATGCTCAATTCAACTAACAGAATCACCCTGAGACGAGTTTATACGAACAATTAGGAACACTAAGTGCAGCACGGCAAGTCGATCTACCATATCTATCAGTTCCATCTAATTAGGCACCCGAAACCCTACACGAAGTGCAGCTCGTTACCTTGAGCCACTGTGGGACGTTGCTGTGGTAGCAGATGGCCAGGATCATGGCGTCGGCGGCCACTGTGGGATCTTGTCCAGCGCACCGATGTCCAGCACGGGCGTCCGGCCCTTGCTGTTCTTCAGCTCCAGCGGGCCTCCATGGGAGGGCCTCTGCAGGCCGAGCCTCGCCAGGTCACCGCCGACGAAGAGCCCCGCGAGGAGCACCAGTAGGCGGTCCACCGGCCGGAGTGGGAGGAAGCGGAGCAGGAAGACGGCGACGGAGAAGGTGGCGACGCTAAGCATCTCGCGCTGGACACCGAGGCTGGCGGAGCAAGAAGGCCAGCACAGATCCGGGGCCGGCGTCCTTGGAGGCCGAGAATGCATAGGAGCGCCGGCATTCGTCGCCGACGCGCACGACCCGACCGGCGGCTGCAGGGTGCGGCGCCCTGTTTGCGGATCCGGCGGCATCCTGCGATCCAGATCCAGAGATTGGTTGTCGTGGACGCGGGCTAAGGTTTCGGGCGCGAGGAGAGGGATAGAAGGTGAGGGCAGGTAGA